>CM054125.1:141025677-141585809 GCA_028751855.1 Ambrosia trifida
TGCCTTGTTGTACAAGAAACGTCAACAGAACATTCGACGAGCTGAGTTTAGTTCCGCTACCAGAAGAGAGTTTCTCTAGATCTAGATCTCCTCAAGGTTACAGTATATCATTATTATTTTAATATTTCATACCTTATTATTATTGTTATTATTATTATGCTGTAGATTCTAGTCACATATTTTGGATCTGATATTCTTTAGTCTTTACATACAAGTTACTGCGAGTTTTGTGTCTCATTATTAGTGTGTTAATTGAGTAATTTGTTACAGGTTTATTTATGATTATCGATATTGATTAATAGTTAAATATTCTGGTTTAATTCATGATGATAGATGATTGAACGTGAAATTAATTTGTTGTGCAACTGATTTAGATAAATATTTTGAATAACATTGGTTACAGTCACATTCATGGTCGTAAAAATCACGCCTAGCCTCTGATTGCTAGTTGGAGGTTTATCCAGTAATTTCGATTTAATTGGCCTATTAATTGCTAGGTGGGCAAAGTCGGTTCTAATCAGCCAAAAATTGGTGGCGGTATAACGATTCCGGCCAAAATATGTAAATTCCTATGATTAATCCTATCCACTTAAAAATAGGGGGTAGTGGAAGCGGTTAAAACATGTCTACTTAAAAAAAGTTACATATAAAAGGGAAAAATTATAGAAATCGTCCTTTATGTTTACAACGGTTTTAAGGGATCATCATTTATGTTGTAAAATCTTGCAGGTCTCGTCAATTTTGAAATTAAATGACAACCACTGAAAAACGGTGTAAGCATAAATGACGATTTCTGTAATTTTTCCATATAAAAATGTATGTATATAAATATAAAACTGAAAATTACATATGAAAATTCCAATCCGGTAAATCTCCATTAATCAATTAAAGCGTCTAGCGATTTTTACGACGCTAATCACATTTATAATGTTTTCATGATGTTTTGTATATATAAGATTAATTTTATTGCATAATAACATGGTAGAGTAGTAGATGATTGGATTTGAAATCAATTTGTTGTGCAACTCATTGATAAATGATAAATCTCTAGAACATCATTGATAACAATCACAATACATCAGTAGATTTAATTTTCATGATGCTTGTGTATATTGTTCTTCAATTATCAATATTGGGATCTAGATTTTGGCAACATACACTCATTATCTCAATTAAAACTGTTGAGACGTTGATGTAATTATGATTTAGCTTCATCTGTGAGCTTCTGTATCCTCAGTTTCGATTTCTTGTTGAGGAACGACGTGAGGCGATGAAGATGTAGTTTGGGTGCGTCTCGGTTCAGGACGTAAAACTATTTGGGAGTTTATTTGCTGATCTGCAGATCTGTCTTGCCACCACTGTCTTTTTAGTCTTAAAATCTCGACAATAATCGAGCTGCCGCTCATTGCAACCCCACAGCCTGCAAATGTTGCTAGAAGAATCGACAGAACAGGCTGAACATGAACCTGGAAAAGACATTCGAAATATTAATTATACAGTAAGTGTATTTTCGCGCACGCGTGTGTGTGAAAGATATTGATATAGTTTTTAGGCTGCTTACCAGAGAGTAGAAAATGTGCGCGAAGATTACAACCAAAGCAAACTGTATCGATGCATATACCCACACAAATCTTTTTCTTACTGTAAAGAAATCAGAATATTTGAGATATTAAAGATATGTTACAGTGGTTAACACACAGTACAAGTTGGCCGGTTTGACGATTGACCAATACAGACTACGTTTTGGAACTCGGTTCCAACGATCAAAACCCAACCGTCAAACCAATAAGCCCAGCCAACCTATCCAACTCGCCTGATTTGGTTTGTCGTTTTACAAAACCGTAGTTAGCGGGCATGCCCATAACTTTTGTCAAAACCTGACCTTGTACTTTACTTACCCATGGTTGAAGAGGTCATAGATGAAAGAAGACCCAACACACACGAAAATGGAAGAGATAGCGCGATTGCACTTGTACCCATGTTCCCAACCTTCATAAAAAAATGCAGTATCGTCAAAATTTCTATGCTTTAAAACCCGAATTCAACTAAAAGATTGTTTGGGATTGCGTTTTGAACTGATTGTTTCACTCTAGAATAATAAGATAATCAGTTGTATCCAAGCACTATCCCAAACAAAGCTTAAATGATATTCTTATAAGCCTTACCAAAAGCTGTTCAATGAAGCAGAAGTAAGCCAACATGCTAACAATAACAAGAATTGGCACTTCTTGCCACACCCTATAGACATCACTGCCAAATTCAAATGGATGATTTAGATACAAATCCGAAAATCAAATTCAAAACCGAAAGCGATAAAGAATGACCCCAAATGAATGGTTAAGATTAACTTACCCGTATCCGTTTACTTCCATTTGTTGTGATCTACTAGCACCAATGTTTCGGTTTCTAACAGTACTTTGTATCCTTAAAAGTGTCACAGGTAGGTTTTGGACATCTTGATGACACACGTCACAAGTCTTGTTACCTTTGATGCTAAACCATTTTACTGCACAATCTTTGTGAGCTAACGCAAGCTCGCCTTTGCAACTGCATTCCATTTTCAGTGTTTCTCCTCCTTCACATAGTTCAACCAAACATATCCTACAAACCGCCTCTTCTTCCGGTATATCTTCACCACCCCCTTCTTCATTATCTAAAGAACAATAGTTAAACAATCAAGCTTTATAACCAGATATGTAAATACGGCTTAAGATTTGTAATCACCCTTGTCACTAGTTGGAGAAGGCGTTGGGGAAACAGTATCAGAATCTTTCACTCGTGGATTTGAAGGAATCACGCGGAAAAAGGAATCCATTCTCTTGATACTTGTATCTTTATTGAGGACTGGGACTGAGCGTGACCTCGCTATATGCACTTGGACTTTAGTCTACAAACAAACCACATGGAAAAGAATTGCAACTTTTTACATGTCTACAAATACAATTATCATCAATGAGAGCTTGCTACATGGGTCGGGTAGTACGTGTTAGGTAATGGGTCAAAACAACTTGATCTTGAAATAGCAAGGTGACCCGGAACACATTTTATTAATAAAAGTTGATTTATTTATTATTACTACAAAAGAATTATTACAGTAATAATTTAAAGTTTCTTTAAACATTTTAGGATGTTATATGCATTAAATATAGACTTTTGGGTGACTTTGACCCGTTTGACCCATTTGACCCGTTTGACCCATTTGACCGTTCGCCTTATAACTATCATTTTTTATCTCACCGGTTTGAGATAAAACACAACTAAAGCTGACCCATTTCCCAACTATCTATAGTCAACACATAGAACTTAATGGGACGAAAGTCAACGTACCTCCAAATTAAGCGAACCACCTGAGTTTCCCAGTACAGATTCTTGATCTGACTGTACAATGGGCGTAACGGGCAAAGAAGATGTCCTCTGAGGGGTAAAGATTTTGGTAAGTGACCATGATCGCGGTATTGAAGGCTTTTCATGCATTACAGAAGATGAAGCTACTGGCGTTACATAACTACCATCAGTCTTTTCTACATCAAGACTTGTATTCCTGTTTATAAAGTTTAGTTTCGGCAGTAGGCTTTTCTTTGATGATTTGGATCTTGAAGAACAGTTTACAGGAGATGCATTTGTGTTTGTTCTATTCTGTGTTGCCAGATTGAAATTTACTTTTTTAGGAGTTGGTGTTGAGGGTATCTTGATTTGAACCGATTCTTGAGACGAAGAGGGTTGTGTTGTTCTTGATGGTATCTCCAAGAACAGATTTTGCTTTTTCCAACTTGGTGAACCGGTATTCGCAGTAGAAATCTCTTCTTCAACCTGAAACTATGAACAAAATTCATGAGATAGAACAAATAAACAATATAACACATGTTTTGAAGTCTCGCGCATTAGGCAACCATAAAAAATAAGTATTTGTCACATTTTTTTAAGACACATAATAAAATATATAAGTAGAATTTGTTAATCAATCAAAGAAAAGGGTTTATGATCTATTAAAAAAAAAAAAAGTAGAAGCACATTCATACACTATCTACTACATATGTTCAGCTATAGTTGATTATGTTACTTTGATGATTCTATATCGCGTAATCACTTTCAAAGCGCAATGCCATGACAAGGAAGGTGTTGCCTTTTGAACTCATAAAAATTAAGAAATACCCACATGTAAAAACTAGTTTGGATTGCAAAAGGAAAGAACTTTTGGTTCTTTTGGAAGATTTGTTTGATAAATTAATGCAATCCAAATCATTTTGCACTAAGTTGAGTTATATCAAGCTCATGATCACAAGAACAGAAATGTTAAGGCGAAAGCACATATAGCTTTTTCGCCTTTCGAGTTGCGTAAAGTATGCCACTAATTTAGTGATTAGTGATGTAAACTTGTGATCATAAGGATATATAAGTGGGATTAAAAGTTGATTAAAAGTTAATTAAAAGTAAGATTACTTTTTGCCTCTAAACAAGGATTAGCCTTTTGTGCTTGCTTTTATTCCCTAAAATCAGGAACTTTACACCTAAGATTATTAATATGATTTGAATTCTAATACAAGTACATAAACAAGTTCACATGTTATGCATGTTCATCCTCGTTATACAAACGAACAAGAACAATGATAACGCCACAGATTGTAACGCCTTTTTATCAGTTAAAGTAATGATTTCACTATCTTTTAAGTTGAAATCATAAGTTGACAGATCATGTGTTTGTTTGGTATATGTTGCAAAAAAATGAATGCCAATATAATGTGTATTGATTAGTTAAAGCACCCCTATCATGAGGGATACAAATCTTGAAACCTACTTTAGAGATTAATAATAATTTATTTTTTTTACTATTTTATAAAAATCAATTAAAATTAGAAAATCAAGAGAGTTTGCTGGCATGGATGAGAAAGTGTTTTTGGTCCAAAAAACTTTAAATAAAAGCAATAATTTGTTGCTCCTAAGAAAATTCTCTATGATGAATCTGAAAAAGTGTCATGACTCCATAAAGCCAACAAATTCAAAATCTTTTGGCATTAGAATTAAAGATAGAATGAAACTCCATTGATCTTCCCTCCTAGAAATAGGCAAAGTTTCATGTTGATAACATAAATTTATTCATAAAATAATCAAGAAATAATAAAGATATAACTATAAAATATATGACAAGATTAATAAACAACATAAAAGTTATTATCTAAAACTAGGATAAAGTCACCATTTCATTAATAACATTAACATACAAACACATATGTATCATCCCTGTGCCAAGTTGCAATGAAAATAACCATATTATCATAACAAAATTTATGTCTTTCAGATTATATATAATGACTGACTTAGCTAAACACTTGATCAGCATGAAGCTCCATGAAGTTGACATCACAAACAAACAAACACACATGCTAGAAACTTAAGAAGATCACAACTTCTGCAATAAATGACTTGATTACGAAAGACCGGGCCATAAGCGAATATATATGAATATGATTAAGCATAATTCAGTGATTTGAATCAAGAAAAAAGATCAAAAGAATAAGGGAAGAAAGTGGAAACCAGCCTTGTGAATAGGGATGACAACTTCTTCACTATGTGATGAACTTGAATCATGGTCTTCAGCTATAGACATGATGCTGTTATTCTCTTCAGATTTCATATAAAGTTTTTATTTATGTTGGACACACAATGTTGATATGAAAATGTTGAAGAAAAATGATGAAAGATGAGAGAGGGACAGAAAGAAAAGAAGGGTATCTTTAATGCTATATAATCATATAGATGGTATGGTGGTGTCATTTAAATCCCTCATTTTTTTCTCACACAAAAAAACTGAGAAATGGGCCTACTTCCATACTCATATATATCCTTCTATATTATGGCTTTTTAACATTAGTCACAACACCCCCCCCCCCCCCCCCCAACCCCACAATCTTTTTTTTTCTTTTCCTTTTAATTTGCCCTTTATTTCAATTGTGTCCATCACAGAATCTTGATAATGATGTCACATTGGCTTAATGGAGAATTCTGTTAATGTTACTTTCTTATACCTAAACAAAGATCATATGGACTACTTTGTAACCATACATTCCTTTTTGAGCAGCATGTGTAGACTGTATAGTATGCAAGCAAGGCTTCACTTTCTTATACCTAAACAAAGATCAACATTTTATTAGTTTACAAACCAACTATCTTGTATAATCTATGGTGTGGATCTTTATAAATTACTAAACTATTACGAGAACTAAAACAATAAATCTAAATCGCTTAATATTTTATCAAGGTTTCGTATTAATTTATAATTGTCATGCTTCCTACATACACGTATATATATTATGTACATGAAAACCATCAAACTAACGTGTTCACATGTTTTGTTAATATTACGAGAATTAAAACAATAAATCTAAATCGCTTAATATTTTATCAAAGGTTCGTATTAATTTTTAACTGTCATGCTTTCTGCATACACTTATATATATATTATGTACATAAAATCCATCATACTAATGTGTTCACATGTTTTTTTTTTAATATTTGTCATACCCTGCACATGTATAGGTTATATACATAAACAAAAAATAATAATACTAACTTATTAAGTTTTTTTTTCGTATTTTAGAGTAAAAAGCAATAAACATTACCTTTATATCATTTTCTTTTACTTTTAATTGTTCTAAGGTGCATGCTTTATTTTGTTTTACGTGTTCTTGCAGTATTTTATAATCTTCACATAATAACACCTGCCCCCCCCCCCCCACACACACACACACACATACACACCACACATCTATATGTGTGTGTGTGTGTGTGTGTGTGTATATATATATATATATATATATATATATATATATATATATATATAGAGAGAGAGAGAGAGAGAGAGAGAGAAAGAAGTCTCAAGTGACCCCATTTTTCGTAAATTATGGTAAAGAGGGCAAAAGTTTAATAGTGACCCATTGTTGGTTTCTTTTCTGCATACACGTATATATATTATGTACATAAAAACCATAATACTAATGTGTTCACATGTTTTTTTTAATATTTGTCATACCCTGCACATGTATAGGTTATATACATAAATAAAAAATAATAATACTAACTTATTAAGTTTTTTTTTCGTATTTTAGAGTAAAAAGCAATAAACATTACCTTTATATCATTTTCTTTTACTCTTAATTGTTCTAAGGTGCATGCTTTATTTTGTTTTACATGTTCTTGCAATATTTTATAATCTTCACATAATAACACATGCCCCCCCCCCTCCCCCCCCCACACACCCACACACACACACCACACATCTATATGTGTGTATATACATCTATATGTGTGTGTATAGAGAGAGAAGTCTCAAGTTACCCCATTTTTCGTAAATTATGGTAAAGAGGGAAAACTTTAATAGTGACCCATTGTTGGTTTCTTTTCTTGTTGCACTATTTTTCTAATAGAAATAATTCGGATACCACTAAAGCACTGCCTCTCATGTGTATTGTTAGTTATTTTGGATCACTACAGTGCTTTAGCGATATCCGAATAACTTTCTCTAGAGAAAGTCGTCGGTTGGAATCTCGTTCGTGACAAAATGTCATATGCGAGTCAGGGGTTTTATCATAGTGGGACTTCGGACAGTAGGTTTCTCTTGGAATTGGTAACAGGGTGGGTCACCGACGGTATCTGCAATCACAAACTTAGATGGCCTTTTGCTATAGGTGTACGTGGGTGAGCAGACTTTGTTAGACTTAAAAAAAATGTTATTTTAGATCGTTTGCTATTTAAGATTTTATGTTTATAGCCAAATAGGGGCGGACATATGTGGAGGTGCTACCCCTTAACTTTTTCGTGTAGTGCAATTTTTTTTACGTTTTTTGTATTACGTTACCCCTGAAAATTATGTAACGTTTCCCCTTAAAAGTTTTTAGAAAACCAAAACACCCTAAAAGTTTTTAATACAGACAACATAAAAAAGATAGAAGCTCATAGGCCATAACTGTTCCATTTATAAGTTCTTAATTAAAAGATACAAGCCAATGGACCATAGTTAAGGTTTTGAACAAGTAAAAATAAAAGAAAATAATCAAGAGCGGAAAAAAAATAATAATAGTGAACACTCTGCCTCTCACTCCATGGGAGAGGAGCATTTGAACAATGTTCTAATTTGTGCGGTCGAAAGAGAAGCTTCTAATAAAGAAAAGAACAGGATTTAATGGCCTTGGTTTTAAAAACCGGGCCTAAGGCACGCCTAGGCGTGATGCGCAAACCTCAACGTCTCATACAATCTGAGGCACAAGCTGTTCAAAAAGCGTAGCCGGGGTGTGCTTTTTTGGTGCAAAATCAACTCTGCGGCGTGCGCACCTTTGTTAATTTAGCCCTGTCGCTTTTGCATGCTTTGCGCATATTTTAACCAAGGTAATGACTTGATTTCAAACTTTCGAACTGAAGAAAAGAAATCTATTAGGTATGTGTTTAACGTTATTTATCATCATGATTTTATTTTTGTTTCGTTTAAATCACATGAAAGCCCAGGAAAAAAGAATTTAAACGTTACCCATGAATTTTATTGTAGATCTGCCACTGTACCATATGTAGTAAATAGCTACTATGTAACGCAAGTTGAATGTCGGTTAAAGTGTCATAAGCATCATAACTCCTTTAGCATAAAAACGTGTATGTCATGTAAAGTATCAATGCAAGTTTTCCTTTGCGTGTGTAATTTTTCTTGTTAACAAAAAAGTTGATACAAATTTTCTTTGGCTTGCACGTGTAATCTAATAAAAAGACGAACAATTGTAAAAAATATTTGTTGACAAAATTGAGCCACCATAAGAGGTATAGCCAATTAGGAGGGTGTTTGGAATTGCGTTTTGAATCTAATTTTTAGATTATTGCGTTTTGAAAATGCAGATAATCAGTTTTTAATGTTTGGATTGCGTTTTGAAAACGTAGATAATCAGTTTTTTAGGCTACCAAAACGCAATAATCTATAAGTAGCTCCACCCCTGCTTTTCCAAAACGTGTAATCTATTTTGAATAATCAATTCCAAACACCCCTTAAATTAATATTACATAAAGATAATAAGAAATAAAAACACAGAATTAGAAAAGCAATTTTGTCATGAAAAAAGGTAGAACAAGGACACAAGTAATATGTGAATGATAGAGATGGTGTTAGTGAACAAATCAAAATTTGGATCTTAAATTTGTGATGATCATTAACCGTAGCAAAATAAAGTCAATCCCCATGATACCATAATTATGTGTATTGTGAATGTATGATGTGTTATGCACTTAGTGCCATGAATACAACATACCCCAAAAACCATAAACCCCAAAAGCAACATTGTTTTAGGAAAAAAAAAATTAATAAGTTCATACATCACCAAATATACTAGTTTTTGAATTTCTAACATTTATATATTTTTCTAAAAAACTTATATAAAATCATATTTTGGAAAAAAAAATCATAATATCAAGTATGTCTACTTTTAAATTCATGACATTTATGTCCTTTTTATTTACCTTTACCCCAAACAAAAAGCCAATGGATCCATGTTTTCATCAAATTCCAACAGGTTAGTAGGTTACATGTTGCATGTTACAAGTGTTTTGAGCTTTAATATTTATGATACGAGAATTTGTAATATTTAAAAGATGAAACATACGGCCAGGGTCGATCTAGGAAAGGAACCCCCTCGATTTGGAAAAATTGAAAAATTTAATAGAAAATATTGTAAAAATTAGTGAAAATATACGAAAAGAACCCCTGGAAACATGTATGAGAGGCATAATAGTGTGTTTTGATATAAAATTTTATTCTTAAATTAAACATTATATTATGAATATTTCTTAATAACTGTTTTATACAAAATCCTTTAATTCAAAATTACCGCTAGTACAAAATTTAAAGATTCAAAGAAGTTATAACCTAGTGGTACAAATATGTGATGGAAAAGGGTACATCTAAGAGTATGATTAATAGGTGTGAGTTAAAAAGACAGTTGAATTTTTTTTTATCATTTAACGTGTAATTTTAACAAATATGATATAACTGACATCGGAAGCATAGACAAATGACTTATAAAGTACTTTGTTTAGTTTGTTAAGTTATATTTAAGTCCTTGGTATACATTGTTTTAACTGGTTAAGCTTTGGTGGATCTACATTGGCGCAAGTCAAATACAATTAGCGCGTGTTATAAACCAAGGCCAACCCAACCTAGACAGTTTGGTTTATCGCTTCGCAAAATTCAGCCGCGATTTTTTTATACAAACGGTCTAAGAGACTAAAATAGTAAAAAGCGTAAAGACCGTATAGCAAATTCTAAAGAGAAACAAAATAATAAAAAGACCCATTATGCCACTGTTATTGCCTACTGGACAGCCTCAAAGATGAAAAGAACACAAAAGAAAAAGGAACCATAAGCATGACTATAAGAAAGATGCAAATAAATTGCACCCAACTGCTAGTCAACATATATACCTGTAAAAGCAAAAGAAAATGGTCTAAAAGTTTTCAACAGTTGGGTTCTTAACTTATTTTTCCATCAGTTTAAAACGAATCGATTTGTTTTTTTTTTTTTTTTTTTTTTTTAATATCAAATGTGTCAATTTGATAAAACAGTTCAAAAGGAAACAGACTGAGTCGCCCTAAATTGTTTTATTAAACAAAATAGAGCACTGCAATCACAACTTACACATTCATTATTTATCAGAATATCTTAAAAACAGACAAGTGTTTATGGGTCAATTCATCCTGGCTTTGATGCAATAACGATGACACGTTTGAACCCAAACCCACTATTAATCCATCCACCTTGCTATCTATGATATACACCATATCGCCACTATCATTGCAAGAAGCGTAATGTGAAGTAAAAATACAAAACTGAGTTCTCATTCTTTCACCACAAAATACAAAATTTTGGTTGTTACCTATTCAAGTTGTTGACTGTGTGAATAAATAAATAAACAACAGACAGAAGGTTTTGTTTCTGGCTCATGTAATGTTAAACAGATAATTTATTACCTCTCAAGAAGCATTACTAATTCGCAATGTGGCGTATGGGGAAAAAGATCAACAGCCATGGCTTTAATAGGTTGAAATGGGTCAGAAACGGGCATAGACTTGGCTCTCTGGCGGGCCAAACTAGCACTACTCATATTTCTCCATCCTCTGTTTTGGTTGTTCCCTTTTTCAGTTTTATCAGCAGATGGAGCGCAAAGCTCAATAGCATTTGCCATTAAGCTCTCAGGGTTACAAGAAATATAACTGTATATTAAGGTGAAAAGAATTGATGTTAAGTTGAATATCATATAATATTGGTATAAATAAATAATATAAAGAAATGTAAAAGATGGAAACTTACACAAGCCTCTTTAAACCCGAATGAGTTCTGAGAGCTTTAATCACCTGCATTCACCAAAACCATAAAACAATAAAGTTAAATGGTCCAATGCATGACCTAAATTCCATAAAACATAACACTTTACAGTTAATAGAAATGGTATAATCTGCGAGTTAGGCAACAATTGTAATGGGTCGTGTCAGACTGTCAGTTTGACCGAGAACATTTTTGTGCAGTATATATTTTTAAAAGACTTCGAGGGTGTTTGGGATTGATTTTTTCAAAACAGCTTCTGCGTTTTGGAAAAGCAGGGATGGAGCTGCTTTTAGATTATTGCGTTTTTGGTAGCCTAAAAATTCATTTCAAAACTCAACCCCAAACACTAAAAACTGATTATTTACGTTTTCAAAACGCAATAATCTAAAAATCCATTTCAAAATGCAACCCCAAACACCCCTTAATTCATACATATTTTCAGGAGGTTTCATGTGTTAAAAAACAAACTTTGGGAGACTTTTTGACCGTTTACTTTTTTTAACTACATTTGTATCACTTTAAAGATAAATCTCACCCCGAACCAACCAATTAATAAAAAAGGCGGAAAATCGTTACTCACAGTGGGATGAAGTCCAACACGGGGCGGATCCACAATGGCAACAACATTATCAAAATGATGCATCTTACTATCTTCGGCATCTGGTGATTTGTCTTCAGGGGCACTTGTTTCTTCTTTATTAGCATCTGGTTCTTTTGTCAAATACTCTTTTAGTATAGATCCCATCACATCCTCGGCCTGTTGCACAATGCCCAAAAAACGGTTTAGAGAAATGTATTGAAGTATGTTAATTTTGAAAGAGTTAACTGAATTTCATCAAGTTTCATCTTTTTAGCCGCACCTTTGAACAGACAAACCTGCAATTGCTTATGCCATTTATTTCAGCATTCCTATTTGCATCAGCTACTGCAGAAGCATTCATTTCAATTCCAACAACCTAACAAAAGAATTGCAAGCCAAAATTAATAATATTTCTATGGACAGTTTCTGCTTCTGATTATTTAGAGTCAAATAACCAATTTCATACCAGCAGCTACATAACTGGCTATATAAGATAAAACCAAGTTATATATTTAGTTATTTATCCTGCCTTTAACCTGATTCAATAAACTTCTATTCTCAATTTGTGAAAATGTCTCCTTCACAAATATGTCCTTTTTGGTCCATTTTACTACTGTGCCATCAATTATAAGTATTTGCTTAACACTCAAATATCTTATTGTTGTAACTTTAACTGAAATTATTTTATACAGCTTATTTTATTACTGTTGATTATCTGATTATAACAATTATACAACACATAAGTAAACACTGTCAAAATGCAAATCTAACCAACCCCATAATAGTGTTAGTTCATGATTCACGTTTTAAAACCTATCATCAAAATCATGAAAAAAACAGCGATAGTACATTACCATTCCAACACGGTTAGCTAAAGTAAGACCAATTGTTCCAGTCCCACAACATACATCAAAAAGCAAGGTATTAGGTCCCAAACAAGCCCAATCTCCGGCAAGTGCATACAACTTTTCTGCTGCAAGGGTGTTAACCTGCAAGATTTCAAAGTTCAAAAATTAAAGTTCTACGCTTCATAAAAGATATATGTAAAGTGAAAGGGCCAATACTTGAAAAAAGGCTGTTGGGGATATACAGAACCGAAGATTATTTATATAATCTTGAATCCTTGCTTCTGCAACAACTTCGGATTTAACAAGCGGTAGGGACCGCAATGGGGCATCAGCTGGTGCTACATTGGATACCCCTTGATGATCCTACATATAAATATAAAAAGATTAAAGGAAGAACATAGATATTGGTGTTATTTATCATAAAAGAAGATTATTATTTAGAAAATGATACCTGAACAACAAGTACCGTAAGAGGCAAAGGTGGTGAATTTGTGGAAGCTCCCACCACAAAAGCTTCAGCCATTTTCTCAAGTTCAACATTAATAGCTTCATCATCAAATCCTGCTGATGAAATCTGTGTATCGAAAATCAGATACTATATAACATAACTCATATAAAAAAATATTAGTTACAAACTAAATACAACCTGAACCATAAGCAAGACTTCTGCAATGTTTGATTCACCAAGGTCAACCTCAGGAATGCTACCTTGTCTCCTACCTTCTCGGACCTAGTTTAATTGTTCCCGCATAGATTGTTAGAAGCTAATTATTCAGACATAAATGTTCGCTTATAATTTTTCAGTAAAAAAAAATAATAATAAGCTTCACTTACTGTTAGTTGCCGCCAAAATCCAGTGTTAGTCATTCTATTCCATATAGGAAATGTTGAACTTTGTAGGAAATTCTGGAAGATTTCAGCATACTTGCAACTAATTTTAGAAACATTGGGGCAATCTGAAGGTTCCTCAACGGCTGTCACACCCTCCCTAATTCATAATAATCTTAATTCATGAGCAAACACAAACAAAAAACTGAATAACAATTACCAAAATTCAAAAACCTGAAGTTCCCAAGCAAAAATCCGACTGTAGGTTTTCCTTGTAGAGAATATCCAACAGAAAATTCACATTTGTTGCGATATCCGTTTACAAGTGGTGATTCAACTATACCCTCTAGTTTGCAAGCAAGACCACCTGCAATCATGAAAAGAAAAAAAAAAATCAATTTTGTTTACTTTGGAGACTTCCCACTTTATATATATTTCAGTATATAAAGCAGGTCTGAAGGTTTAGAGTATATGAATGATGAATCATACGTTATACGATTAAGCAGTCAAAATTGATGATAACTTGGTTAACAAAATATAAATAGCAATCTTGAAACTCACCAATTTCCCTGGATTTAACTATCCAGTCTGGTTGTGCAACACCATCGGGACAAGCTTTGCGACCATTTCGAGCCTACAAAATGGAGAAAAAATATAACTTTTCTAACAGTAATGGTCCACCAAGTATGACATAGAATTCAAATGATAAACATGATTAAGTGTTGCCTACAAGTTTTTTCAGAATCTGCATGATATTCTTCTTCTTGTGCTCCAGCTGATCTGCATAAGACATATGGGCAAGTGGAGTTACCGCATCCCGCGCACTTCTACCCTTTGATAACGAACTTCCAGGGGTAGAATCGTCAGTTACCAACCCTCCATCTTCACCTTTATTGTCTGATTCCATTGATGGTTTCACCTTTCTTTCAAATGATCTTGGAGTTGCATCCACTATCTTTAAGTTCTTATTCCCAATCGGTTTGCCCTGAAGCTTCTGTTATACAACAAACGTTCGCTACTTCGCTATTACACGCTGCAAATATCCTATGTATTTAATATTTACCAAAAGCCATATCAAACTCAAAACTAGATGATACCTCAGTTGCAGCTTTCGCTTGCTCTACTGTTTCAAAGCTTACAAACCCTACAACCATCCCTTTTCTTGTCTTAGCTGACTTGTATTCAACTCCCTATAACACATTGTCATGCAAATCAGCAAATCAACCCTAAATAACTATATAATCAAACAAAACCTTCAAAATTGAACAAATGCAGCATAGATAAAAATGTAATGTAAGTCAACCCTAATTGACTATATAATCAGCCAAAACCTTCAAAATTGAATAAACTGAGCAAATGCAGTATGGATAAAATATGATGTAATCATGTAAATCAACCCTAAATAATTATATAATCAGACAAAACCTTCAAAATTGAATAAGCTGAACAAATGCAGTATAGATAACAATGTAATGTAAATCAACCCTAACTAATAATATAATCAATCAAAACCTTCAAAATCGTAGTGCTAGCAATTCCCGACCTGTTTAAGACACGATTAAACCGGTTTAATAAAAAAGTACACTATGTAATTCTATATGTTTTTTAAAAATAATTAAAACTAGGAGAATAGGCTAGTGTCACGGGTCCGTTGAATGTACAAAGGTCCTTTTGCTTTCGGTGTGCTTGAACACTTGGGTATACTGGGCCGTCCGGGACATCATCAGGGACGTCCTAAATTTGAATAAGGCAGTGAACATGCCTAGTCGTGTCGATTCAACAAACAGACCAGTGGACCACTGATTGAGAGCTGTTGCCGCTCTCCCGGTTAGTCCAAGGCAGGACGAAACCAATAACCTACATAAAAAAAGGGATGGATTGGCTTATCCCCGGGCATATGAGGACGCCACACAGATATAAAACGAGATACAAAGTAATTAAACAAGTCATGTTCATGTTTGATACTTGTGTTAATCGTGTCATGTCTCGACCATTTCAACACCGTTTAACACGATTACACCCTACAAAACTAAACAAATTCAACAAATGCAATATAAACAACAACAATTGACCTGATGATTAAGAAACTCTTTAAGCTTATCAGAAGTCCACTTCATAGGAACATTCAGAAAACACTTATCAACCACACTATCATCACATCCTTCTTCCAACACAGAATCCGTCACCATATCTCCATCATCTCTATCTTCTGTTTCTACCTTCATCTTCTTCGCCTTCTCAGAAGTCGGGTCCCAAGTATTATCGGGTCGGATCCGGAGCTCCGCTTCACCATGAGCATACCGACAGGTGTCTCCGTGGCTACATGATTCGCCTGTCCGCCTGAAGTACGAACAGAGGCTCGTTTTCCATAACGGATGAACCGAACCGGTTTGTTCGGTTTCGGTTTGTTCGTCGGTTTCGGTTCGTTTACGTTTCTCTCCGTGTTCGTCGTCGGTTGGTGGTTTTGTGTCTGGAGATGGATGAGAGACAGCTACGGTGTTTTCCGGCGGATTTGGTTCGCCGGTGACGGTGGATGGTGGTGGTTCAGTCGCCGGAGTGTTTAGGGTTTCGGTTGCCATTATTGTAACGGTTTTTAGGGTTTAGAGTGGGTTCAGTTCGTTTTTTAGAGGTTAGGAAACCGTTACCATCCGAGTTCTATAACGCTATCGTGCCTTCGGGCGGGTGGGGCTCGGATTTCCGCGCATCGGGAGAAGGCGGGGGCTGCTGGAAGTCGATTCTTGAGCACGGCGCCCCGTAAGAGTGGTTACCACACAGTTGCTCGCCGATCAAAACAAAGTAAACCGTTACCCTTCGTATGCTTGTTTGAAAGTTGAAACTAGCGAGTTACCACACGCGCCTCGCAACACGTTCGAAACGTTACTAGCCCTATGTTCTTTTAAAATTTTGATTGTATTATCATTTTGAAAATGTTGGTGTTAAATAAGTTGACGCTATTAATCAAAGGCGAAACTTTTAAGGGGCGGGAGTTGCCCCTTCTGTTTTCGTCCGAAAATTTTATAAGTTTTTAGTCCGACCCTTCCTGCTATAAGAGTCCCAGCTTTCGGCCACTCCGAATTTTTTTTTCAAATTCCGCCACTACAATTAACAAAAGTAATAAAATATGAAAACGACTTGTTTAACCACTTTCTATCTCATTTCTATAACAAAGTTGTATGTTTTATGTATCAAGAACGTGAAATGATAAAGCGTAACCTTCAAAATTTAGTTATTATTATTATTTAAATATATAAAACTACATGGTGCAATTTTGGTTAAACACGCATGCACATGTTATAAACATATTAGGAAATGTTAACCCTAGTTTTAAGGTTAGATTTGTATAAATCCTTTATAGACAAATTTCGTAACTCGTAAGACAATATATTTTAGGGTTACAATCAAATACACAGTGAAAGAAAAATAGGAAGTCGTAGGAAGGGTATCAAACGGACTCCGATTGAACTCATTCAAGCGGCATTGGAACCGTCTTATCGAACCCTACGACGTTAGTTTTTAGGTCTTTGTTGTTTTGGGGTTTTAGCTTGTAGTTTTTAGAATATGCGTTATATTATTGTGTTTTTTATGTACCATTGTTGTGTCATTTTTTCAATTCATTGTGTCTTTTTTCTTTAGCATTGTGTTATATTTTTTGGCACTGTGTTATATTTTGTGGCTCACTGTGTCATATTTCATGATCTATTGTGGTTTTTGTATTCTTCTCACCCTTCTCATTTTTGTTACACTATGTAGAATAACTTGACCCATATATTTTAACCGCATTGATAATTCATCGAATAATATCAGACTAGTAATACCATCAGATGATGATCACAAATCAACAAAATAAATGATGTCTCTATATAGAATTGAACCGTTGACGAGTTGTTGCTGATTATTCATATTTGGGCCAAAATAGTGTTGATTAGTCATTTATAATTTGTGTATATGGTGGGTCATCATATGTTTACAGGCCCAAATAGATTTAAAAGCCCAGTGTGTCATGGCCTATTCAACACCTAATTTGGCCCATTTAGATAATTATTACTGGTGTATAATTTTAAAGTTTATTCATTTTAAAAAGGAAATACGTGAACTTGACTCATGCATCATTCATTTTAAATGGCCATATGACATGTGAATATAACATAACATTCACATTTATTAATACGGGACACAATACCATGTTTATGATTTTACATTGACATGGGATGACTCACACAGAAGGCAACCCCTCACTCGTGCAATAATTCATGAATGCATTTTTTTTCTTCTAAACAAGAAGGAATTTCATCTAGACTAAGGGAACTGGCCCATGACCTCTTGGTCTAGTAGTACGGTGTCACCTCTTAGGCTCTTACAAATGTGAGGTTGTGTGTTCAAATCCTTGCAAATGCAAAGTTAGGTGAAAATAAGGTGGTATAGAATTTACCGCTAAAAAAAAGACTAAGGGAAATGAACATTTTCATTGATGGAATGCGATAAATTTTCAAAAGATATTAAAGAAAAATACATAAATACTAGTGCTGATAGATTCCGATCTTTCTATGACATGGTTAAACTTGTTTAAGTTCTGTATTTTTAAAATTATTAAATCTATGAGGTTAAACTCCATTTCTCCTTCTTGGTATATATAACATATAAAAAAAGTTATAGGTATTAGATATAAAATAATTATAACTTGTTTTCATGTTTGATATTTGTGTTAATTATATTGTCTCTGATATGTTTAACACAATTAGATCTATTTTCTCTAATAAATATGATTCACGCATGTACATTTAGATTTGTTTATTACTAAACCATATTATGAATATGATTCCCGTGTGTACATTTAATATTTTTTTCCTGAAACAAATTGTCTTCCCATATTTAAGAATGCGCTAACTTGTTGGGTCATGCAGGTTATGATTACATACGTGAAACGATCATGATACCAGTATTTTAGACGCAAAAAGAACGACCATTCACATAAGTTTATCTACAATACAATCGATTGAGTGGTCAAGTCGAATCAACGTGTCGTAGTTTTAAGGTTGAAGTGGAAACCCAAACTCAATTATTTGACTTGCTAATATATAGAGCGTGGCCGATATTCAAGTCAGAATTAAACTATTTGATATTTTTTAAGGGTGGTGGTAATGGTACACCCTCAAAATTGTTTGTGCATGCTCTATACGCGACGTATAGCTCTATATGTCACATATAGAGGGTTGCACAAAATTACATGCGTTATTAATGCATATCAGCCAGGGTCTTGCCAAGATATATACGCACAGCGTATAGTCCTATACGTGATGTATTAGGGGTTATAACATTCTTGTTGCCAGGTGTAACACCCCGCCCCTCTCATCACCAATATTGTCCGCTTTGCCCATCTAGAGCTCACGGATTTGTTTTTGGTTGCCCAAGTGGAGACTTCCCAGGAGGTCACCCATCCTGAAATTTCTCCCACCTGAGCACGCTTAACTGTGGAGTTCTCCTCTCATCCACTAACATTAAGCCCCAAAACGCGTTGGTGATTTAAGAGGCAAGACATTACTTATGAACCAAGGATCTCTCCTGGCCACGGCCGATGTGGGATTTTCTTGGGGTGTCACACCAGGCCTTACATATATCGCGTATGACTCTATACGTGATGACGTGACGTTATGGCAACATGATATGCAAATAAGAGTGAGGTATGTGAGTGTGTGTCAATGCATGGATGCTTTTTTTTTAATAGGTTAAGCCACAAGGGACGCTCCACTGAAGGTGTTTTCACTTCACTGATTTCTACCAATCCTGTACTGCCACACCACTTCACTAATTTCCTTCACTGAAACACTTTTTTAAAGGCAGCACTCCACTGATTGTTTACCCAACTATCAATTATTTTCACAAATAATAATATATATAGAGAGAGGAATAAAAAAAATAATAAAATTGTGTGAAAGTTTGTGCTACACCCGTGAACCAGCACGGTAACTGGAACCAGAATTTGGTTCACGGGACCACTACCAGCATGGGTGGCGGCGGTGTTACTGTGCTGATAGTGAGGTACCCGTGACCAATTCTGGTAGCGTCCCGTCGCCCCTTAGGCAATTGCATTATTTCAAAAACAGAAAGTACTACCGTTAATTATTTAAGAGCATTCACACTAAATACTCCATCTCCAGCTCCATAATCACACTAAAAATCACTACATTTCTCTCTCCTTTTCTATTTAATAATACTTATTATATACTTTTATCATTATATTCTCTTTTCTCTACTCACAATCACTTTTAAAAATATTAAAAAATTATAGAGGGTGAACAGTGTCTCCTCCAAATTTACTGATAAATAATGCATTCTCTATATATTTTCTCTCTCCTCTACTCACAACTAGGGGTGTTCAAAAAAATCCGAATCCGAATCCGAATTATCCGAAATTTTGGATAATCCGATTTTCGGATATCCGAAAATCGGATAATCCGAAATTTCGGATTCGGATTCGGATCCTGGTTTTGAAAATTTTTGGATAATCGGATTATCCGAATCCGAATATTAAAAAAATATATAAATATATAATATTATATACACTACATAACACAATACACTATCCTAAATCCTTAATCCTCCTAACCCAAAGTCCATACTCCTCCAATCCATAGCAGTCGCTCCCACTTCTCTTCTCTATAATAGCCCCCGTCCACCTCGTCTCCGAACTCCACATCCCCCGTCCACCAAACGGTAACTTTTTTTTTTACATTTTTTGTTCCAATTTCGTTTATCTAACTTCGATTTTTGTTTTTTAACAGGTTCACGTTTTATAAATAAAGGAGAACGTTTTTTTATTTTTTTTAATTATTATTTATTATTTTTTTTAAGTTTCGGATTATCCGTTGGATGATCCGAATCCGAATCCGAAATTTGGATAATCCGAAAATCGGATAATCCGAATTTCGGATTCGGATTCGGATCCCAATATTGACTATCCAAAATTCGGATATCCGAAATTCGGATTATCCGAATTTGAACACCCCTACTCACAACCAATTATACCCATATATATATATATACTAGCTGATTATCCCGGGAGGGTCCCGGGGTTGAAAAATCTAATTTTACGTGATAACCTATTGCAAATGGCTCAAGTTAACTAACCACAAAATCTCTCAATCATTGCATGTTCATAGTATTCTAATCAGTAATAACTCATATACCCTAATGTAAAACCTATCAGTAATCATCTAAAGAATCACTTATGTAAGCTGTAACTATTAAAAAACTTATCACATCTCTCTAATTTCTCATATTCTAATGGCTCTTATAATTCCTAACCTAATCAACTAAACAAACACTTAAGTTGGAAGTTGTAATCATTGCATCTCATTATGCCACGTGGCATAATCAAGAGATGGTTGAGGCCACCATTGAACGCCACGTCAGCAACTATCAATTCTTTCCGGGAGCGTCCCTGGGTTGAAAAATATAACCATTCTAATAATACTAATACTAATAGTAATAATTATTAATCTTGTAATTAAATAAATAAATAAATAAAATAACCTTGCTATAAGGTGACACCATGTGTTGCAGTGTTGCGCGATTCTTTCTCCTAACTTCCCTTGATGAAGTATACCTAGTAAAATTCCAATGATAACATGGCGATTGGGCTGATTTTCAACTTCGTAGATAAGAACCTGTTTTAAAAGAAAAAACATGATTAATGAATAACATGAACACTTTGTGTGTTTTTTTCCTGTATGAACGAAACCCCACAAAAAATAGTCGATTTTTGTCCGTTTTTTATTTAGGACTATGGTACTCGTTGGAAAGATAATAAAACGCTCGTTAATTTGGTGTAATTTTTTTCTTTAAAAAATCCCGTATATAAAAGATATAAACGTTTAAAAATTATAGGAGAAAACATGAAAGAGAAAATTTTAAATTTATTTTTAAATTTTTTTTTACCTAAAATAACTCAATTTAATTTAGGGTTTTATTTTTATCTTTTTTTTAATTAAAAAAGGAAATAGTTCAAAAACACTAAAATCTTTGAATTATGATGCCACGTGGCACTCTCAAGAAGAAGTTGAGGCCTCTATTGTACGCCACGTCAGCATATACGTTTTCTTTTATATATATAGATAGATATATATATATTGCAAAGCTAATAATCTTACATGTCATAATATTATACAATCTCTCCTTTGAGAGGTGCCACATAGGATGTGATGTGGCAACTCTAGACCAATTAAAAAAAAGAAATAAATATGGTTTAACCTAATATATTAAATACCTAATCTACTAAATGTAAATATTAAACTTTTATTATTTTCTCTCTCATGTTTCCTCCCATAACTTTTAAACGTTAATATCTTTTATATACGAGATTTTTTAAAGAAAAAAATTACACCAAATTAACGAGCGTTTTATTATCTTTCCAACGAGTACCATAGTGCTATATAAAAAACGGAGAAAAAAAACGACTATTTTTTGTGACCCGATAGGTATTGTGTCAGGTTTGGGATTAGTTTAAAAAAACAATTGTGGGTTTGGGTCGGGCCTGGGATTAGGTGATACCCGACCCAATTACCCGAAACCACATACCCAAATACCCGAACTATATACCCGATCATATACCCATGAATTTTTTAGCGTATCACATAACCCTTAGACTAATGTGTTCGATATTTCAATAAATAACTTTTTTTTTCTTATTTCATGTTAGTTCTTTTTAGAATGATCGATTACAAACTTTCGAATTCATTTGACGTTATATAATATTTTGTAATGGCACTAGATTTATACCCCTGCGCAGAAATTCGTTTTTTTATTAGAATATGATAACTTATGGCAGATATTTGTTTAAAATAAATAATAATAATAATAATAATCATTAATCATATATTGGCAAGTCATTAATTATGTTGTCATATTAGATATTTTATTATGTTAGATTAGATATTTCAATCCGGGACGCTCCCAGGATAAAAACTAGTTCTATATAATATAAAGGCTCTCTCACAGCATCTATTGTAAATGTTCTAAAATTGATAGGAATGACGAAGTGATGATTGAAGTCTGATTGGTGGTGGGTCTCCCAAGTTAAACGGCTACATAAAGTCATTAACTACATCCACCGACGCTCTCTCAAGTCAACTCGCCCAAAACCTACCTACTTGGCTACTCATATTTATTTTGAAAGGCTACTCAAATGAAGGGGCAAACTCTAGTATAGGTTATCGGTTTTATATTATATTGTATCTTCTTTGATGGTGCATCTTCTAAAGTTTAAAATTTAAGGTTTAATTGACCAATTGTTTTGGTTTTAGGATCGCATTTCTGTTAAAATTATATGCTCTATAATCAGTTTTGGTCAAACATGTTTTGGCATAAGATGATATATCAAACACGAACCTTGTACCTGCCCGTAAAAAGAGGTTTGTCCGGAGTGTGGAACAGCGATTTTTAAAATTGGGGACTGTGTTTTGGATCATGACCTGAATATTCCAGCCTCAATTCAAGGAAAGTTGGGTAGTGGGTCGGACATTAGATTTTGGTTGGACCGGTGGGTTGGTGACGGACCTTTAAAGGATCGCTTCCCGTGTTTGTTCGCACCCAAAAAGTGCAAGTCTGTTTCTGTGGCTACTCGTTTTCAGTCTTGGGACTGGAAACGGGCACTAAGTTCTAACCTGGAGTTGACGGCTCTGCAGCAGTGCTCGGCACTGTTTGCTGGTACCGTATTATCAAACGACAGGGATAAATGGGTTTGGGTTGGGTCTTCGGATGGAGTTTTTTCCGTATCATCATGTAGAAGGTTGCTGGAAAGTCACGCTACTCCCTTTTTCCCTTTTTCAATGGATAAAAGGAGTTCCTAAGAAGGTATCAATCTTTATATGGAGGGCCGAACAAGATCGCCTTCCTACCAAGAAAGTACTGCAAAGAAGAAGTATACTACAAGGCTCGGCTGAATGCAAATTATGTGGAGAATCAGAAGAAGACGCTAATCATTTGCTTACATCATGCTACGTGGCATCATGGCTATGGTATAAGGTTAGTCTATGGTGCAAAATACCCCCTATCTACGCGTTCTCTGTTCGTGATTTGATGTCAATACACAAGGCTGGGAACATATCAGGCAATAAAAGGAAATGGATTAGGCTCATTGTACTCGCTACAACATGGATCATTTGGAAAGCTGGAAACGCCGCAATATTTCAAGGTTCAAGGGTGTGTCTGGAAGGACTGTTTGGAGAGCTTCAAGCTGTTACTTTCAGCTGGGTTAAACACAAAAATAAACCGATGGGATGGAACTGGGAGTCCTGAAAAAGATTCGAAGTGCCAATACTTTGATATAGGGAGTCTATATTGTATGTAACTGGTAATTTTGGGTCGTGTTTGGTTATGTGTTAGTATCTTACTAGCATATCTTTTGTATATATTTTTGGGTGAAATAAAGTGAAGTTTGCCGATCAAAAAAAAGTTATCTATTCTTAATTCTTCTTCTTTTTTTTTTTGAACGGCTAACAAAAACGCCCTTTTATTAAAACCACCAAATGCTAGCGGGATGCTAGCAAACACCAAATACAAAGGAAAAACTAAACGAAAACATTACATAGTTACCGAATACAGCTAAGTTAAAACCTCGCCATTTTTTCTAATCAAGCCCCACGGCCCTTACACGTGCTTTCACCCACAAGAAACTAAGAGCCTTGATGTCCCCTACCACCTTGTGTAATACAGCAGACTTCTGCTCGAATACCACCGCGTTACGACTCTGCCAGATGCACCAAATAGCGGTCCAACAGACCGCTTCGAAGGCCTTCCTGGAAACCGCCGATCCTCCAGCAAACCTGTGCAATCCCAGTAGGTCCCTGAAACTGAACGCATAAACCGATCCCAGGTTACACCATTGAGCGATTAATTGCCACACAGACTGGGCAAATGCGCACGAAACAAATAGGTGCTCAACATCTTCGGGGAAGTCATCACAATCGGACAAGTACAGGAGCCGATATTAATATTCCTTCTCAGCAAGGCGGTCTTTGTAGGTAGTCTTCCAAGTTCCGCTCTCCATACCAACACGAACACTTTCCTCGGAACCCAAGAATTTCGTTTAATCACAAACGGATCAGGCCCAAATCTTGACTTGTGAATAGCCGTTTTGACACTAGCCACTGAAAAGCCAACCGAATCCCCTAACTCCCATGACCAGCGATCATTTTCAGCAGATAACATCGGCCCACCAATTACATCGATAAGCCCAAATAACTCAGCAGACGCGGCTGCGGACAGCAACCCTCTCCAGTCCCACGCCCACCCAAACCCATTTTGTGATACCCGGTTCGCCACGGTTACCCACTTATCCTTTTCAAAACCAAACAAAATAGGAAAACGGGTCGCAAGCGGGCTATCCGTAATCCATGAATCCAACCAGAATGCAATCTTAGACCCATCTCCCACCTTCCCAGTGATAGCCTTACCAATATCCACACCCAAATAGTTTAAAGCAGAAATAGAACTCGCGATGTGTTTCCAAGGATCGGGAATAGAGAGTTTCGTGGGAATAGGATTCCAAGCCCTTGAAGAGTGATGAATCGCCCAAATGACCTTGCGCCATAAACTATCCGGTTCACATTTGAACCGCCACCACCACTTTGCGAGCATCGCCAAATTAGCGTCTCGAAGGGATCCAAAACCGAGACCACCACTTTCAGCCGGCGCGATCACATTTTGCCACGCGACCCAGTTCATCCTTGCTTTTTCCTCCGACCCGCCCCAGAAAAAAAACCCTTCGCAACCTGTCCAATTCCTCCAAAACCTGCAGTGGAGCCTTATAAAGTGAGAAAAAAATACGTCGGTAAGGAATTGAGAACCGACCTTATAAGGACAACACGACCACCAAAAGACAAGTGCCGAGCTTTCCAAACCGAGAGTCGGTTCCGAAACGCCTCCAGAATAGACTTCCAATGTTTTCATAGGCCCATGTTAGCACCTACTATCAATCCCAAATAAGAAAAAGGAAAGCTGCCGGCATTACAATTAAGAACATTGGCCATATTATTCACCTCCGTAACATCAATTCCAATACCAAAAATGCAGCTCTTTCAAAGGTTAACTTTCAGCCCAGAAACGAGATAAAAGCACTGATATACGTTAAAATACACATATAAAGGTCCCCGTTTAACTCCCATTTTCATACGTTTTTGACCTTATACACGAGGAATTGGTACTTATTTGGGTATCTTTACGATTTCAGGTCTTAAACGATGTCCCGGAAGCAAACCCGAAGAAAACAAGGATTTTGGCCCTTTATCAGGAGAACATACTGCTGCAACTTTTGCGCAGCAGCTGTTTGGATCGCTTTTACCCCTTCTAATACCCAAAATCCGACTTCGACTTTCAAATAAGAATTGTTCTACGTTTCGAGAGCTTTCCAGGCATATAAAGAACACCTCCTAACGATTTTTCTACGATTTTATATGTAATTTTAAAGATCGTGCTGTCGGGCTGTTCCCTGTGAGCGGCCGCTCACTCTCTGTGAGCGGCCGCTCGCTTCTCCAGATATTTTTGGCAACCTTCTGGAACCTCTACGTCATGCACGGACCACTTGCTCACCTTTTTGTAAAGTGAGCGGCCGCTCACAGGCTCTGTTCTGCTATAAAATGCCCATTTCAGCCACTAATCGAGTATTGGGTTTTGGGGAGGCGATTTTAGGCGATTTCTGGACCAAAGGAGCTGCTGGAAGGCCGTTTAACAAGCTCGGGAATCCATCCGATCCATCCTTCATCATCCAATCCATCTCTTTAGCAATCTTATGGTTTGATCCTTTGAGCTTTCTTAGATCCAAATCTGATTTTGTTTGCTACATTGATGTTATTTTAGTTAATCGTACGCCTACGGGCAAGAACATTAGTATTAGTTAGTAGTTAAAACAATCGTTTGCGTGAAATCAAGTTTTGTATAAATTTGGCGTTTTTCATGTTTGAATCTTGATGATCATAATGCAACCTTGTTTCATTGTTGATAGATTTGTAGTTGTGTTCGGATGACTTTGATGATTATCGAATGTGTTAGGCGGATCACTTGTTGAGAAAACCGTCTGTTTAATCGTCCGGTAGTAAACTAGTTAACTTGTTAATAAAGTTTACACCATGAAACTGTAACCGGGTATTGGTTTGGTTAAAGTCACTCGGATAATGATTATAGATGTTTACCGGCACGTAAAAGAGTTTAAAAAGCTTAATGGTGTTGTTACTAATCTTTGACGCGGTTAATGATCTTTGTTAGTTATTTTGGTAGAAATGGCGATCTTAGTAGATTTGTGTTCAAAGTTAGTAAAATGGAATAGGTTGTGAAATGCTCTACTTTATGCTAGTTTCGGTGGTCGTATTGTGTATTCGATATTGCTTTCCTTGATTAGTGCGGTTGAGGACTCCCGAAAGGTGATACTAACCTTTCTTTAAAGATTCACATGAGATCATATCAGTTGCGCGCTAATAAACGACTTGAGGTGGCTAACGTGTGTATTCGTGTTAGCTTTCCATATAGTTGTCATGTTAGGATGCCCGAAAGGGACACTAACTGTCGAAAAATGGGAATGTTGATCACGCCTTTATTTCTTATATAGATGACATGCTAGGATTGGCGTATTATAGCTTATATAGCTATATTTTCTATTTGGAGTCGTAGTTAAGTTATTTACATGTTTTAGAATTAATTTAGTCTTAAACAAAACTCAAACTTATCTTTTACTTACTGGTGAATCGGGGATAGAGTTTTAGTACCATTGCTCCGCGCGCGTCCATGGATCGATACTTGGTTCTTATCTGTACTTACTACATATATGACAGGGTACACTTGCCCTAGTGTGTGTGTTTTAATATGAAGGTCGGAACCATTTTTATAAATATTAAAGCAAAAACGTGTGTTAAAATCCATTGTAAAATATGTATAGTTACGCACACGTCAAGCACCTAAGAATTCTTCTTAGATTCAAAGCATTCGAGACCGACCAATCCCTGAGGAATACAACGTCGTTTGCATAGATAAGATAAGATAAAGTAAGCCCACCATCACCGCATTTCAGCCCATGGAAAAGGCCAACCGCACATGCCCGCTTCATAATACAAGATAAGGCATCCATGGCGATAATGAAAAGAAAAGGGGGAATTGGGTCCCCTTGTCTAAGCCCACGCGAGCACACAAACTCATTCGTGGGGGAGTCGTTGATAAGGACCGAAGCCCTAGCCGAAGATATGATCGCCATAATCCATTTACACCACAATGGTGGGAAGTTCATTTGACTCATAATCGACTCTAAGAAGCCCCAATTCAGCGTATCATAGGCCTTCTCAATATCTATCTTGAACACCAAACCTTGCATTTTTTGCTTCCTCAACCAAGCGACCATTTCATTTAACATTAAAAGGCCTGTCCGTGATGTTTCTGCCCGCAAGAAACGCAAATTGTTCGGGTGAAATCAGCTTATTGATAACCCGCTTCAGGCGAGCCACGAGCACCTTAGAAATCACCTTGTTAATACACCCGATAAGGCTTATCGGCCTATAGTCTTGGAATCCCACCAGATCATCCTTTTTGGCGATCAATGCGATGAATGAGGATGCACAATAAGAACCCAAGTCAGCCCCGGAATAGAAATCATTGAACAACCTCAGAAAATCATCCTCGAAACCATTCCAAAAACGCTTCAAGAACTTGAAATTAAACCCGTCGGACCCCCGGGGCCTTGTCACTATCACAATCCTAAACCGCGTTTTTTATTCTTAATTCTTCTATCCATTCTTTCTATTTTGTTTGTAATTTGTAATGGTAACACATATTTTTTTTCCTTTTGCAACATTAAACTTCACATGTACATTAACTAGGTCTGTTATGTTATCGGAGAGACTAGCTAGCTAAGAGAGGATGTGGTACCGCCGTGTTGTTCACAGGTACCTAATTACCCACACGGCAATATCGTCGCCTTGGGTATTAGTAGGGGTCCGACCCTTTCACCTTGTTGAAAGCAACGAGCGTGAAGTCTTTTTTAAATGGAACGGTCAAAAATTTTGATTGTAATATTTGACCGTTTATCATTTTTTGACCGTTTATAATAAAAAAAATACCACCATGTATAAACACCATATACTTTATTTCCACACATAAAATTTATACAACTACATACATTTAATATCAAAATGAGTGGTGGTAATTTGTTTCTGATTATATATCGTCATCGATCATCCCGTGCAAACCGACAACCCACAAACAACCTACCGACTACAAACCCACATACTACACACCCATTGACAACAACCCACTGGTACCAACCCATCGAGGTCAAACCCTCCAACATTTGAAATTTACGAGCCACAACTTCCTAGAGATTCATCGACGGAAGAATTACATTAAGTACATGATTACGTAATGGTTCTACTACAACTAAGACCGATACAGATTGGAGATGTTGTTACAGTGTCAGACTGTAACACTCCTACAGTGCATAA
Organism: Ambrosia trifida; assembly: GCA_028751855.1. Taxonomy (NCBI): domain Eukaryota; kingdom Viridiplantae; phylum Streptophyta; class Magnoliopsida; order Asterales; family Asteraceae; genus Ambrosia; species Ambrosia trifida. The sequence goes on from CM054125.1 coordinate 141,054,760, forward strand.
CCCACCGGCTACAACCATAACTATTTCAAGTTGGGCTGAAGGCAACGAAACTAATCTCGGGGCCGAATACGTAATGTAGTCGGAATCGGATGAGGAAATCTCTTTTCCTACACCCGAAAGTGAGGGGTATCGATACGAAAGGTTGGACGGACGTGATAGTTATCGTGAATGCTCTTTGCCCGAGTCAACTGCGCACTCTTTCTTTTATTAGCTATGTATTTCTTTAAGTTTAGGAATGTAATAATTTTAATTTTAGGTATGTAATAATTTTAATTTTAGAAATGTAATAATTTAAATTTTAGTAATGTATGAAACATTAATATCATAGAAATTTTAAATAATTCAAATAGAAATTAAACATTAATAACATAGAAATTACATTATTTTAACCTAACGTAACAATTGTTATGCCGCAACATGGGTGAAATTGATGTCGTGCGTAGCCACATAGTTGACTAGTGTGAGTTGGATTGCATATTCTTGGCAATATCAGGGTGCTCCGCAATCGTGGCTTCAAAGAGTGTGTTCCATCGGTTACACTTGGCGAAGAGATCCGCCCACTTACTAACGAGCGAATCAATGGTGCGGTCATTTGTACCGGCTTGTCGATTGAATTCCACCAATACGTTGCTTCAAAACGAAGCCCTCCTTAAATTGGGAGGATGATGTCGGTTTTGGACATCTACCCATGTTGTCACTAACGCGATCTTCTTATCTACATTCTACTGGCTCATTTTTACGAGATGATTAAAAGCAATTACTATAAAAAGCAATTACACTAATTTTTTTTATGGCAAGTGCCCCCTCACCCAAATACTATAAAAAACAATTACACGATTACATTTTTTTTGTCGTAACATGATAATAATAGTACAAAATAGTACTGAAGACTGAAGTGTAAACTGTGAAATGTGAACGAACCTCCCAAAAACAAAAACGATGTTTTGTCCGCCCCCATACCGAGTCAACTCAGTAATCATTTAATATTCCCCAGTTCCCTCACACCGAGCCAACTCAGTAATCATTTACAGTAGTCACATGCAAACAATATGCCACGAACCTTCCTCGTTACCATTAGATAATAATAATAATAATAATAATAATAATAATAATAATAATAATAATAATAATAATAGTAATATACTCCGTATTATTACATTACATAACCCACAGAATTCGACTCCTTCACCCATCCCAACAACACTCCCAGATCCATATATTGTGTTCTATCCTTCACCTTCCTTTCCCTATATTCATCACACAATCAATCACCCAACTTATTATTATTATTATTATTATTATCATCATGTAATAATCCTTTAATATACATCCAAATCATGTAAGGTGTATCAATTATCATGAACCACAACCTATTCAATTCAACAATGGGGAAACGAATTCCAATTAGGGCTTGGTTAGGGTTCCAAAACTCCATAGTATTACTCGTGGGTGGTAACCACACCTCCTCCAGGTTTTGCACTCGCTAGATCTTTTATATTATTAATCCGTTGTTTAATATCTGTTATCAATCTTCAACCTTTAGATTTAAAGCGTTAATTAGTTCGCATAATTGTGCACATCATCCTGTAATGGATCTCAAAGCCTTGAAATGGCATATCTTTCGAGGATCGCTGACGTGGCGATTGATTCTAAGAACAATGTTCTTTGCTCTGGCTATTGTTGTTCTGTCGTTCACTCGTATCGCTAACGAGGTTCGAAATACTGATCCGATCGATTCGACTGATCCGATGTTGGTTAATTTTGATGATAAATGTTCGTTGAAGATCGGTTCGGTTTCGTGTGTGAATGGAAGGAATTTCACTGTTAAAGTGGTTACAGAGCTGATGGATAATAAGATGATATCATTAGATGCAAGAGCATTGTGTGTCGGTGAGGGATCGGAGTCGGTTGTATCGGTTTTAAGAGAGTTAGGGTTCACCAATGCGTTTGGTGTACATAAGAACCCGATTTTATCCCTTTTGAACAAACAGTTTGAGGACAAGATTGAGTTTGAGTCGAATTCGATTGACTTTGTGTTCTCTAGAACTGTTGGTAGGGCGTTTGTTCCGGCTCTTGTTGTTCTAGAAATTGAGCGCGTGTTGAGGCCCGGTGGTGTCGGGGCGATACTTGTCGGTCCGGGAAACTTTCGTACGCGTAACTTGGTGAGGTCTGCAACGCCGGTTTCGTTGCTGTTAAGGAGCTCGGAGATTGTTCATGTTTGTGGAATTAGCTCGTTTACGCTAATTGTGTTTAAGAAGCAGTTGGAGAGTGTTGCATTGTTTGGCGACTACAAGCTTCCGAATGACTGCCCGGCTATATCGAAGAACAAGCCTTTTATGCAGTATATTGAGCCTGTTGTGGAACATAAGTCGATGCAGGCGAGCAATCTTTCGTATTTGCCGAAGTTTATGAATGTTGCGACGAGAAAGAGGTTGATTTATATCAATATGGGAGGAGGGGAGTTTGATCGTAGTTATCCCATTCATCCCGACGCATTCAATGTATATGTGGTTGATCATAACGTGTCTGCACTGACTTCACACGTGAAAAAGGCAGGCGTTACGTTTGTTTATCATCCAGGTCTTGTTGAAGATGATAAAACGGAGTCCAGTCTCATGTCTGTCGATTATCTTGAAGCTCCGTTGCATGATGAACAGTTTGAGTTTATCGACTGGTTTAAAGAAACCGCAAAAACTGGGGACTTTGTGGTTCTTATGATGAACGCTGGAGTCACACAGATGAAGGTTTTGTTTGAGTTGTTTTCAAGTGGAGCGATATGTCATGTTGACGAGCTTTTTCTGAGGTGTTCGGATGGGATTGATTGCCGAACAAGTTACTGCAGGGACTGCGTGAGTCTCTATAAGGGCCTTAGAAATGCCGGTGTGTATGTGCACCAGTGGTTTGGGGAGTGAACCCGAGCCGTTTGCTTTATTAGCTTTTGTATGTGTTATGTGGAGAATAAAACGAGGTTAATAAGCCGTGTGACGGTATAAACCTCGTGTTTGTGTTTGTTGTATCTTCATGCCATGAGGTCATGAATGTGTTTAAGTTGTAATGTTTATGTTTAAATGTTATGTGTGTTTGTTTAAGTGTCTAATTGTTTCCAACTTTTAAGTTATCTTTGCTATTCACTACACACTTGTGACTGAGTCTCAGAGGGTGTTTGGGATTGCGTTTTGAATCTGATTTTTAGATTATTGCGTTTTAAAAACGCAGATAATCAGTTTTTAGTGTTTGGATTGCGTTTTGAAAACGCAATATCAATTGAAATATATAATCCAGCGGTACACACTTGTGACTGAGTCTCAGAGGGTGTTTGGGATTGCGTTTTGAATCTGATTTTTAGATTATTGCGTTTTGAAAACGCAGATAATCAGTTTTTAGTGTTTGGATTGCGTTTTGAAAACGCAATATCAATTGAAATATATAATCCAGCGGTAACATTTGGTTCAGTATGATACTAAATTTCTTAAACATGTGGCACAATGGTTATGTGGTAAAGATAATCGAGTGACTAAAAAGCCGAACCAAACTAATCGAACTGATTGAGAAATTGATGTCGGTTGTTTTTTCGAAACTTAGTTTTATGATTGAGCATCTCCATCGACGAACCAATTCTTATCGCTACATCACAATAACTCACCACCCCGTCCTCTCTTTCTCCTCGTCCGAACCTGGTTCAAGTTTCAGGGCGGCTGGACTTACCTCACTCTCTCTCACTCACTTATCACTCTGTTCTCGCTGGCGCACGCCTCAGATCTGGACAAGCGCTCGTAGTTTTATGATTCAACTATGGTTATGTAAACTGACATACTTGTTTTTTCTCTGAGCCAAAATTGGAAATTACTACAATAACCATTCGAACAAATCGGCTTTAGAATTTAGCCTTAACTCATAACCAAATGCTTAAAACTCACCTTTAAAAAAGTCAAACCCCACAAACTTCCTATCCAATTTCTTATAAAAACATTTACTTAAAGCTCCGAAAACAAGCTCTTTACTATACAAAATAAACCTTTAGCACCATACAAAATGTTTCTTTAGTCTGTATCAATAATTATACTCTCATCGGATAGTTGCTCGTTTTTTAACTTATTACGCTTGCACCAGCATACGAATTGAGGTATTGAGCCAACGTCTCCCATAACCCACGGGTGCGCTGCGACCATCTCTAGACTCAGTCTCTGTGCCGGGTCTGCTCAATGTATAAAACAATCGAATATCAGCAGCAGACATTTTGACTGAAGTCAAGGTTGCAAAAGTCGCTAGGCGCTAGGCGGGCGGTGAGGTCCAGCCTAGGGACTAGTCGGGACTAGGCAGAATTAGGCGTTTTGGTATTTTTATACGTATTTTATATATATATACACACAAATTTTAGTGTTTTTTGAAAATATGTTAAGATATATACACATAATACTTAGAAATACTTAGATATATACACATAATACTAAAAAATACTTAGAAATTTAATAAAAAAAAATCATTGCCTAGGCCCACCTAGGTCCGCCTAATGGCCAAAACGCCTAGATTTCCGACTAGGGCCTAATTCCGATTTTTACCTCCGCCTAGGCCGATTTTTGCAACATTGACTGAAGTTCAAAGTATCTACTATCTCCAGCATTGTTATTGAAAATTTGCTTACCTTTGCAGAGAAGACCCTCGATTAGATTCTTGAGTTGAGGGTTCAGACCCTCGGGTAGCCATATTTGATCATTAACGATCTGGGAAACAAGCCAAGACATTAAAAAAACTCTTAAATTTATGAGGACTCTATATAAATTCTAAGTGGCGCACCTTATCATATGTATCTTGTAGCGTGTCACCAAGAAATGGATATCGTCCAAGAATCATACAGTATAAGGTAACTCCAACCGCCCATGTGTCAGCAGCTTTGCCATGATAAGTTAGACCTATTGAATAATATGTCAAGGGTGTTTATTTCAATTAATGAGAATTTGATTTTATAAACGATAAACTAGACTAAAAACGTCGCAGAAGTTTAATGAAACCTTACTTACCTAGACAACATTCTGGAGCAGTGAAAACAGGTGTGCCAGGGGATCGGCGAAGTTCGTCTTTTTCATCCTATGCATAGTACAATTTCAATCCAATCATCATTAATCATTAATTAATAATTGAAATCAAATGATAGAGTTTGTGACATCAAACCTTGATTGAATAAAATAATGTAAAAGATATGGTTTCTGTATGTTTTTGTTGAGGCATTCAAATCATGAAATGATACATTTTCCATTATTGCATAGGATAAATTAAATTGATTGAAAGACGATGGAACATGTTGGCGACAGCATGATAACGTTTTTTAATGAAAAAGATTGGGTATCCATCCTTTGGATGTATTATTATTATTATATATATAAAAGGACAGAAAATACGCATATTGAGTAGACGAATATATTACCTCAAAAACCTGGCTGACACTGAAATCCCCAATCTTAACCGTGCCAGTGGCGGTAACAAGAAGATTATCAGGTTTTATATCACCATGCACAATATTCTGAGATTCAAAAAAGAAGTAATGAGAAGAACAAAATAGCACTCGTCTTTCAAGATTACAAACATTTAGCGGTTTATGGACGTAAAAATATAAGATAAATAATTGTCTACCCTGTAATTCTACTAAAGTATGGAATCTTGATAAATAAAAAATATAGGCCTGCTTGATTGCTTAACCTTAAACAGTTTTCTTAACTTTATTCTTTGTGGACATCAATAAGAACAAAACAAAGGTACAGGTACAAAACGTTATATCACTAAAATATATACAAGCCAATTAAGACGAGGATAGTAACACACAATATTATAGTTGAAGATAAATCTTACATGAGAATGGAGATACATCAACCCGGAAACTATATCACGCAAATATCTCCTTGAAACATTTTCACCCAAGCCACCGGGCGGTCCAGCACCCTCAAAGACCCATTTTCCTTCCACATATTCTAGAACTGAAAAAAAGGTTTAAAGACATAGTAATCAATGAACAGAAAAGAACATTGATCAAAGAAGAAGAAAAGGAAAAGGCGGTGGGCTTTCATACCCATGTAGAAATGATCGGCGTTTGGGTCATCAATAACCTCAACCAGATTTACTATATTGGGATGATTTAACATTTTCATAATTAAAACCTGCAGGTCAGTTTATGAACAAACCATCAGTAATCGATAGAATTATCATAATCTAATTTCACGTTAAATGAAGTATGAAGTATCAAATCAATGCATATGAAAAAACAGAAAAATACCTCACGAAGAACATCAGTCATTGCAGTTTCAGATGGGGCAACTCTTAGCTTTAATAAATGAGACTTGTGAAATGCCTGTATGCATATATTATATCTTTTGTCATAAAATGTAACAGCTATTTTCAGAAGAAAATCTAACCAGTCAAAACAAGAGCGATCCACAGGATAAAAAAAAAAAATCGAACCTTAATTGCATAATGCTTCCCGTCTACCTGGCTTCTGTACAGAACCTGTTAAGAGATACAAGCCAAACAAGTGAACATTATCGACACTTTTTTTAGTCAAGAAAAGAAAGTTCGCGGAATGTATAAATTATGAGAATTACCACTTTCCCATAGCTACCAGAACCAATTTTGTACTCACGAACATACTCATTCACCGTCTTGTTCCCATTCTCATCCTAGAGCAAAGAGCCAAACAAATATAAATAACAAATGGAGAAGAATATAGTTTTTAGCATTAAATACATACGTATATGTTGAGGCCACCAAAGCATTCAACTTTTTACATCAATGCAGCCTATCTACGTATGATACTACTTAATTGGACACAAAAGTATGTATTTCGTTCCATTTATACGAATTCTGGCCGAAAACATGTTGGATGACGAAAATGCCATTAAATTTCCGAAAATATTCAAAAATACCTTTCATGAGATGTCAACATGTTATAGTATCTTATCAAAATATTTAGAGAATTTCCGTCGTTCAGATTGTATTTGGCCACAATATTAATAAGACCAGATACATACTTTGGTGGCGTATAAATAGTTTCAACGTACGTTATCCCATAAAATGACAACAAGATTACTTAAATGCATTAACACATTTAGACAAGCTCATATAACAAAAGGTAACATTGATAACGTTAGAGATGATCGTGTGAGTAAATAACGGATCAAAATGTTTCTTAACTTATCTTCGTTTAGGAATCAAAACCTTATAACCTTGTCTAAATCTAAGCATATGACCACTCAAATAACATACCAAGAATAAACCAGTAATTAGTTATTTATTTCTAAAAGCAAGCAGCACAAGCACTTAACGTTCATATCAATCATCAAATTTAATTACCTCCGACCGGACAACTTTCCGCGTCTCCTTAACAGGTAATTCCCTGCAAATCAAACCATTTTGAGTTCTGTACAAAAGAATATCTTCAGACCGCTCCGACGGGTTTTTAAATTCTTCATGATCTCCCTTTTCAGCTTCCGACATGTCATCACCATACGAGCAATTATCTTCTTCCTCCTCCTCCTCCTCCTCTTCCTCCTCCTCATCATCTTCCACTTCATCATTTAACAACAGCTTTTGCGCAATGTGATCCCGAACATCCGAGTTAGGCGTACTTTTCTTTTGCTTTTTCGCAAACGCAAACCCGAAACAACCACAACAGCCCATCTCTGCCACACTAGCAATAGACTCTCCCTTAATAAACATGGATACTTAAACCTTCACCTAGTAGTATAACACCTTTTAATTTAAACCAATCCTGCACAACAAACGAACAAACAACGGCGAATAAACCGACAACGCCTCAAGCCTTTGCATCATATCATCATATGATCAATTCAAACAAAACATCATCTATCAACAACAAATCCTTTAGCTTTTCTGTATATAGACAGCAACTTATTGAAAACAACATATAAAAAAACGCTAACAATAATGGACGGTCCAGGAGAGAAATAATAATGATAATAATAATTGTTATTATTATTATTATTATTATTATTATTATTATTATTATTATTATTATTATTATTATTATTATTATTAATACAAGTTGCACATAGAGAAGTTTCATACAGCTCCAAATTATCATCAATTACAATAATAATAATAGTAATATGATAAAAGAGAATAATGTTAAACGCGTGAATTATTATTATTATTATTATTATTACCTGACGGAATAAAATTAGGGCTATAAAATGTGAAACGAGGATGCAAACGACACCGTTTAGAAACAGCAGTTGAAGTTTTATGATTAATTTTGTGGTGAGGGGTAGTTAGGGCGGCGCGTGGCGTGCGCGTGAAGAAATTAGGGGTTGAAAGAACCTTGATGAAGAGGGAAGAAGAGGGTGAGGGGTGTTTTAGTAATTTACTATGGGATTGATTAGGGTTTGGACTCCTGGGTCTCGGGTCGTGTCACTTTGAACGCAGCAGCTTTTGATTTGGCCCGTTCGTTTTTTTTTCCTTTAATCGTTTTATTATTTTGAATTTAAAGTTAGCATAATTCCATTATGCGTTGTATTTCCATCTCAAAGCGTCACGCTATGCTTTGAGATCAATAGTTGTATTATGTTTGACTGTTTTACTGAAAAAGATGAAAAGTTAACCCTAAGCATTGTGCTATGGCTATAGCGCAGCACTTCAAGGTACAACGTACGAGGTTGTCAGTTCAATGCATGTATGTGAACCCTAAGTTACCACTTCCACAGTCACCATCGCCAGTTGATCATCAGTAGTATATCTTAGTTTGTATTGAACTTTCAGTTATATTTATATTTTGTATGTACAAACTGATTATTATATATTTATACAGTTTATCTTTTGTTTATATTATTCTTTCAAATGCTTATAATCTATTTGAATGTTTGTTTTGAATGTGTATAAAATGTTTTCAAGTTTGTTTCGAATAATTGGGAAATGCTTAAACAATTGGCTAAACTACATATATATACAGTCAAGATTTGGAAATTTGTCGTGTGATTTGGCATGGTTACACCAGTATATTTTTTATACAAAAAAACTTATAAATAAAAATTAAACAAACATAAATCCACTACCAAGCTTTATTTTAATGTTTTGGGCAAATACAAAAAATATTTGACCAGTGGATAAATGAATATTATGAGTGACTTTAACAAAATATTTTCTCACAAAATATGTACACTATGGTGCTTTATCGTATAAATTACCAAATTCTCGTGGATGACCGTAGTTTTCCGGTTGGATTCAACTTACAAAATCTCCATAATCCTTTGTCGCAGTATTATCTCTATTACCTTATTAAGGAGGAAGCATGTCCTTAAAGGTAATTTCACTTAAATTTTAGGATGGCATATCAAAAGCCTCTTTACAAATTTTTATTTTTTTTGTCATTTTCTTCCTTTTTTGCCCCTTGTGTACAACATCTCATGCTTATTGTATATGTGTGTAATACACACATCATATCACCTCCAACATGTAACCCCCTCCATTATTACACATCAAAATTAATCAATAACCCCTATTTACTTTGATTTAATTATAAGTTAATCAATAACCCCATGTTCTTCTGTATCTTTCCGTAGCCCCATATGTGCATTATGCTCCAAAGAATGGTAATAGAGATTCTAGAGACCATGGGCGACGACATGACTTCCTAGCAAATGATGGGTATGAAAGCTATGGTGGTTTGCAGGTAAATGTTATTTTAGTTTACTGTTGATGATCAAAATAAAAATTACTTGTCATGTTTTGCTATCGAATGAATTTCACACTATAGTTTTGTCTTGTTTCTTGTCCGTTTTGTGTGTTTATGAAATGGACTTGCCATTTCTCTTGTGCTATTTAATCTATTGTTTCATCTTTTTCTACATATATATAAAGAAAAACGTTTTTATACTATGTCTTGGTTTTTAAGACAAATTTTAGAAGTGTTGTATATTTTTTTCTTTTAGTTTATATGTGGTAAGTCATGGTCACTGGCTTCTCTCTTTTCCACACTTCAACTGGAGTTTTTTCTCCTTTTGTTTTTCAATTCTTAGTCCAAGATATAACTACATTACTTTTAAAATTGTTTTTAAAACTGCATACTTTCAAAAATAAATCATTTTAAGATTGGCTTTTTTGCTGCACTAAGTCACACTTTGTATTTAATTATGTATTATGATAATGGGTTCTTCTTCTTGAATATTTCAACTCACATTTTCAAGTAAAGAAAAATTTTTGGTTATTTATCGAAAACCAGTTGGACCGATGTTTGTAACCGATTAACCAAATTGGAACAAATGAATAATTGAAACCCATTAGTTTTTGAAATATCTTAATCGAAGGTTTTGGTTTTGGTTATGGCTCGAAACCAAAGTGAACCGAACAACAACCTGTACACACCTTTAAAATCACTAATTGGAGTGTTGTGGTCTCCGCCGCAACGCGCGGGCACCCCACTAGTTTTTGTCAAGGTGATAGGCTATGGCATTCCAAAGAAACTGAACCTAGGAGTTATGCAAATTCCGTTTGGCGTTCCATACAAAGAAACTTAATCCGAGAGTTATGCAAACCGTCTATGGTTGTTTGCCCAAGCGTTACACAATGAGGCGTTTTCATCCAATACTTCTGAGCATCGCAACTCCAAAGCAAAGCGAAAGTTATGTCCGCTTCAAGTTGGACACTTTTCTAGCTCAGATGCCTCTATCTAGTTGGTACAAAAACAAGTATGTCAACTCATTGATCAACTTTGTATCATAATCCACTTCTAGTTTTTTTTATTAAGATAAGATCAATTTAACTTCACTCGTAAAATACAGTACTCCTTCTCCAAGAATCTAAATTTGATTTTAGAGCCCTAATTGGGATGGCATTATCAAACCAATTTTTTATTTGTAAATTAGGCCGTCCGAAAGGAGTGCATGAATGCATGGTGAAGCAAAGTGTTTAAGATGCCATACCATGTGAAATATATATGCTACAATTATATATCACGTTATTCCATATGTGATATATAATCAATAAAAAAATTAAGCATCTTGGTAAAAGGTAACTTACTTCAATATATACAATACAAACCTTTTTAGTCATATATAACATTAGAGTATTGTTTGGTTAAAGAATTATAACTTTATTAATTTCATTGGAGCAAAAATCTCCAAGAACTTTGCAAAAATAACTAATTACCTTTTTAGAAAAGAACCTAGCTTAGTGATCATTTGGTTTTTGTTTTTTTTTTTTTTTTTTTTTTTTTTTTTAAGGAATTGAAGTGTTTAAAATGTTGTAATTCATTTCAATTACAAAACAAGACGAAACAAGTTACATTTAGATGGTGGGTAAGCAGGTAACAAGCTGCGCCACTATCCCCTTTTGAATCGCAAAGCCTATCCTGCTAAACACAAACCCTTGGTTCTTAGGGCTTTGCGAGTCACTGTGGACCACCTTCTGCACTCGTTTCAGAAACCGTACTGCTTCAGGGGCTAGAGATCCAAATGTGTAAAAAGCAAACGGCAGGAACACATGTTGATTCTCTAAACAGGCTGCTTTGTGCTTAGCAACCTTCTTAGCTTCTGCCCTCAAAACTGCCTGCCCCAGTGTAAAGCCGCTGTCTCGCAAACCTACCAAGGGGAAACCCCTGTCAGGTCAACACAAGCATGTTTGCCCCCAGCCCATCCAAACACAAGCACATCCACAGGACGCAAGGTAGATCTCCCCTCCCGCGGATCAGTCAGAATTGTAAACGAATATTTTTTTTATTTAATTAAACTTTTCAAAACGAAATTGCAATGCAAAAACGTATAATTAACAAGATTATCATTTTAATATTGATACGTACCCAAATGTCCATGCAACCCACGTTCTGCATATCATACCCATGATCTCATCAGTTAATAATTGGCATGCATGTTTTACTTAATAGCTAGTCTTCCACGTTCGCATGAAAACAGTAGTAGTTAATTATTAGTGTTTTTTACTTTTAAGTATTTAAGTTCATGTACCTTGCATTTTAGAAACAAGAAGAAAATTATCAAAAATAAACTTTAGTTTATGTCTCTCTTCTCTTGTGTTCTTGAGAGTTTGTAGGTTTAATTTCTCCGTAAACCTATCAAATATTCACACCCAGTGGAGGTTTGTAGAGGCGGGGAGGGGCGGCCGACCCCCCCGGATTTTCGCGCAGAAGTTCCAATTATATAGTATCCGTATAGAAAATCTTGAAAATATAGGGTTTCGACCCCCCGAAGCCAGTGACTTCCGACCCCCCGAACCTTCGGGTCAAGCTTCGCCACTGTCCACACCACCATCGTATCCATCATCACCTAAATTACGATCTTCGGACAAAAACGAGGTTTTCAGTCACAAAAAAAAAAAAAAAAAAAAAAAAAAAAGGTTTGCCTAACACTTTCAACTTAAAACGTTGATAAACATTACATAATTGTTTATGCAACAGACAATATGTGGTGGTCAACAATTGTTGTTTAAACAATGGTTAGTATTTAAATCACTAATAAAGTCAAGGAAGGGGTATATTTGCTTGATAGTGAATGCTAGTTTATTTGGAAAGAAGGTAATTAAGTTGACATGGATTATGTAGTGCGAACTCCATGCACTCTCCTACTTTATTCCCCTATATATGTCTACATTTTCCTCTCATTATATTCATCCTTCTTTCATTAAACACCTCTAAAACTATATATACTCATACACCGGTTTTAATATGGGGAAGTCACCGATCATTTTGGTGGCTTTCCTGCTCATCTCCGTCTCCATCGGAGTAACCGCGGCTAATGATGATAAGAACACACCGTTGGTCACGAAGACTCCACCACCAGCTCCTAAGTATACACCTACACCCGTGCCAGCACCTAACCAGACACCACCTCCTGCACCGAAGCCCAAGACGCCAGAGCCTGCTCCGAAGCCCAAGACACCTGAGCCGGCTCCCAAGCCCAAGGCACCTGAGCCGGCACCAAAGCCCAAGACGCCTGCTCCTGCACCCAAGCCCAAGACACCTGCACCTGCACCAGCGCCCAAGCCCAAGACACCTGCTCCTGCGCCCAAACCCAAAACGCCTGCACCTGCGCCCAAGCCCAAGACGCCTCCACCTGCGCCAAAACCCAAGACACCTGCACCAGCACCAAAGCCCAAGACACCTGCACCAGCACCAAAGCCCAAGACACCTGCACCAGCACCAAAGCCCAAGACACCTACACCAGCACCAAAGCCCAAGACACCTGCACCTGCACCTAAGCCCAAAACTCCAGCACCAACGCCCAAGCCCAAGCCTCCAGCACCAGCACCGAAGCCAAAGCCTCCTCAAGACGATGATACTAACTATGATGATTTGACACCAGAACCAGGAACCGGACGACAACGCGCTTTTTGCAAGTCGAAAGTTTGTTACTACAAAACACTCACTTGTCCAAAGGAGTGCCCAGAGAGGAAGCCAAAGAAAAACAAGAAGAACAAAGCGTGCTTCATCAACTGTGGTAGAAAGTGTGAAGCTACATGCAAATGTAAGCAATATGTTCGATCAATACATACATAACCAAATAACTTATGTTCAACTAACCTATAACGGAATTCAAACTTTGACAGGGAGGAGGCCGAAATGTAACGGATACGGTTCACTATGTTATGATCCAAGGTTCATTGGTGGTGATGGAGTTATGTTCTACTTCCATGGTGGTAAAGGACGTGATTTTGCTCTTGTATCAGACACCAACCTCCAAATCAATGCTCACTTCATCGGAAGCCGACCCAACGGTAGGCGTCGCGACTACACATGGGTCCAGTCGGTGTCGATCATGTTTGACACCCACACCCTAATCATTTCAGCCAAGAATGTAGCACAATGGGATGACTCCGTGGACACGCTTCTCGTGAAATGGGACAGTGAAGAAGTCACTGTCCCATTTGATGGAGAAGCCGAATGGAAAACCAACACTGGAGTAAGAGAAGTGGCCATTGAGAGGACCGACGACACCAACGCTGTGAAAGTCAACGTTGGTGGGTTGGTATCGGTTCATATGAAGGCGGTCCCTGTGACCAAAGAAGATGACAAAGCTCACAACTACCAGTTACCATCAAATGACGCTTTTGCCCACTTCGAGTTACAGTTTGAGTTCTCGAATCTCTCGGATGATGTGGAGGGTATTTTGGGGAAAACGTATAGGCCGGGGTATGTTAGCCCGGTGAAGAGAGGGATTGCCATGCCAATAATGGGAGGGGAAGACAAGTATGAAACTCCATCTCTAACCTCTCCTATTTGTAAACTATGCAGGTTTCAGTCAGCTGCAACTTTAACTGCTACTGATATCGGTATATCTCAATACTGATCAATTATTGTAATTTCACAATTTCGTGTTTTGATTCGCGATTGAAATTTGTTAATAAGGGAAATAAATCCCCCAACATTTGGTTATTATGAAAATAATGTGATTTTATTCTATGATCATGCGTCGTATTATCGTATCTTCATGCACACAAAGCTTCTACGGCTAAGATATGTCCATTGCTGAAATGAAAGGTCAATGGCTGACCCATTTGTTAACTAACATGACCCCAATCCAAAGAAATCGCATTTGAATCACTTAATTCATTTCAAACACTTGTAGCTACAAACAATGGCGAAGCTTGGAAAAAAAATTTCCTGGGGCCCAATATCACGTGACCCTTAAAACGGAAGGGGCCAGACTCAGTATGTCTAAAATTTTCTGACGAAAACGCGTAAATTTACACTACTGAGAAAAAAAATAGTTGGGGTTGGGGGTAATAAGCTCCGCCCATGGATACAAACCTTTTGATAGCAGCCATAGAGTTATCTGTCAAAACTTAAATTGTCAACAAGCTTAAACCTTCAGATCAAAACAGACTAACTTCAACTTCAAAACTTTCATTAAACAGTTTTGATTTATAACAGAAATTTGATAACATCAAATATTTACAAATAACACATAAAAGTATCCTTTTTATGTCTAATTTGTAAAGAAACCAATGTGATCTACAAGGGGAATTGGATTTTAATAACCTAAACTATTCGAAATTGGCCGTTGGCACCCCAAATTAAAAAATTGGCCATATATAACCTATACTATTAACCTATTGGATTCTGGCATCCAATTTGGGTTAAGTCATTAACCCAGTTAATGTTTTGGCTGACTTGGCACCCCTAATATGACATGGCATGATGACGTGGTACCCTCAATCTGACGTGGCATGCTGACATGGCATGATAGAAACTGATGTTTTGGGCGGTTATAGATAATAACAAACAATGATAATAATGTGCAGAAAATAGAGAGAGAGAGTTTGAGAGATAAACAGAAATCGATAAAAGCATTAGTGACCCTAGACAACCTATAAATACATAATGAAAAGGTGTGAGTATGAAACATCACAACCCTTGACCCATAACTGACTTGTAACTATTATCCTAATCGGTGTGTATGTGACTGATTCTAAGACCATGTGTAGTGGGGCTTTATAAATATAAAGCCCCTGAATGTGATTGGTCCACGTGGCTGCTGAGTCAGCGTGGAGAGAGAAACTGAAAAAGGGGTGTAGTGGTGGGGCTTTATTTATAAAGCCCCTGAGTTGATTCTGATTGGTCCATTTTTGAAAGTCAAAGCATCTGTCCACGTGTCCCTCTTTGATTGGCTGGTTCCTCTTTCATTTGGCGTTATATATATAACGCTTGGACTGATTTTTGAAAAATGGAGCCCCCCCGTAGCGGTGTGGGGGGCGCTATTTTTGAAAATAAAGCCCCAATGGAGCCCCACTACGGGTGGTCTAACTGCCATACATTGATCCATGTGACTTATTTAAACTATACAATTGTCACAATAATAATAATAATAATAAACATAATACTAGACTTAGGATAACTATGATATTCAAAGACTATATTCTAACATGGCACCCCCAAACTAACTGGGTTAGTGACTTAACCCAAATTGGGTGCCAGAATCAAATAGGTTAATAGTACATGTAATATATGACCATTTTTTTAGTTTGGAGTGTCAACGGCCAATTTCGAATAGTTTAGGTTATTAAAATCCAATTCCCTTCGAAACAATAGGCAAGATATGCTTACATACAAAGTCGGTAAGTGATAAAAGATTAATTTGATTTGATTTCCATGTGGTGGTCGCGTGGTCCAACAGTGAGTGGGAAGGTTTATCCACTTACGTAGAGTTCCTGCCCGGGAGGTCCCCAACCTTTCCACCTGATTTACGGTTTGGAAACGGATATAGGACTGTGTGTTGTCGACGTGCATGAGTGAAATGTGAACAGCCTGCAGCTAAATTGTTGCAATGAATCACATTAATAGATTCTATTCTGAAACATTAAGCAACCTCATGCAACGAATCATATTATAATAAGCAACCGCATGGATCATTATATGAATCATATGTAGGAAAATGTATCAAATTGTCGTACTAGTCATATTAGTTAAATTTTTGAAAGATTATATAACAGTAAAATAAGTCAAAGTGCTGTAGGGTTTGTCTTTTTTTTTTTTTTTAATATAAAATAAAACATGTTATATAGTCATATAATATGATCGTGAATTAAAATTGATGTATGTAATTCAATATGCTATCGGGATTTAACACTTATAATTTTAAGATCCAAAAATTAGTCCCTGGCAAAAATGGACGAAGGACTGAACAGTTTGGTTGAATATATCCTAGAGAGGGCAGTGGCGGATCCAGGATTTTCACTCAGAGGGTGCAAAAAATGTAATATAAACTTCAACAAAACTGTAAACAATAAGCATCGTTAAAATTTTCTTACAATTGTCCTCTACGTGATTTCATCTTTTGGAAACGATCAATTACAACTTCATTTGTAACACTTTCAAGTGCTTCTTTTTCTACTGCACCAATTACACAAGCATTAAGAAAATCTTCACCCATTCGGTTACGCAAATTTGTCCTTACAATCTTCACTGCCGAAAAACACCTCTCGACTGTTGCGGTTGCAACGGGTAAAACCAGTGTTAGCTTTAATAACCGATACACCAAAGGAAATGATAAATGTTTTCTTGTTTCCACCATAATTCTAGCAAGATCGGCAACTCCATTCAAGTTAGAAAATCGTTCATCCTTTTGCACAATATCAATATACAAGTCAAGTTATGTGCAAGAACAACTTTCTCCCCATTATCAAAATCATATAGATAAAAGTCACACAATCTCATTAACATTGTTGCATCAAACTTGGAAAATGAGTCAAACGGGTTAAAAGCCGACATGTTTTGAAGTAATTCTGTGTTAATCTCAATAAAGCGATCACCAAACTCTTAAATTTCCATATCCACAACAGTGTTAAAACAGTCAAACTTATAATAATGTTGATTAGTCATATCGTACCTCTGTCTTTTAGCTCTATGACCTCCACCATTGATATACTTTTCTGTCATGTCCATGATTTCAATATTATGTTTTTCACAAAACGAATGAACTTTCTCTAAAAGTGGATCAAATCCACTTTCTCTAAACTCTTGCAACTTTCCTTTAGTCGTTTCCACCAATAAAACAGCTTCCAAAATGTCTTGATCTTAATTTTGAAGAGCTCGTGATAATATATCTGTAAGGCCTAAAATGTGTAACATCAAATGCAGATAAAAAGCAAATTCAAATGAACTTAAATAACCTAACATTTTGAATGCTTGATTTTGGGTAGAAGGGTTATTGCATTCCTTTTTAACATATTCAAGTACCCTAATGATAGAGGGAAACATGTCTACCAAACGTATAAGTGTATTGTAATGAGAATTCCATCTTGTATCTCTAGGTCGGATAAAGGAAAGCTCTTGGTTTAACCCACTTCCTGTTTCTAGTATACCACTACCAATTTCTTTTTCCACTCTCTCTTTCTCATTATAGCGAAGAATGTCTGTTCGTTTACAAGAAGAGCACACAATATTCATCAAAGTGCTTAAGTTATCGAAAAAGTTCATTACGCCTAAATGCTTTCTTGCAACTGTCACTACCACTAACTGAAGTTGGTGAGCAAAACAATGTACATAATATGCCGACTTGTTTTCTTCTAAGATCTTTGCTTTTAAACCATTAAACTCACCACGCATATTGTTTGCCCCATTATATCCTTGACCTCTTAGCCTTTTCAAACTCAATCCATGTTTAGCAAAAAAAGTGTCAATAGCAGACTTAAGTGCTAAAGATGATGTCTCCATGACATGAACAAGACCAACAAATCTCTCTTTAACAAGTCCGTGTGCATCGACATATCGCAAAACAATTGGCATTTGTTCCTTTTTGGACACGTCACTAGACTCGTCAACTAATAAAGCAAAAACGTCATCGCCAATTTCTTTTAAAATGTAGCTCACAACTTCTTTTTCAAAACAATTAGCAATATCTTTTTGAATACTTGGAGATAAATATTGATTATTACCTGACGCTTTCGGTAATTGATGGAGTTCCTCATCATGGAGCATAACTAAGTCCATTACCTCTAAGAAATTTCCTTTGCAAAGTGACTTTTTGCTCTTATCATGACCACGGAATGATAGTGCATTTTTAAAAGGTAGTCTACAATCATCAATTGTTGCATTCAATTTGATTCGATTTGCTTTCTTCGTGATATCATCTTGCTTATGAAAATTAGTGGCAATAGACTGATTTGGATTTATTAGATCCTCACATTTTTTAAGTGCTTTGTTGTGAGCATTATTGACATCACCAACATGCGTATCAAATGTATCCTTCGCCTTATTCCAAGCATGACAACCTTGTTGTGCAAATACATCACGCCCACCCTGGTTTCCAACATAATCTGCAAATAAGTAACAGCACAAACAATATGCTTTATCAGCTTTTACACTGTACTCTAACCATTCACCATAATCATCAAACCAAGTCTTGACAAAATGTCGTTTTTTATTCCCTATCAATTTTGTTGGGAAGTTATGACCACGTGGTTGACAAGGTCCATTAAGCCAATACTTTCTACGCATCTCATCTCTTTGATCAGGCTGATAGTCCAAAATTCTTATCCTATCGACAGGATCCCAAGGAAGCTTATCTAAATCAACTTTATTAGACCCCGATGATGATTCTTTTCGTTTAAAAAACCCTTCCATAGACCTAGTAGAGAACAATTACACAATGTAAATTAAACGCGACAATCAATAATAAATCAAATGGTCTCAGTTTAATGGTTTATAGTCTTATAGATACGTAATGTTTGTGAACAATTTATATCATTATAAAATATTAAAAATGATGAGCGATGAACAAATAAAAAAAAAATTATGCATAAACTTAAAAGAATCAAAGTTCAAACCTTTGCATTGTTGAAGACTTAACTTACGCCTTATTTTTGTAAGTTTAATATCTTCAAATAAGATCAAAATTTTCAATAACTATTCAGACGTTCAGCAATCATTCATTCAACGAATCAAGATAAGCATTTAAAAATTCAAAAACTATTGGGAAAAAACTCAAACAAACCTGCGATTTTGAGTCTTCAAATTCCGAAATCAAATTTCCGCTGCCGCCTTGAGACTTTTAGTTTTCCACAATTCACAATTCTAGTTTTACGTTTTGTTTTATTTGAGCTACACATTAATTTTTTTTTGAACGGCAATTCACTTTATATATATATAAAGAGCCAGCAAGAGGCTGAAAAACACCAAAGTACAAAGCGTACAACACCCCAAAACACAGAAAAAAGACAACTACAAACACCCCTGAATATCGAAATCTAACCAACTATTCCAAGCGGGAACCGACACTTTCGAACGAAGAGATAACCAAAGGTAAGCGTCCTCTTTAATAAAGTGCACTGAGTTATTGATGGGGATAAACTTGCCATCGAAAGTCTTCGCGTTTCTAGCTTCCCAGATCCTCCACACTGTGGCACAAGCAATGGTGTAGACAATGCGCTTCCAAACCTTCGAACCCGGACATCCGAAAAGGAATTCCAGCAGACTTCTGAGGTTAGCGGCATCATCAGGATACGAAATCCTCATTCACACAAAGACCTGCCGCCAAATGTCTTTAGCCATAGAACAATTAACGAAAACATGCTCCACGTCTTCATCTTCCCTACCGCACCTCGCACAAGTCAGATCCGGAATGGAAACTCCAACTTTCTGCAGCTGCAAACGAGCCGCTACCTTGCCAAGGACCGCTCTCCAAACTAGAACATTGCATTTAGGTGGGGCCCAGGAGTTCCAATTAATTATAAAATCAGCCGGGTTAACACCGTCAGCTGCAACAATATCCCATCTCATGCTGTTGACCGAAAAGCCCACCCCCGAACAGTTACCCCATGCCCAAACATCCCTGCCAGTGCCCAAAGTCGCCTGACCCAGCAGACGCAGCAGCTCCGAACAGCGGACTGAGAGATTATTCGGTAACCAACCCCCTTTCCATTCCCAGCCCCAATGGATCATACCTCCAAAGTTTGTCAAGCACTCGCTAACCGAAGCATTATTGTCAGCCGCATGCCCATACAGATCAGGGAAGGACTCCTTCAGGGTCGAATTTCCTATCCAAATATCCTTCCAGAATCTGACGTTTGAGCCATCTCCCATTTTGACTTTAAGCCTCTCACGCATCCGAATACCCAATTTAAATAGTTTTTCCTTGACATTACAAATATCCTTCCACACCCCAGCGACCCCCTTTTTAACCGGCACCATTTTATTGCAGGAAGTGTTGGAATGAATAGCGGACACCACTTTGGCCCATAGCTGGTCGTGGTCGTTTTTGAAGCGCCACCACCATTTGGAGAGCATGGCAACATTAAAATCTTTGATCCCTCCCAGCCCGAAACCCCCTAGCTTCTTTGGTTTTATCATCTTACCCCATCGAATCCATCTCACCTTGTTTGAACTCCCCAATTTTCCCCATACGAAATCACGCTGCAACCCTTCTAACTTGTTTATGACACATTTAGGGGCTTGAAACAATGAAAGGTAATAAGACGGAAGGCTGCCAAGGACAGCTTTGGCTACAGTCGCGCGGCCCGCAAGCGACAAATGTCTAGCTTTCCAGGAGGATAACTTGTTATTAAACTTGTCGATCACCGGTTGCCACATTTTTGCCTTCTTCATATTAGCGCCTATCGGAACTCCCAAGTACACGAAAGGGAGGGCACCAGCTTTGCAATTCAATCTCTTTGCCATTTTATCCACCTGTTGAGAATCGACACCAATACCAAAGAGGTGGCACTTATTATAATTGACTTGAAGCCCCATAACAAGATTGATCCATCTAAGTAAACGACAAAGGCACCGGACATTTTGTTTGGACCACTCTCCGATAAAAATCACATCATCCGCGTAACACATGTGGGATAAAGTCGGGCCATCGTTAGGAAGATTAATCCCATGGAAGTATAAATTATTGGGCTTCAAAATTAAAATTGAAATTTGGATTTGGGGCTTTGGGCTGCACAGGTTTCACACTTTGGTAGGACAAAGTCAAAGGGTCCTTATCTAATAAAGGGAAGGGTCCCAAATATTTTTTACTTTAATTACTACATCATTTTTTAAAAGGCAATACTACCTAATATTTTTTGAGGGGGTGCCTTTCCCCACCCTGGAATGAACATGCATCCGCCCCTGAGAGAGGGTATATACGGACCTACAAAACAATAAATTTTGTTAGGCTCGTCACAGAGGAGGATGGAAAACCTTTCCGTGACCACCATCCGACGTGAGGATAAATATTTGTTTAGAGAGAAAAGTGTTGTTTGGAGTGTAGGAGTTCGTGTGCATGTCTTAGGCATTGACGTGAGGATAAGTATTTGTTTAGAGAGAAAAGTGTTGTTTGGAGTGTAGGAGTTCGTGTGCATGTCTTAGGCATTTATACTAGTAAAAAAAGTTGTGGTTTCTGTGGGCCTAGATAGCTCGGATCAATTGTACTTTAGTTCGGTGGGTTTTGTCACCCACCGAGCTTGGAGCCTCGCGACATGACTTTCAGGGGTTGTGTGCCTCGTCCTCCGATGAGTTATGACAATCTTGGGCCGGAAGTGACATGTTCGGTATAATTCCTTATACCTCTTAATTTAAATTTGTTTTTCTTTTTTTCAAAAGCCTCTAATTAAAACTCTCCAAAGGCATTATCCTATCAATTAAAAAATGATACGTAAAAAGATAATGATTAACATTGGTACCAAAAATAATGTCTTTATACCAAGTAACTGGAAATTATTTAATTCAAATCCTTATTAAAATTACCTTACAATAACATTGTTAAAAATTACTTGTCATAGATGAAATTTCACCAAAACTAGTGTTAACCACTCGCTTCAACATAAAACAGATTTCCCTTCACTTTTGCACTTGGAATGTCTCTTTTTCGTGTCAAACATTGGTAAAGCTAAATGAATGAATACATGAAATTTATAAAAAAAAATTGTAAGTCAGTAAATAGAGTTTATCAACTAAAGCTAAAACTAAAACAACTCGACATGCTAAGGGAAAAAGTAAAAAAAAAAAAAAAAAAAAAATCATTAAACAAATCTGACGTAGAGTTAAAGGACAAAGGATAATACAAGCTGGATTGAGGTAGGGTGAGTTTTTCCTTAGGGGTTCCCATCCTGGGGGTAGGTCACAGGTTCGATCCATGCACACCACAAAAAAATTCCCCTTGACAATTCGAACCTGGGACCACTAGGTTAGGGTTGTACAAGGATTTTCACTAAACTAAGCCTTTAAAAAAATGCACATAAACAAAACCATAATAATTGCGCATAAAGTCATAAACCAAAATCCATAGTCAAATGCAAATCATAATCAATGTAAACCTTTATCAACTCCACACAAACCCTAAAAAAACTAAAATCAAACCTAAAATTAATTGCACATAAACCATAAACAAAAGTTAGCTTTAAACAAATCAAACCCTAATCAATCGCACATAAACCCTTAAAATCTAAAATCAATTGCACATTAATCCAATATATTTTAGAACAAAAATTATAGATATATGATTTAGAATTTTGGGGAGGTGAATGGCGGCCGGAGCGCAGAGACGCAAAGGCAGGGTCGGCTCGGGCGGTCTTCAATTGGCAATCTCGGCGGTTACAGGGAGGTCGTGTTGTGCTGGAGTTAGGGGTAGACTGTTCACTATTACTTCTTTCCCCTCCGCTCTTGATTATTTTCTTTTGTTTTTACCCGTTCAAAACCTTAGGTCAATGGGCTTGTATCTTTTAGTTAAGAACTTACAAATGGAATGAGTTATGACATATGGGCTTCTATCCTTTTTTATGTTGTGCTTATATTGAAAACTTTTAGGGTGTTTGGGTTTCTTAAAAATTTAAGAGGTAACGTTACATAATTTTTAAGGGTAACATAATACAAAAAAAACGTAAAAGAAAATAAAAAAATTTGCACTACACAGACAAGTTAAGAGGTAACGGGCGCTACCCCTTGCCATCCACACATGTCCGCTCCTGGATGGCATTAGCATTTAGCAAGACCCAGAACAAGTGCACGATTGCATGGTGAAGCAAAGTGTTTTAAGATGCCATCCCATATATGCTACAATTATATATCACGTTATCATTCCATTCATTTTTATTCGATATATAAATTAAGCATCTAATTATCAAAATAAAATGCTTAATATATTAACAAATTCAAAGTTGTTCAAAATATTCATATTCTTCTAATTTACTTTAAAATGTAGGGGTGGGTTCACGTACAAATAGTTTTTTCGTACGAACTGTACGAATTGAAGGAAAAACACGTGGGCCGTTTATAACTAGAGTTTTTATATAATTACTCTAGTTATAAACGGCCCGCGTGTTTTTTTCTTCAATTCGTACAGTTCGTACCGAAAAGTTGTTAGTATTTGATCTTTTATCTAAAATGTATTTATTATTATTTTTTTACATAAAAACCCTTATAATCATAAATAACATTACAGTCTTGTTTAGATGAAGAATGATAAGTGATAACTTTTATTTTTAAAAGTGAATCACTCTTTGAAAAGAACTTTTACCTAGCTTTAGAATGGAGGCTTCGTGTTTCTGTTCATTAGGTGTTGATAAATATGGTTCGACCCTTTAATCAGATGCGTCCCTGAAAATCCCTGAAAAAATACGTACCTTATCCTAGCGGTTAAAAAAATAGGCCCACTAGGACCAAGTTTAAGTGTTAAATGAGTTATATAAAAATCTATCTATATATATATTGCAAAGGGATTAATCATACATGTCATAATCTCATGCAATCTCTCATTTGAGAGATGCCACATAAGATGTGATGTGGCAACTCTAGACCAATTAAAAAAAAGGAATAAATATGGTTTAACCTAATATATTAAATATCCAATCTATTAAATTTAAATATTAAACCTTTATTATTTTCTCTCTAATGTTTCCTCCCATAACTTTTAAACGTTAATATCTTTTATATAAAAGATTTTTTAAAGAAAAAAATTACACCAAATTAATAAGCGTTTTATTATCTTTCCAACGAGTACCATAGTGCTATATAAAAACGGAGAAAAAAACGACCATTTTTTGTAACCCGACAGGTATTGTGTCAGGTTTGGGATTAGCTTAAAAAAATTGTGGGTTTGGGTCGGGCCTGGGATTAGGTGATACCCGACCCAATTACCCGAAACCACATACCCAAATACCCGAACTATATACCCGATTATATACCCATGAATTTTTTAACGCATCACATAACTCTTAGACTAATGCGTTGGATATTTCAATAAATAACTTTTTTTCCTTATTTCATGTTAGTTCTTTTTAGAATGGTCGATTACAAAGTTCTAAATTCATTTGACATTATATAATATTTTGTAATGGCACTAGATTTATACCCCGGCGCAGAGATTCGTTTTTTTTTTATATTTGAATATGATAACTTATGGCAGAGATTTGTTTAAAATAAATAATAATAATAATAATAATAATTAATCATATATTGGCAAGTCATTAATTATGTTGTCATATTAGATATTTCAACCCGGGACACTCCCGGGATAAAAACTAGTATATACATATATATATATAGGATTTTTTTTAAAAATATGCCATGTCCGGTTGGCCTCCTCAAACCCCCCAAAGACGCCCCTGCCTTCAACTACGATTTTGAGAAATGAAAAATCAATCTGGCTAGGTTGGGTAGACTCGCGAGGCCTATTTTTTTTACCGGTTTGTCAGTTTAATGGTTGGTTTTGGTAATTTGACGGTAAAATCATTAGTATGTATTAAAAAATTTATAATTTAAAAGATGGAATATGTGTATATATATAATGGTTAAAAGGATTGACTAGCTATTTAACTTGTAGTTTGATCATAAACATAACCTGACTATGTGTTAAAACAGAAAATACATGGTGGTCAACCAAACCAAATCTAACTGGATTTGAGTGTATATGTTTAAAACAATGGTGGTTTATTAATTGTGTATATGCATAAAAAGTCAAAGGATTGGTTGTTGTCTTGTAATTTTTGACCTCTCATACATTTTTTTGAAAAGAAGGTAAAGAAGTTGACATGGATTAAGTACTACAAACTCCATGGGTTCTCCTACTTTATCCTCCTATAAATATCTTACATTTTCCTCTCATTCCATACATCCTTCTTTCATTCTTTTAGTTAACAAGAACTATATATATATAAACATTACACAAAGGTTTTGATATGGGGAAGTTGATCATTATTTTGGTGGCTTTCCTACTCATCTCCATCGGAGTAACCGCGGCTAATGATGCTAAGAACACACCGCAACCCACGAAGACTCCTACACCAGCCCCTAAGAATCCAACTATACCCGCGCCTAATAAGACACCACCACCAGCACCAAAGCCCAAAACTCTAGAGCCGACACCAAAGCCCAAGAGTCCAACACCAGCGCCAAAGCCCAAAGCTCCAGAGCCAGCACCAAAGCCCAAGACTCCAGCACCTGCACCGAAGCCCAAGTCTCCAACTGCACCACCACCAAAGCCTAAGACTCCATCGCCAACATCAAAGCCCAAGACTCCAGAGCTGGCGCCAAAGCCCAAGGCTCCAGCACCTGCACCAAAGCCCAAGACACCGGAACCAGCACCAACGCCAAAGCCTTCTCAAGACGATGAAACTAACTATTTAGAGTTAACACCAGAACCAAAAACTGGGCGAGAGCGGGCGTATTGCAAGGCGAAAGGGGCTTGTTACTGCAAGGCACTCACTTGTCCGAAGGAGTGCCCAGAGAGGAAGCCTAAGAAGAGCAAGAAGAAGAAAGGGTGTTTCATCAATTGTGGGAGCAAATGTGAAGCTACATGCAAATGTAAGCAATGTGTTCATTCAAATGCTTCTTTGCATATATGCATGATCATATATATACTTTTGTTCAACTAATCTCTAATCGAATTCAAACTTTGGCAGGGAGGAGGTGTAACATCGCCAAAAATTTCAAATTTATGAAACGTATACATAATGTGCCTAAGTTTTATTTCCCGACCACACAACTTATATACATATATATATATATATATAATAATAATAATAAAAAACAATTATAAGAATTGTTTTAGCCCACAAATTAACCCACCTTAATCCCGGCCCAAACCCAACCACCCTTTTTCCCTTCCTTTTTGCATTCTGGGCCTGCTGAGCCCAAGGGGCGGCCCAACAGCCTTGGCCCAAGATCCCTTGTACCTGTTTTAAAAAAAAAATAATTATATGCTTTGGCCGGGGTTCGAACCCGCGCCAAAGCCACACACACACACATGAACAACCATCTGGGCTGGACCATCTTATTTGTTTTAAACCCGGACACACTTTATATTTATTTACATTCTAAAAACCTTCACAGTTGACAAAAAAAGTCAACTGTGGTATAGCTTGATGATCAATCCATTGAATTAACATATAATTGATCTATCTTTGGTAAATTTAGGTGATTACCGGCCTATTACTATACGATTACACGTCTATTACACGTCAATCGTTGACCTATTGAATCAATTGAACGCGTATGACATTAATCAAGGTCAACTTTCCAATTAATCATAACCAACGACCCTCAGTATAAATAGATGCATTGCGAACCTTGTTTACTCGCTCACAACTCTCTCTCAACCTCCCAATCTCTCTAATTCACTCTGATTATTATTATTGTGCTCGTTGGTTGACTTTTGCTTTGACCCGACGTTTGCAATCAAATCATCACTGTGAGTTCTTGTTTTTCTGTGGGTTTTACTTGTCGGCAACCACATAACATAAACCCTAACCTTAATCGAGTTCATTATGTCTGAATCATTCAATTGAAATTTCTAGGGTTCGTGATATTATTTTGGGGATAAACTTGATTTCGCGTCGTGTATTTAATTAATTTGAAACCAGAAACATCACAACCACCGGCCTAGGCCAAGTGGTTGTGACCATGGTCCTCCACAGTGGTCACCCGGGTTCGAGTCCCGGCACTGACCTTTCTTTTGTTCTTTTCTTTTCTTTTTTTAACAAACATATATATATATGTATTAAATCCTTTTAATCTTTTAAATTCTTTTTAAAATATCAAAACTATTTTATAAATTCTAAAAAAATTATAGTTGTTTAATCTGATATAAAAGTTTTATTTGTAATTTTTATTTTTCAGAAATTCATTTATTTAATATTTATAATAATTAAATCATTTTTATACTATTAAATTTATAAAAATCCATTTAAATATCAAAACAATTTTATTAAATTCTCCAAAAATTATCCTGACTTTTTATAAAGATAAACTTTACTGAAATAATTTTTAATTCAGTAAAATCATTTATTTTATATTTTTAAACAATTTTTGTTAGATTTAATCATAATTAAATCATAATAAATCCAATTTTCATCATTTTTGCACCAAAATTTTATACAAATTATTTTTAATTATTTAGAACAGAAATATGATTTTTAAAATAGAAATTCTTTAATTTTAGTATTTTTGGATATTAAAGTTAAATATTGGCTATTTATAAATAAATAGATTTAAAAATCTATTTTAAATGAAATAATTTTATAAAAATTATTTTTATGCTTCAAACACTTTAATGTGTACATTCAAAATCCAAATTTTATAAAAAGACTTTCTTCCATTAATTATTAGATTTTCCTTTATTAATTAACATTTTAATTTAAATTCAACAATTGATTATCCCCAAATCGAAACCCTAGGATACACTTGTAAGTTAATTAGACTTAGACTTATTATATATTACCTTATTATAGGGTGATATTTGGAATCTTTTTGGGCAACACAATTACCACATCTTTTCAACAAGTTAACATTTGCTAAGGTGAGTTTTACATAGCCCCTTTTATTTATCACCATTTTTGGGGTGAAACATGTTATAACATTATCATTGCAATTCAATCATCAATGTGTCTATGTGTTTTCTATGTTGCATTATGTCTTGAGCATGATTAGAGTAAGCACCATTCTAGCATAATCATTAACATTGATCAGCCGACGGTATACATTGATAGATCTATTGGACTGACAATCCCACCCGGATACGTGCCTCCTACAAAGGTTACGTGGGTGTTTGTTATCGCATAACATATTCATTTGGACCATAAGTGTATGGTATGTATCATTTTATAACAGTCAGCAGGGTTGATTATGCACTCGATTTATTTCTAATATGTTCTCACATATGGGCTAGATTAACATGACACATGAATTGCACAACATTTTATTCATTTTATCATCAAAAACCTATGTAATTCTCACCAACTTATGTTGACCCAAAATACTTTCAAAATTAACATGTTTCAGGTAACAATGAAGCTGAGGCTTGAGTTAGCATGAGGATTTTACTTGAAGTTATTTGAAGTTATTGAAGTTGCTATTTGATATTATGTATTTGAATTCTTAGACATTATTTCACATTTTGGATATTATGTTGGAATAAATTATTTAAAATTTATATCATACCATGTGCTACTGAAAACAATCATCAATACGTGGCACCCTGATGTTTCCGCCATCGGTTGGGGTGTTACAGATTTGTATCAGAGCCATGGTTATAGGGAATTAGGTTATTAGAAAAATAATCTAGTCTATAACCATAGGATTTAACAAGTACTTGCTTCTTTTGCTTGCTATTCTCTATCTCCTACTTCTTATCCCTACTATCATCCCTACAAGAAAGTTACTCTCCATCACTGGATCTACTCCTAGACTAATAGGGCAAAAATCCTCAGGTTTAACCTGAACCACCTTGAGATCTCGTCAAAGTGCTAGATTTTAATAACGAACACGTGCAATCTGGAAGGGTGAACGCCTGTATTCTGAGTCTTCTGTCTAGGCTGGCATTGCGCATATATCCCAATCAGACGAGGGACCCGGATGCCTACCTGGGAATTCTCGGGATGAGTGTTCACTTATAGGCTAAAGCATGTCTTCATATGTTATTAGAATTTAGAATCTTTGATAAGTCAACGTTTTCGTTTATTCGTTTTAATGAATAAATGATTACACTCCTTATATAATCTCATTCATTTCACTGTGTCTCTTACAGATCATGCCTCCACGTCGCAGTACTCGTCTTAACAGTGGTGAAAATCATGATGAAGGAAGTAGCAATCACAACCACAACCACGATACTAACCACAACAACAACAACAACAATGGTGTCGATGCCCAACTGGCTGCAATCATTTCTCAACAAATGGCGCAGCAAATCGCAACTCTGGTTCCCAATTTACTAGCTCAAGTCATCCAATTGAACGGCAATGGGAACGGCAACGGGAATGGAAATGGACACCACAACAGGAATGGACTTCCAGCCTGTACCCTTAAGCACTTTAATTCTTGCAACCCTCCAAAGTTTAGTGGTGAAGAAGGAGCTACTGGACTCCTACAATGGTTTGAGGGTATTGAGAATACCTTCATTAACAGTGAATGCCCCGACAACTTTAAGGTCCGTTATGCCATGAGTGTTCTTCATAAGCGAGCACTCACTTGGTGGAATGAAGAAAAACGCACTCGTGGAGCCGAAGCTGCACTAGCCTTAACCTGGGATCAAGCTAAAGACATTATGAAGGCGGAGTTCTGTCCTCGTAATGAAATTAAGAAGCTGGAAGATGAATTTCATGATCTTGCTCAAGACAGTGGGGAAAACCTCGCTTACAACACTCGTTTTCACGAACTTAGCTTACTGCTACCCCACAAAGTCACCCCTTTGCCCATTGCGATCGAAAAATACATTGGTGGCTTACCGATGCAGATTCAAGACACGGGGTGGGGAAGGAACCCTGCTACTTTGGAAGAAGCAAAGCGTTTGGCTGCCACCCTAACAGATAACCATGTGAAGGCAGGAACCCTGACTCGTAAAGGGGAAAAGAAAAAGGATACTCCCCAACCTGCCGTCGAAATCAAAACTGAGGCCTCAACCAACGGGAAGAACAAGGTCAGGAATTTTGCAATAGACACCACTACCCCACCCACCAAGAAACAATACAATGGGAACCTACCTAAGTGTGACACCTGCCAGTATCACCATCCAACTCAAGTACCCTGCCGACAGTGCACCAATTGTCAAAGGTATGGGCATCTTGCAGATGCTTGTCGAATCCCTGCTACCGACACTCTTGACGCTCCAAATAACCCCGCTTGAAACCCTCCAGCTACTTAACAGCAAGTCCCACCTTTTAAACGTTGTTTGCTTTTAATTCCATGTATTGACATTTTTATTTTCAAGTAATAAAATTCAAGTATTATCTTAACATCTGTGTGCATGCTTGTTTGTGAACTAATTGCTATATCTATACTTACTTGCTTGTACAAACAATTAGTTAACTACCAAACAACCTACTTAACGATTGGTAAAGGTCATCATGTCTTTCCAACAGTCGGGAGAGGCCCTACCACCTCCTCAACGACTGGTGGGGACTATCAGACCTGCTCAACAATCGGTAAGGTCATAAAAGGACGCAAAACCATAATGTAAGGTAAATTGGTAATTACGGTCCGGAACGTAATCATGAATTTACAGGTACATTAAGGTAGTGTGAAATCTTATCAAGGTTTTCAGTAGTTAACCAATTGTAGGACTAGTGTTTCTCTTAACTTCGGGACGAAGTTCCTAAAAGTAGGGGAGACTGTAACATCGCCAAAAATTTCAAATTTATGAAACGTATACATAATGTGCCTAAGTTTTATTTCCCGACCACACAACTTATATACATATATATATATATATATATAATAATAATAAAAAACAATTATAAGAATTGTTTTAGCCCACAAATTAACCCACCTTAATCCCGGCCCAAACCCAACCACCCTTTTTCCCTTCCTTTTTGCATTCTGGGCCTGCTGAGCCCAAGGGGCGGCCCAACAGCCTTGGCCCAAGATCCCTTGTACCTGTTTTAAAAAAAAAAAAAATTATATGCTTTGGCCGGGGTTCGAACCCGCGCCAAAGCCACACACACACACATGAACAACCATCTGGGCTGGACCATCTTATTTGTTTTAAACCCGGACACACTTTATATTTATTTACATTCTAAAAACCTTCACAGTTGACAAAAAAGTCAACTGTGGTATAGCTTGATGATCAATCCATTGAATTAACATATAATTGATCTATCTTTGGTAAATTTAGGTGATTACCGGCCTATTACTATACGATTACACGTCTATTACACGTCAATCGTTGACCTATTGAATCAATTGAACGCGTATGACATTAATCAAGGTCAACTTTCCAATTAATCATAACCAACGACCCTCAGTATAAATAGATGCATTGCGAACCTTGTTTACTCGCTCACAACTCTCTCTCAACCTCCCAATCTCTCTAATTCACTCTGATTATTATTATTGTGCTCGTTGGTTGACTTTTGCTTTGACCCGACGTTTGCAATCAAATCATCACTGTGAGTTCTTGTTTTTCTGTGGGTTTTACTTGTCGGCAACCACATAACATAAACCCTAACCTTAATCGAGTTCATTATGTCTGAATCATTCAATTGAAATTTCTAGGGTTCGTGATATTATTTTGGGGATAAACTTGATTTCGCGTCGTGTATTTAATTAATTTGAAACCAGAAACATCACAACCACCGGCCTAGGCCAAGTGGTTGTGACCATGGTCCTCCACAGTGGTCACCCGGGTTCGAGTCCCGGCACTGACCTTTCTTTTGTTCTTTTCTTTTCTTTTTTTAACAAACATATATATATATGTATTAAATCCTTTTAATCTTTTAAATTCTTTTTAAAATATCAAAACTATTTTATAAATTCTAAAAAAATTATAGTTGTTTAATCTGATATAAAAGTTTTATTTGTAATTTTTATTTTTCAGAAATTCATTTATTTAATATTTATAATAATTAAATCATTTTTATACTATTAAATTTATAAAAATCCATTTAAATATCAAAACAATTTTATTAAATTCTCCAAAAATTATCCTGACTTTTTATAAAGATAAACTTTACTGAAATAATTTTTAATTCAGTAAAATCATTTATTTTATATTTTTAAACAATTTTTGTTAGATTTAATCATAATTAAATCATAATAAATCCAATTTTCATCATTTTTGCACCAAAATTTTATACAAATTATTTTTAATTATTTAGAACAGAAATATGATTTTTAAAATAGAAATTCTTTAATTTTAGTATTTTTGGATATTAAAGTTAAATATTGGCTATTTATAAATAAATAGATTTAAAAATCTATTTTAAATGAAATAATTTTATAAAAATTATTTTTATGCTTCAAACACTTTAATGTGTACATTCAAAATCCAAATTTTATAAAAAGACTTTCTTCCATTAATTATTAGATTTTCCTTTATTAATTAACATTTTAATTTAAATTCAACAATTGATTATCCCCAAATCGAAACCCTAGGATACACTTGTAAGTCAATTAGACTTAGACTTATTATATATTACCTTATTATAGGGTGATATTTGGAATCTTTTTGGGCAACACAATTACCACATCTTTTCAACAAGTTAACATTTGCTAAGGTGAGTTTTACATAGCCCCTTTTATTTATCACCATTTTTGGGGTGAAACATGTTATAACATTATCATTGCAATTCAATCATCAATGTGTCTATGTGTTTTCTATGTTGCATTATGTCTTGAGCATGATTAGAGTAAGCACCATTCTAGCATAATCATTAACATTGATCAGCCGACGGTATACATTGATAGATCTATTGGACTGACAATCCCACCCGGATACGTGCCTCCTACAAAGGTTACGTGGGTGTTTGTTATCGCATAACATATTCATTTGGACCATAAGTGTATGGTATGTATCATTTTATAACAGTCAGCAGGGTTGATTATGCACTCGATTTATTTCTAATATGTTCTCACATATGGGCTAGATTAACATGACACATGAATTGCACAACATTTTATTCATTTTATCATCAAAAACCTATGTAATTCTCACCAACTTATGTTGACCCAAAATACTTTCAAAATTAACATGTTTCAGGTAACAATGAAGCTGAGGCTTGAGTTAGCATGAGGATTTTACTTGAAGTTATTTGAAGTTATTGAAGTTGCTATTTGATATTATGTATTTGAATTCTTAGACATTATTTCACATTTTGGATATTATGTTGGAATAAATTATTTAAAATTTATATCATACCATGTGCTACTGAAAACAATCATCAATACGTGGCACCCTGATGTTTCCGCCATCGGTTGGGGTGTTACAGGAGGCCTAAATGTAACGGATACGGCTCGTTATGTTATGATCCAAGGTTCATTGGCGGTGATGGAGTTATGTTCTACTTCCATGGCAGTAAAGGACATAATTTTGCTCTTGTCTCAGATACCAACCTTCAAATCAACGCTCACTTCATAGGTAGTCGACCCAATGGTAGGCGTCGCGACTACACATGGGTCCAGTCAGTCTCGATCATGTTTGACACCCATGCACTCATCATTTCGGCCAAGAAGGTAGCACAATGGGATGACAAGGTGGACGTGCTACTCATGAAATGGGACGGTGAAGAAGTCACCGTCCCATTTGATGGAGAAGCCGAATGGAAAACCAACACTGGAGTAAGAGAAGTGGCGGTCGAGAGGACTGATGACACCAACGCCGTGAAAGTCACCGTTGGTGGGTTGGTATCAATTCACATGAAAGCGGTCCCCGTGACCAAAGAAGATGACAAAGCTCATAATTACCAGTTACCATCAAATAATGCTTATGCCCACTTCGAGTTACAGTTTGAGTTCTCGAATCTATCGAACGACGTGGAGGGTATTTTGGGAAAAACGTATAGACCGGGGTATGTTAGCCCGGTAAAGAGAGGGATAGCCATGCCAATAATGGGAGGGGAAGACAAGTATGAAACTCCATCTCTAACCTCCCCTCTTTGCAAACTATGCAGGTTTCAGTCAGCTGCAACTTCAACACCTACCGATATCGGTATATCGCAATACTAATCAATTATTGTAGTTTCAGAATTTCATTTCATAAGGGAAATAAACCATCCATAATTCAATTGTAATGCAAATAATAAAAACTTATTCATTGTTCAAAAGAATAAAATTAAAATAAAACCTATCCTATGATCATGCGTACTATTTGCGAGTTTTTCATGCACACGAAGCTTCTACGGCTAAACTTTTAACTTCGTCGATACATGGGTCACCAAATGTGGCTGTTGAGACTTCAACACTGCAAGTTCTTGCTCCAATGCAGGCCTGTATTATTCAGCATTTTTAAACTGAAACTGTTTTGAACATATGTTAAAAAAAAGAAAAGAAAATTAAAAGAGTTACCTTTTGTATAATTGAAAGTGCATCAGCAGTCCTACATTCACCATGACTGAAACTTCCACATTTCCCTTGAGGAGTTCCAAAGCTAGCAAACTTGATAGAAGATATGACTTGATTAGGATGAGGGCACTCAAGCGAAACTCTCGGCTTTGACTTTGACATGAACTTTCTTCTTAACTTATCTTGACTCCATGCTTCCATGGGGAGCGGGTGAGATTCAGAGACGTGCGAACACACACTTTCAAGTTCTTGTGTTGCGAAAGAGATTTGTGTCGGGTCTCCACCGATTTCCTCAAACAAGACCAAAACATTGTCCCTTGATTTTAACCATGACCTTGGTACATGGTACCTACAAGATTTATTCAATTATTAATTATTAACAAGTTTCAAAGGTTATAAAGTATGTTTAATAAAGACTTTACTTACAGCTTTTGTGATGGCTCCCCACAATTCATTTTGCACTTTTCTTCACCATATGACCCTTTGTAACTACACTCTGAGCAACCGCTAGTTGGAGCAATATAACTAGGCCAATAACGTCCGATGCTTTGACCATTGACCCACGCCTCGCCTTTTCCCATTCCCGTAAAGTTTATTGCAATTGGATTATCACCCGCAGGAGCATCAAAGTTGGTCTGTTTCAACAAAGTTTCTTAAACATATAAACTCATGTTAAAGTTTGACTTTTAGTTTGACTTTGATGTTTACCTTGTACCAAGTCAAAGGTTGACTTTTAGGCGAGTCAGAGATCCAAAGTGATGAACCACCAATGTTCAGGCCTAGTGCTTCTCCTTTGAGTCCAACTTGATATGTCCATTTCTGAGATGAAAGGTCAACGACTGACCCGTTTGTTAAGCCTGCAAGCTCCATTGGACCCGTGATACCCGCACCCTTTTTATCAAAAAATGGACCATAGTTCTGTACAAAAAGATAAGATGAATTACAAACATATTTACTTGTTACTCATATCAGACTCTTTGAAATTATATAGAAGTCAAACCTGAAGTCCAACGGTTAAACTCAAGAGATCAAGTTTGTTCATTCCATGCTTGAGAGTGACATTAAAATCCTTGGATAAATTAGGGTGGTCATAACTGCCAATCGCGCTACCTACAAGTTAAAAACGACAAAGATTCGTCAAGAAAGATAATACAAGCTTTCTTTTTTATTCTTTGTTACTTGCTTAATTTTACCTTCGAGTTGACCATTGATGAACAAATGAAAAACATGACCAAGTGATTTTATATGAAGAGTTGTTTGAGATCCTTTGTGAAGGAAGGGCTCGTCACCTTTAACGTCAATGCTGATAAGATAAACACGACGTAACTGATAAGATAATGACTATTTGAGATTAAACTCGACGTAATGGGCCAAAACTGCAAGCTATAAAGTTCTTTTTACCTTATTGAATACCATAAATAATCACTTTGATCAGCTGTAGTGTTAAGTTGCTCCACTAATCCTTGTTTACCGAATGCATCATTACTTGAGATCCCCACAGGCTCACTAACATAACTCCAGTCCGAAGAAATCGCCTTTGAATCACTTGAATCATCTCTAACACTTGCAGCTACAAATCTTCTAATAGTAGTCATAGAGTTTATCTGTCAAATCTCAAATTGGTCAGCAAACATTGACCTTTTTGTCAAAGTAAATCGCCTTTGATTATTCGGATTCATTACAGAGATTTGATAACATCAAAGCTTATACAAATAATATTCAAAAGTATCTTTTTATGTTTTATTTGAAAACAAACCAATGTGATCTATGAAATCGATAGGCGGTAAGATTGACTTGTAAAACTAACCTTTGCAGTGTTGAACACTACATTCTTGCAGTCGGGCAAGATGCTAACGGACCAAGCAGGTAAATTATAAGAATTTCCATTGAAGTCCACAGTTATATCATTATCGGTATCAACATTCGCTAGAAAAGCAGCACACGTTGATGATGTCTTATAAAGAGTAGCCTGAATCGCAAAACAGTTAATTTTTAGCGAAAGTAAATCCTCAATTAAAAAACAAATCAAAGAAAGAGAATACTTTACCTCTACATTATTACGAAGAGAAATAGTTGTTGGATCGGTTGCCACCAACGCCTTTTCACAAAGCTTTATCGCTTTATGTAAATCTTTCAAATGGCCCCACTTTGGTTGCCGAGGCGTTCCTGCATCACGAATACCATTTAAAAACACAAAAGAGGTTATATGATATGAATAACCAACAGCGGTAATGAAGTAGCCTTACCATACTCATCAAGTGGAGCATCATAATCGTAACTTGTTGCAATGAACGGTCCACCACTCGTACGACCAAAATTAGTCCCACCATGATACTGCAACGAGGCGAGCAACACATGACAAACATTAAATATCTTTCACATAATAAACTTGAATAACTTAAACACGCATTACATATAAACTAACCATATAATAGTTTTGAAAGGTTCCGCCTCTTTGGTAGAAACGTGCAACCGCATATGCAATATCTTCCACAGGTCTATAAGGCACAGCCCCACCAAATAAAAGAAACCACCCAGTCCAATTTTCGGTCCAGATTGTGGGCTTGTTATCAGCATTTGGCTTGTACCCATCACAGTAGAATCCATTGCAAGTGTCTATCTGCATTCATAATAATTAAACAAAAGATACGTTAATCCATGTTAACGGGTCAAAAGATTAACATAACTTTTACTCAGGTCTTTGTATATTTAAGTATTACAATCTGATCAGGCGCGTCTTTTTGCTGACACATCAACCATGGTACTCCGGTTTTCAAAGACGTAGCCATACTTGCAGCCCAGTTGATATAAGATTTTGCAGCAAGACCATAGCTGCTGTCAGCATTACCGTATTCGTTCTCAATCTGTCATCAAAGAGGCACAAATAACATTTGATATATATGTAAAAATAATAATGGATTGATTAACTAACTAACTAACTAACTAACTAACTAACTAACCTGAGATAAGATTATAGGTCCACCTTGAGATGCATATAACTTCTCTTCCTTCATCATGTTGACTATCTTGGTTGTAAACCGTTTCATTTCCGCCTAAAACATATAACATTTGGTCAAGAAACAGTAGACCATATAAAAGAAGCTTTTGATACCATTTACCTTAAATGGTTCATTATCCGTTCGAAGCTTGATTCCAGGTATTGAATGCAACCAGAGCGGAAACCCACTGAGAAGAAAATAATGAGCATAAACACCAAAAGTTTAAGCATTGTGAAAACTAAAGATCAAAAGAAGAGAAATTGATACTAACCCATAATTCCATTCGGCGCAAACATAAGGCCCGATTCGCAGATTAACATAAAGCCCAGCATCAGCCACCAGTTTGATAAATTTAACCAAATCTTTTCCTTCTTTAAAGTCATACTGTTGAGTTTAAAAATTTTGCAGCATTAATATTTGATCCAAAATACTAAAAAAAGTTTTTTTTTTTTTTTTTTTTTTTTTTTTTTTTTTTTTTTTGATCCAAACAAACAAACCTGGTTTCTAACAGGTTCATGCAGATTCCAGAAAACATAGGTTTCAATCACATCCAATCCTCCGTCTTTCGACTTCTGAATAAGCCCAGGCCACATCTGCAATTTATTAAAAAAAACATACTTTTAGTAACAGAACATTAATAAAACAATGTATATGTGTCATGGGCTGTTAGTTAATGTTATGCTTACATCAGGAGTACTACGAGGATAATGTATCGAGCCGGAAACCAGCACCCGCCGCTTGCCATCAATCACCACTGCGCGGTGATCATACGTCACATTCACACACAACACCGCCGTCACCATCGTCACAGTTAAAAGCCAAAGAATTAATAACCTCTTCATTCTGTTTCCTACTAAAAAAAAAAAAATTCAAATGCTTCAAAGATGGTTTTATATATCTTCACATAAATATATAAACTAAATCATAACATTTAATAATTTATATACTAAACCTCTAACTTAAGTATATAACTGGTAATTATAAACATGTAACTTGTAACACATAGACATGAAAAGCAGTAAAATTCATGAACTTGAAAATCATGTAAAACATTGAAGAAAAAAAAGTGTTTATGTACCTTAAACTCTTAAAGCGTTGATACAAATTGTGGTTCAACAATAGTTTAATTCAGGTTTTATAGAGTAAGACATTAGTAATATGAATATTGGATAAAGCAAAGAGTAATTAAATAAATATAAAACAGATTTCAAAATTTAAATTTCCTACATGTTCTACGGATATTTTTAAAATATCTATTTACTTTTAAAAGTATTAGAAGTATATCTACTTATGCTAACTTGACAATTAAATTATCTGGAACTCATATTTTATTCAAAATATAATGTATATCTACTTCCGAAACAATTATATAAGTATTATTTTTCTCATTACTATCTCTAAAATGAGTTTAATAAAAATTCATGAATTATTATTTTAATATAAAAATACTCAGATTATTTAACGCAAGTATATAACAGATAATTAGATATACATTATCCAAAAGTAACATATGAAATATCTTGATGGTTAATTGATATACTTTAGAACCAAAAGTTTTAAGAGTTTTAAGATATAGATTGAGAAAATCTAGGAATTCTTGTTTTTTTTTTTTTTTTTTTTTTTTTTGAGAGAAGTTTTTTTTTTTTTTTTTTTTTTTTTTTTTGAAAGTAAACAAAATATCATTAAAACAAAATACGAAATTTACATCACAATAGAAGGTAGACGGGCAACAAGCTGCACTGCCACCCCTTTTTAGTAAATTTTTTTTTCTTGTTAGAAAAAAAAAAAAAAAACATAATTCAAAAGCTCAGTTTAGATCATTTAATCCAGTATGTTTTATGATTGTGTTGTTGACCCCCTAGACTTTGATTGTTTGAAATACATAGCCCTGTAGTTTTACTTTTCTTGGTGGTCAGCCGCAATTGTGGCTTGATTGAAGCTTGGTCGTTTGTTTTTTAACTTGAATATATCAGAGACCCGTGAACTTCATAGGATGAACAAAACATAAAATGAAAAAGTTACGGAAAATCTACATAACATGAAAAAATTGTATGTGAATAAAACCTGTCATAGTTGAATATAACCGGTCTAGAATAAAATTGAAGATTGTTTCAGATACACATAATTACCACTTCAAATTCTAGCTTTGACTTTCCAAAGTCAAAATTCCAACTTTCATGGGCGAATAAAATCATTTTGGAATCAACAATAATGTATCAAATTTCATTGTTGAATAACAAACTTTAGATTATCATAATTATCATATAAAGAGTCCTTGAACAAATCTGAAGATTACCCCAACTTCAAGTTTGTCTTTATGAGGAAGAAAATGCATTTATTAGTTATAATGTTATATAACAAATAACACAAAATTACTTACTTATATAATGTGTGTTCTTGTACATTTAATAGTTTTATAACAAATGGCGGCGAAACCTGTAGCCCGTTACCCGCCGTCCACTTGTAAAACTTGTTGGTTTTAATGGAAGATATCTATGTTTTACTTAAAAAAAAAAAAAACAAATAGCATAGCAAAACGATCAATCAGGTGAAAATACAACTGCAAAAATGAACCAAAGATTGACTGACAGCTTCACCTTGCAACCTTAAAGTTCAACCTGAAAATATGTAATTTTTCTTTACACAAAGGTAAGTTCCCTCACTTTGCGAGCTTGAAGTCCAGCCCATTCGACCCGTTTCTTTCGTAGCTAGTTTTTTTTTTATTTGACCCGTTTGGGATATATACCTCTTTAAATTGTTTATAGTCATCATGTTTAAAGGAAGCTAAGATCTCGAAACACCTTTCTAAGTTGCTGCATATACATCATGTGTTTTGTTACATATTCATATGTCAGTAAGTTAGCGTATATCGAAACACCTTTCTAAGTTGCTGCATATACATCATAGTTTAGAAAACGATTGCCATTTTGAGAATGCTTTTATATAAAAAAGATTGCATTTATTTTTGCTAAGAACTTCTTGCCTATGACAAAGACTAACAAACCGAAGACTTCAACAAAACACAAAAGAATATTGCTAAGAATATTGTTTCAAGGGAGAACTAACCCTGTTTGTCTGATAACATTATACCTTGTTGAGTGTTGTCCCATATTTCCAGCTGGTTATGCATTCACTTTAGATCTGCAAATTTAATGACATAAACATTAAATTACATCGTAACGTAACTAATATTGTAGAATACACAAGAAACCTAGTTTGCTAATATTCACCTATAGCAACGGCCGATCACTTCAAGCAAAATCCACAAACATCAAATCCATAATTCAAAACAAAGTCAAAAGTAGCCAATATTCAAATCCACATGCTAGAATACATTTATAATAAACTCAAAGTGATCATGTTGTGCAATATCATGCACGTATAGACGATGACGCTACACCTAGCAACGGTCGTCGGCCTCAAGGGTCGTGTGGTAATTCCCCATTTCCCCTTTAATGCTCCGAACGATCGCTCAACATCCTTCCTTGCCGCCTCTTGCGCCTTAACAAATTTCTTTTCCTTAGGGTCGGTCGGATATCGAAACACTTTCACAAACATTGACCAGGTTGGGTAGATGCCATCAGCAAGATAATATCCACGTTTATATAAGTGGCCATTTAAAGTAAATGGACACTGCGGCGTCGTTCCGTTTCGTTGGGTAAGAAAAACTGGGGATTGTTGGAGGACATTTATGTCGTTGAGTGAACCTGGGGGTCCAAAAAAATCCATGCCAAAACCACATATCTTGTGAAGCAACTGCTTCTAGCATGATCGTAGGGTATTGGTGATCGCCTCGCATATATTGTCCTCGTAATTCCCTAGGACATGCTCACCATACTAAATGCGAGCAATCAATGCTACCGATCATGCCGGGAAGGTGATGTCTTTCTTCGTGTGCTTCGTACAAACATGCAATGTCGTGACTTGTTGGTCGTCGTAAATACTCAGCCCAATATAACTTAATGACGACATTGCAAAAAAATTGTAAACATTCATGCGACGTCCTCTCAGACATACATAAATACTGTTTCGCACTGTTTCGGGACTATGTCTGTAATTTTTATATAGTAAGGGTAGTTTTGTAATTTCACACCCACTTAACTGGATTATTTAACCTCAGTTATCCTCCAGGGACTATCCGAGTTAAAAAATTCACTGTTTCGCACTGTTTCGGGACTATGTCTGTAATTTTGAAAACTTGAGGACTATAGGTGAAAAAAGTGCAAACCACAGGGACCATTCAAGCAATTTTCTCAAATATATACTTCTTCTTTTTTTTTGTTTTTTTTTTGAGAAAATGATCGGGATGAATAACTTATTCTCCAGGGATGCGATCAAGTTTCTTTTAATATTCAAAATGTATTTCTCAATTGGTTGATAATTACAAGAGTGTACAGGGGTTTAAATAATGAGCAATCCCTACAAACATGTCTCTATACAAGTCAACATAATTAATCCTAATTGATACACAATAATGATGATTGGTTGACACAATAATAATGATTGACTTTACAAAAGCATCGAGAATATTCGGTAATAAAGATGGTTGACTAATACTCCCCCGCAGTCGAAACGGTAGTAGAACGGACGCAGAGACTGGACTTGAAGCGGTTAAACAGTTGTTTTGGTAGTCCCTTTGTGAATATGTCTGCATATTGATAGTCAGCCGGTATGTGTAAAACTCGAATATCGCCGATGCGAACTTTTTCACGAACAAAATGAATATCAATCTCCACGTGTTTGGTCCGTTGATGTTGAACTGGGTTATCAGAAAGGTAGACTGCTGATACATTGTCACAAAAGATGATGGAGGCATCACGAATGGGAATGTGAAGCTCGCATAACAAGTTTCGAACCCAGCTTGTT
This sequence comes from Ambrosia trifida, assembly GCA_028751855.1. Lineage (NCBI taxonomy): Eukaryota > Viridiplantae > Streptophyta > Magnoliopsida > Asterales > Asteraceae > Ambrosia > Ambrosia trifida. The sequence continues at coordinate 141,097,330 of CM054125.1, forward strand.
TCGGCAGCGGTGTTGGCAACACCGCGATATTCGGCTTCAGCGCTTGACCTTGAAACTGTGTGATGTCGTTTAGACGACCATGAAATAAGATTATCACCAAGAAACACACAATAGCCTGAAGTAGATCGACAAGAATCTGGACAACCACCCCAGTCGGCATCAGAGTAGGCAGTAAGTTTAATGGAGGTGGAGGGCCGAATATGGAGAACATGATCCAAGGTCCCCTTTAAGTAACGAAGTATCCGTTTGAGATATTGAAAGTGTGGTTCACGAGGGGCATGCATAAAAAGGCAGACTTGCTGAACCGCATAGGATATGTCAGGACATGTGAAGGTGAGGTACTGTAATGCCCCTGCCAAACTGCGATATAGAGAGCCGTCCGAAAGAGCAAGGCTGCGTTCAGCACTAAGTTTTGTGTCCGTGTCACATGGTTTGCTACAAGGTTTGCATTGAGACATGTTGGCACGTGATAAAATATCTTTGATGTAGGCTTCTTGAGAAAGACGGAGACCCTCCTTCGTACGAGTGACATGGATGCCCAAAAAATGATGAAGATCTCCCAAGTCTGTCATTGCAAATTCTGTGGAAAGAGTCTTGATTATCTGTTTAAGAAAAGAAGTGTCTGAAGCGGTTAAAATAATATCATCCACATATAAGAGTAAATAAGCAACACGCCCTTCTCGTTTGTAAACAAAAAGTGATGAATCGCATGTCGTGCTTTGAAAACCGCATTTAGTGATGAAGGATGCGAACCGATGATACCATGCCCGAGGTGCCTGCTTTAAACCATAAAGAGATTTCTGCAATTTACAAACAAAATTGGGATAATTTTTGTCAACAAAGCCCGGCGGTTGGTGCATATAAACAGTTTCATTAAGGTCTCCGTGTAGGAAAGCATTTTTCACATCAAGTTGATGGATGGACCACTGTTTGGATACGACAATGCTAAGTATAGTGCGTATAGTAGGAGGTTTGACTACCGGGCTAAATGTCTCGAAGCAGTCTATGCCCGGTTGCTGTGATTTTCCATTGACTACTAAACGTGCTTTATATCTTTATAAAGTACCGTTAGCATGAAATTTATGGCGAAAAAGCCACATACACCGTATAATATGCGCATCAGAAGGTCTAGGTACCAACTTCCATGTTTTATTTTCTATTAAAGCCCTATGTTCATCGTTCATGGCCTGTGCCCAATTTGGATCAGTTAATGCAGTTATGTGAGATTTTGGTATGGGTGAGATGGAGGGGTTGCTAGTGGTGTGAAGGTTCATGGGGGCTTTCGGTTTGGTGATACCGGCCTTAAGGCGAGTGGTCATGCCATGGGTGTTAGTGGTGGGTGCGGGTGTAGGGTGTACGAAGGGAGGCGGGTGTGTAGCAGTTTGGTGAGATGTGGTTGAGTCGTTTTGTTGGTGGGTAGTGGGAGTGGGAAGTGATTGTTGTGGAGTTTGGGCCGTAGGTGATGAGGGGTTATGGGCCGGGGTGTATGAAGGTGAGGGATGGGCCGAGGGGGGTTGAGGTTGTTGGGCCGGATTTTGTGAAGGTGTGTGGTGGGCCGATTGAGTGGTAGTGGGGGAATGTGGGTCAGTAGCTGTTGGTGTGAATGTAGACGGGTGAGTGAAGATCGTGTTTGTCAAGTCAGTTTCAAAGGGTGAGTAGTCACGGGGTTGAGGTGTTTGGGAAAAGGGGAAAGCGGATTCATTAAACGTTACATGACGAGAGAAGGTAGTTTTACCCGTAGCCAAGTCAAGACAACGATAGCCGCGGTAGTTAGCTGGGTAGCCAAGAAAGACACATGGGGCAGAACGGTGGGTGAGTTTGTTGGGTCGGGTGGCTGAGTGATTTGGGAAGCAAAGGCATCCAAAGACGCGAAGGTGGTCGTAGGTGGGGTGGCGAAGGTAAAGAGCAGCGGTGGGGGTGTGGTGATTTAAAATTTTTGATGGTAGGATGTTGTGGAGGTAAACAGCAGTGTGCACAAATTCAACCCAGTAGGTTGTAGGAACAGATGTGTAACACCCCAACCGATGGCGGAAACATCAAGGTGTCACGTAGTGACGATTGTTCAAAAGCTCATGGACTAAAAGTGAAAATTTGAATACATTGATTAAATAGTTTATTACATTGACATGAATTACAACGATACAATGATTCTAAAGCATCAAGTCTAAATAAAATACAATAAAGTCAAAGCTTAATCATAAATCCAAAAGCTTAAAAGAAGCGTCTCAAAATGACCTGAAACATGTACGAAAATAGTATATGTCAATACAAAAATGTATTGGTGAGCATACCCTGTTTGAATAAATATAGTAGGAAACGTGTTTAGCAATTCATGTGCGGTACCATTTGCAATTATGTAATAAGTAATATCCGTTCAAAACCAAACCTGAGAATAATGACTAACACATGACTAACCAACTGAATAATGAATTAACAAGACAATGACCAAGATTCTCTCAACAGAGTCTCAAGGGGGTATACCATAGTACTATTCATTGAAAAGCTAGGCCGCCCAGCGGTTAATGATTTTGACAAGTCATAGACACACCAATTAACATAAAGCAAACACACATGAGAATTGCATTAAGTATAAGAAATTTAAACTTGATTAATATATAAGTACATGAGTCACCCCAGAATAGTAAAATAGTAAAAAGGGGAAAGATATACTCACAGTTTGCGAAAGCGATTAAGAACCAACTTAAGCGGTCGTGAGCTAAGTAATGGGAATTCCAAAGAATCCAACCTATAATGTATGGGAGTACTAATAAGGAAATGTCTAAAAGTCTAAGGTATCTAGGGTCTAAGGCATTAGGGTTTGCTAAGTCGATTTGGGGAATTAGAGTTTTTATGATAAGTCGCGTTAATGTAAAAGTTATATATCACAAATAATATATGAAAGATTGTAAAAGTGGTTTAGGTGATATAATTATTACCTATTGAATATTTATATAAAAATATGTTTGAATAATTAAGACGAAATAACGTAGTTAATTACTTTAACTAATTTATTGTAAATAAATACAATAGTTATAAATGTATAAATAAATGATTATGAGTTACTCAATGATCTAACAAATAATAACTAAGGCTTTCCAGCATAAAATATTTCTATTTTATAAAAAAATATTTATAAAATAGGTGTTAATTAGTATAGATAAATAAATAATTAAATATGTCTAATTAAACATAATTAAGTCCAAAAATACAAGACATGATCCAAAAATGCTATTTTTATAGAAATTGGATGCTTTCTTATGTAAATAAATGAAAATAATTTTATCATAATTTTTATAAACTTATTTATATTTAAAACAGATTTAATGAGATTAAACCATGTTTAAATGATTAAAAATAGAAATTTAATAAAAATAAATGTTTTCTGATCCAATAATTTCTATTTCAGTTCATGATGGTGAAAAACAATTTCTCAAAAAGTTTGAGATTCAAATCATTAAAAATGAATTTTTAATGAATTAAATATGATTAAAACAAATTAAATCAACAAAAATATAAAAATAAAACATTTTCCAGAAAATAAAAGTGTGAAAATTTTCTTTATGGTGTCAAGAAACTACTCCTAAATTTTCATAATTTTTGGGTAAAAATTTGATTTATTATGATTATTTTGAGATACAAATGTATTTGTTTTATATATAAAAGAAATAATTATATATAAGAAAAAGAAAATATCAAGGAAAGAAAAAAAAGGGGTCAGACCCGATTCTGGAGAGAATCGAACTCGGGTCTACCCAAACACATCAAACAAACATTACCACTCCATCACAAGGTTTCTTAGTTGAAAATGATGTATTATTTATATATTTAACACATAAATAATTGTTCTTCTTCTTCCCCAAATCCTACCAAGAACCCTAACCCTACCCTTAATTCTAATAATCTGTTTAAAACAAGATTAAGCCACGAAATCATAGGGCTTTCAAAGATTAATGATAAAACAACAAAATGGCAATAAAAATTTGAACTCACAAGGCCGTATCAAGGTTGAACACAATGGATGCAGGTTCGCAACTTGTCATCAAGAAAACGAGGGGTTCTGATCACGATTAACTTGACTTAAAAGTGGGTTTTCATTGGAAATGGGTGCAGAATGCCATTCACGCGATCTATTTATTGTGTTACCCAAAAAAATTCCAATCGTTTGTAATCAAATCAAGTGCTCGACGGTTACTTTTCGTGGTCATAAAGGTTGTGTTTTTAATTCGCAAAAACGCATGGATTTGACTGGTAACTTACGGAGAAACGCCTCCCAAACCATAAAAGGGGTTAAAGTATGTTTTAAGTGTGTTTTTAATGTTGGCCGGAAATAATTCCGGTGGCCGGAACCTGTTCTCGCCGGAAAAACGGGATCAGGAAGGAGGGAGGGGATATTTCAAATTAGCTTTTGTTCTTTGGCAAGATCAGTCCCTGTAGATTTAACTTAGTTAGTTTCTTTGTTAGAAGGTTAAGTTTTCCTTTATAAAAAGTTAACTTAGTTAACTTACTTAACTTAAAACTTTCTAAAACTTTGTAAAACTTAATAAAACTAATTTTTTTTTAGAATCCTTTACGAATACGTTGCGCATTTGATTAAAACTTATACCCGATCCACAATAAATATAAATGATAAATTTTAGTTTGCTTTAAAATTAAATTTAAAACTACGAATCTTATAGGGACTATAATGGAAATAATTGAAGGACTATTATTGTCAATTTGACGAAAGACGAGGGTGACGGATGTCACAAGATGCATGGGTTAAGAGGGAAAACATGATTTCGTTGAGGCGGCGGATCATACGTTCCGCTTTCCCATTTTGCTGTGAGGTGTGAGGACAAGAGAAACGAAATTGCAAACAATGGGTGGATGCAAAGTCTTTAAATTGATGGTTATCAAATTCGCCTCCATTGTCACATTGTAATGATTTAATTGGAAGGTGGAATTGTGTTTTTATGTAAGTGTAAAACTTGATGAAGCGGGCAACGGTTTCAGATTTGTAGCGTAGGGGAAACACCCATGTGTAATTGGTGAAATCATCAATTATGACCAAATAATATTTGTACCCGCTATGTGAGACCACGGGTGATGTCCACAAATCACAATGCACAATGTCAAAAGGTAAAATTGTGGAAGAGGTGGATAAATTAAATGGCAAGCGTTTATGTTTAGCAAGTTGACAAGAATTGCAAAAAAAAACGACTAGTCTTATTACAAGGAATAATTTTATTTGAAGCAAGAAAATCAATAGTGGAGACGCCTGGATGACCAAGACGCTCATGCCAAGATTCAGGGGCAAAAGCAGCAAAAACGGTTGAAGGGACTGGAGATGGGGCAGTGACAGGATAGAGGGGGCCATCACTGTCGTGGCGGCTCAGGTGCTTCCCAGTCTTGAGGTCCTTCACTGTAAAACCAAATGGGTCAAATTCAACAGAAAGAGAATTGTCGGTTGTAAATTTTCGAACAGAAACAAGGTTTTTAATAACGTTTGGTGCATAAAGAACATTTTTAAGGACAAGATTGTTTTGGGAATTTGGGAAAATTGCATTTCCCGATCCAAGGATGGGCATTTTTTGGCCATTACCGACTAATATGGATTTAATAGAAGTAAAAGTGGGAGAGTTAGTACATATACCTTCCTCGTCGCTCAGATGATCCGAGGCACCAGTATCCATATTCCAGTTTGGATCGTCCACATCCATACCCAAAGCTTGAAAGGCTTGCCCAATGTCAGTGGGCTCAAGGGGATCAAAATCAGTCACATGGGCTTGTGGTGCAGTCCGAGAGCTTTGTTGCTTGGTATTTCCAGATTGCCGAGAGGAGTTATGATTTGACCAAGAGCCTTGTTTCCATGGAGAAGCCCAGCCCGCTTTAGTTGGGTAGGGACAAGGGGGCGGGGCCCAACTGTAGGGTGACCCATTGTGAGCAGCCCACCAAGGAGGGTAGGCCCAATTGTGAGAACCGGCCCAAGGTGAAGGTGTCCGATTGTTGTTGGGCCTAGAGTTGTTTGGGCGGTTGTTATAATTATTATTATTATTATTATTATTATTATTATTATTATTATTATTATTATTATTATTGGCATCAGACCTTGGGCCCCTTGAGTTAAAGTTGTTCACAGTCGAGGCATTTGATTGCCATGGAGTATTATAAGTATTATTATTAGAGTTCCAGTGCGTCCGATTATCATTGGTCCGGCGTGTATTGAATCTAGGCGGGCCGCGGTTGTCAGCATTCCGACGATCCGATTGGGAGTCAGCAGCAGCAGCAGAGTCTTTAACAGCGGCGGCAACAACTGGATCAGTTTGACGAGCTTTATGACGGCGTTCTTCGGCATCAAGGAGATTTATGGCATCTTCCCATGGTGGAAGATCTTTGTGAAGTTGGGCAGCAACAACATCAAACTCGGAAGGAAGACCACTAACCAGTTGAATAATAAGACGTTGCTCGGTGACGGGCTGATCGACATCGGCGAGTTGATTTGCAATATCGCGCAATTTTTGACAATATTCTTGAAGGGAGGGCATGGATTTGAGAGTTAAATTGGCGAAGGCTTTCTCTAGTGCGGCAGCGCGTGGGCCTTTATTGTTGTGAAACTGCTTCTTTAATCGACACCACACACCGTAGGCGGTGGTTTCGGTGTCTAAGATGAAGTCAAGATAATATTCAGAAACTGTGCAGTATATCCACTGCATAACAATCGCGTCAATCTCCATCCATTGCTCGTAGTTTGGATCGTCCTTTTCCGGTGGAGGCGTACCATCCACATGGTCAAGAACTTTATACCCACGAGCATTCAATAAGAACAGTTTTACCCAAGTTGAGTAAGTGACCCTGGTTCCGTCTAAGGTGCGGACTTTATTTTGTATGTTGGTGACGGTGTAAACCGGGTGTAAGTTTGAAGGTTTGTCGGCTGAGGCGGCCGCGGGATCAGTGTTTTTATTAGCCATAGGATTGGCGTGAGAAAGAAAATGAGGGGTATTGTTGATAAAGACCGAAGCCTGTGAATGAGGATGAAGACCGAAGTCTTTGTTTTAAATATTTGTGAATTGGCCGTAGCCTAAAAAAGAAAAATGGTGTTAGGTTGAAGGTACAGAGATTAGCTCTGATACCATTTTAATATTCAAAATGTATTTCTCAATTGGTTGATAATTACAAGAGTGTACAGGGGTTTAAATAATGAGCAATCCCTACAAACATGTCTCTATACAAGTCAACGTAATTAATCCTAATTGATACACAATAATGATGATTGGTTGACACAATAATGATGATTGGCTTTACAAAAGCATCGAGAATATTCGGTAATAAAGATGGTTGACTAATAGTTTCAACAAATTAACTTGTAAAAACTAGAGAGGCTTGTCATACCCATGTTATACACATCCTTCACTCATCACTCATTGCCACGCCTCAACGCCACACCACCACCTTGGCACCTCCTCCATCATTCACCTCTTAGAATATAATTACTTGATTTCTATTATCCTAAGTTAGTATTATAAGGTCAGTTTTAGGTGGTTATACAACCAACCATCACGTCGGTTATCTCCAAGAGACACACCTATTCATATGTATAAATACCGATACGTATGTATCATTTGTAATTAGTAATGTATCTTAGATTCATTCAATTCTCTCCCAAGACCCCATCATTCGATCCTGATCTCCCTTCACTTCTATCACCCATTCACCCAACCTATGTTATAGTTATACCCATCATCCACCATTGACTTTTTTTTTTTAATTAAATAGAGGGGAGGGGAGTGCAGTGTGCGTTCCCCGCTCTCTCGCAGTGCCACCTCATCTTTCCACGCCTCTCTTTCACACCCATAACACATGTTCTAATATTAATTTCGCCACACAAAATATTGTTATTGTGTTACGCACCAAGGGCAACTCAAATCATTTTAAAAATCCAAATACAAAGTAAAAAATCTGGATCTAGTTTAATTTTATTTCCTTTCCTTTCTGAGTTACCTGATTCACACTTTCGATTTAACATGAGTATACGCAGGTTCATGTTATGTTTGTCTCTAATTAATAAAAAAAAACGTAGCCTAAAATAAATCACTGTCAACAACTTATAAATTTCCAAATGTGTTTTGATTGCACAAAACCCCTTATATATGCCAAAAGAACAGAAAGAATATATTGCATACAAGTGTATAATCCTAATATTTGGTTGTTGATCGAACATTTAGGACAATAGCAAATCTCTTAATTGTCAATTGTCTCACAGTATTCCTAAGGGTGTGTTTGGTTCGTGGAATGTTTTGGAATTGGAATTGGAATTTGTGTAGGAATTGGAATTAAAAAGAATTGGATTTGGAATCTATAACTGCATCCTAAAGTTATAGATCTTCAATTGTTGAGTGGTCCGGATCATGCTAATCTTCGACCAGTCACAGCCGGCGTTGGGTCTTGAATGCAAAACAGAATCGGATCACCCGTTGAAACTTTAGCGCTTGATCTGCATCAGGATCGAGGCAATGGATAGGATGATGGTAGAGAATTGCAACAACTTCTTCCGAGAGATTGATCAGCCACATTGGATCTCAGATTCTGATCGTCATGCAAATCTTCGGTTCATTATCGAGAACAATGACTGCTTCAGTCGTTATGTAGTCATAATACCGAAACCAGAACTTTGAATGAAAGCCCTATTCTATAGGAGCGATTGGGATCTTCAACATGTTTGCTAGGGGCTTGATCTTGTGTTGCCAAATCGGATGTCCAGTTTTAGGATGCAGTTCCTTGGTCTTGTAGGACTTCGGATACTATGGCATGAAGGTCTTCCATCCATCTTGGCTCTCTCTCTCTCTTCAGAATGTTGATGAACGAGTCAAATCCAGGAGACTTCTCGTAATACAATGGCTGCAGACGTACCAAATCTCTGACATACCAGAAAGGAAGACTGTTGATCTTATTGTACCAATTAAAGTATAATAGCCCTTCCTTCCATTTGATACTAAAGACCTTTGCATGGTCGATATACGCCCAACTGAGTATATTCCCTGACATCTTGGACCGTTTTTTTTGAATACTGCTGCTTTTTTTTTTGGTCCTTTCCTTGCTGATCATTCGGCTACAGGTGGATACCATTGACAGCACAACCTCATAATGCGTTCTGTTCTGTATATAGCTTCATCAGGAGTAACAGTAGGCGCATAACGAAGCTGATCCTCGGCCTTGTTGATCATTCTTCATTAATGTCTGGAATCCGAGCAGTGTCGTTGTTGAAACAGTATTCTGGATATTCTTTGTGTGTAATATCCTCTATCTTCACCTCATTGTGCGTGGGATCCAGTTCTGTAGGAGTGTGCCTTGCACTGTAAGATTCTCTAAGTGTTAAACCGAATACTTTGGCCATATCTTCCCTGGAGAGTTCTGGTGGTATCTCTCCGTCTTCCAGATCTTCATGCTGAGGGATCTTGATCAGGTTGTCGTTGTCGTCATATAAGAAAATGTTCTTCAAAGGTCTGGTCACTTCCAACGACACCGATCCAGTCAGAATAAAATCCTTCAACTTCTTGATAGCTTCAGAATTGGATTCCTCTAAGTAGACGAACTACCTTTGGGATCCTTGTCCCGTGAATCGTGCTCGCTCTTTGATCTGCGTTCTTCAGCACTAGAAGATGAACCTGCACCAGTATCCCCAACACTATCATCATCATCATCATCATCATCATCTTTCTTGTCCTTATCATCATCATCATCATCATCATCATCATTTCCATCATTATCATCATCATTTCCATCATCATTATCATTTTCCTCGTCCTCGCTTCTTCTACTTCATCATCTTCACCAGACTCATGTGCGCCTTCAATTCTGGGATGGTCTTCTATCAATTTGTCGACTTATTACCTGAGCTTCTGGTTTTCAGCTTTGTATTCCACAATCCTCCTTTCGTTTTTCACATTCGCAAGTTGCAGCTGCTGATATTGTGCCTCTATATTCGTCAATCTTGCAACTGTATCTTGATTGGACCGAACAAGCTGCTGATTGGACAATTGAAGCGCCCTATCGGAGGCTTGCAGCTCTTTGTTGATGCGGATAGCCTCACCCATTAATTCCATCATGTGCTTCTCATTATCTTCAATGGTCACGATCTTCCCTCTCAAGTCAGAGTTTTCACATGCCTGATTCAGTATAAAAATGACAACTTCATTCATGTGACGCTGAAATTGTTCATTAGTCGTCACTGAAGCTGAAATGGAAGAGGATTGAGGAGCTGTTGAAGAATAGTGCATCAGGTCTTGTAGATTCTTAATCAAATCACCGATTGTGTTTGAGACGAGTTGATGTGATGCAATACCAGAGGGGGTCGCTACACCAGTAACTGAGACTGGCTTAGTGAAGATTACCGATGTAGGCATTGACTGTGTAACACCTGTAGACACAACTGTTGTTGTTGTTATGGTTTCTGTTGCTGATGGGACTGTTGTTTCTGTTGTTGTTGTTGTTGTTTAGCTTGGCGCAGTTTGCGTAACAACATCAGCTAGTCGTCCAAATTTCACCTTCTTCTTGGAAGATGATGTTGTACATTTAGACTTCCTCTTGAAGTGACTGGCTTTCTTCGGTTGTGCTCGTGTTGATGGAGGAGTTGCTAGTTCAGCATCTAAATTAGCAATTTGAGAGTCCTCATCAACAGTAAAGTCTGGGTCAGCATCTAGGCGCCTCTTTTCTATCAACTCAGCTTTAGCTTTGGCAAGTTTCTGCGCCCTAGTCTTAGGCGTATCATCTTCTGAGTCAGTTTCTTCGGTCACATCTTCTATTTCAACATCTTCTTCACCTCCTTCAAACAGCTTCGCTTTACCTCTTCCGCTCGAAGAGCACGGTTCAGTCACCTCAGAGGTTTGGGGTTGAGCTATAATTGTATCTTCTTGATTAGTGGACAACGAAGTGCCACCAGGCTCGTTTGACCCCAATTCTACTGTCTCTCTACCAATTACATCACTCTCTACGAATGTTCGCCTCATAACATCTAAATCCTCCTTAGAGTCACTGTTGTCGTGCCTCCACTTGTTCCTTTGGTGCCACAGTTGTTATTGATCAGAACATCTTCTCCCTGTCTGATCCATGAACTCCTTTGCTCTTCGAACAACACTCGCGAAGTGCCATTGAATATCAATTAGGTCCATATCATCCTTGTCGATCTGGGCGTAGTCTTCCTAAGTGAGATAAGGATTGCCTGATCGGTGTCGAAGGACCGGTCAAAAATAAGATTTTAAGAAAAGACCAACTACCTTACTAGTTAGGGTAAGTCGGGTGTCGAACCACGAGGAGTATTGTGGAAATTGTTATTTCTAACAATTAAATTAAACTAGACGGAAATGTAAAATTGATTGGTTGATTGATTTGCAAATAATAAAAACGACTTAAAAGAAAATGATTTGTAAACAATATAAAAAATGGTGACCTCTCCAGGATCCCGGTTAATCACTTTAGACAAGGTTTATTTAGTGTGCCAATTGATATCACACAGACATGATATGTGGATTAATATGATTGATAAAGAAGGTTGATTAATGACTTTGCTGACAGCCAATAACTAGACCGCGACTGTTGACTCGGTTGATTATCACCTAACAATATCTTAATGACTCGCAGTATTGAAAGACACAACTTGTAAATATTCAATGACCCTCGATAAGAAACCGTGTTGGTTGATGAAATCTAAAACAAGCATATCATTCAAAAAACGTTCAACATCAATATTAAAAATAAACCACAATCGAAACTGAAAGTTTAAACATTCAAATCTCAATTCAATTGTTTGACAAACATAAAACCTTGTTCTAGTAACTAACCATTCACCCGGAGAGGATCACGGGTGATTAGCCGCTCATGGCTAGGGTAGAAGCCTCCATCTTTTTTTTTCCTTATGCCCTCTTGCGTAACTTCCTAGACAGCCAAGAAGCTGACCTTCTGTTCCCTTTATTTCGATCCCCCTGTAGCCGTCAAAATTCCTCCTCAAATAATCTTCCACCTTTTCGACCTACTGTCTAGTTGAGCCCATTAGCAAGCATTGGGCTTGTAATTTTATTTTCTCTTCTTTTTTATGAACGAGACATGGTCTCTTTTTACACCAAACACTTTCTTTTATTTTTATTTGTATTATTATTATTAGTTTATTATATTATTATTATTGTTATTTAGTAGTAGTAGCCCCCGACTCGGGTGTTCTTGGCTTATTCAAAGTTCCTCTTCAACGCTTCAGCATCCATGCTCGCTTTTAAGTGTACGCGACTTGATCATTTTCCTTCGGCTCACACACGCTACACAATGCCATCTTAAATCCATCTATTTTAGCCGCTTCATCTGCAATCATACAATGTAGCGTAGTTATCTTATTCAAGGCATATAATCACTCAACCAACATTAAAAGCACACAATTAAGCGTCTTAAACACCATGATTGACCCCGTCCATCACATCCTTGTCGATCTGGGCGTAGTCTTCCTAAGTGAGATAAGGATTGCCTATCTACCCTGCAACTAAACCATTGTACGTGTTGACCAGTGTAAAAGTAGAGCCATATGTTCTTGAGCCAGTTCCACCGTCACCTTCTCAAATCCCGATGTGTTTAACTGTTGAAGAACTGGATTAGTTTGAAAACTACCGCCTTAACCTGAAGAAGAGGCACCACCGTAACCCGAAGATGAAGCACCACCATACCCTGACGAAGAAGGTCCACCAAAGTTCGGTGTTGCTTGTGCTGAAGCTGCAAGATGTGCAAAGGGGTTAACACCAAACTGATTCACCCCGCATGGTGGAGGACATTGAGTTGCTTGTCTTAAGGTGTACGTGGGAGGAGTAGTATCTAGGATGGGACCGTAGTTGTCGAAAGCGAATACAGGATCTTGGTTAAGAACAAAAGTTGTTTGGGGCTTGGATCCTACACCGCTTAATTCTAGAGGAGCTGTCCCATAATATATACTTTGGTTTTGAGGGATAAATGCCTTGTTGGCCTACCTGATTTCATCAATTTCTTTGTTCTCGAGTTCGATCACAAAGTCATTGATGGAGATGGTCTGATAATGGTTTGTTGACTTCTGGATGTCTTGCCATTGATGCCAGTGGGGAGGGAGTGCATCTGTAAAGCGTTCAATGAGCTCAGTACATTTCCGACATCAGATGATAATAACGTGCAGTTAGATCCCGCAGAGGCTCATTCCCTATTGTTTTGAAATTCTCGAATTCCTTCCTGAGTTGATCCATCTTCGGGTTCCTTGTCTTCTCATTCCCTTCATTCCTTTCTGCTAATGCAAGCCAAAACATCTGTGAAGTCGTACACTGTGCAAATTGATGCAGGATATCTTTGGGTAAAGCTTATGTAATAGAAACCATTGCCTTCTTCTCAGCATTGAACTTTCTTTCATGGGTATCTGTTATATCATCCAAGGCAACTGGAATGTTTGAGTTCTCTATCATTGGTCTGGTCTACCCATTCTCGATCGCTGCCCAAACTTCACCGTGTATGCCTTAAATATGCGTCCTGAAACGTCCCTTCCATGAGTGGTAGTCAGACATAAACTGAAGCTTTGGTGCCCTGTTCGAACTCCCGGTTTCTAGATCACTTAACAACATAGACGATAAATGATGACTCTGTTGAGTTGCAGCTGCTGGGAGTGCCCACGGATTCCCGTTCATGAGGAGTTGTTGTTGGGTGCACTGTTGAGCTGTGAGCGCCCACATATTGGTTTCGGCAAGATAAGCTTGTTGTTGCTATTGTTGCATCCGTCGTGCGTTTTGTTGAGCCGAGAATGCCCAAGGATTGGTTGGTGCATTCATTTGCATGTTCATGGGTTGTTCATACAGTTATCTAGGTTGGTTCACGTGTCCCCACGGGTTAGCTATGTTTAATAGTCTGATAATAGTCCATATAGTCCGATACTTAGTCAAATTTTGAAAGATACTGGTTTTAGGCGATTATGAACTTATACAGGACTAACACACACGACTATGCAAAATGACACGATTATGGGCTAAAACAGACGATTATGAGAAAACAGACGATTAGGAATGGTTTCTACATGACTATGATCCTAGTCGGGTTACTTTTACACGATCATGAGCTAGTCGTGTACAAATAGGCCCGACTATGAAGATTCCAGACGACTAAGGTTCCCTACACGACTAGCTTGATAGTCATGTCTATAACTCGATTGGTGGTCATTGCCCCAACCGACCCGTTTAAAGACTTTTGAGTTTTAGATTTCAAATCGTTTATATATATTTAGAACGCTTAGTTTCTAAAAGTCCTCTTACTGATTACCAATCTCAATATAAATTGAGATCGGTTTCCTTTTTATAAAACCTTGTGTTGATTCGTCATTACAACGTATTTGTATCGACTAATCTCTTATTATCACGGTTTGCATCAGATTGTAATAACTACACAATCCGACTGTTATCATATTTTGCTTTAAATTGTACCAACGATACAATCTAATGTTATTGTAGTTTACACCCTTTTTCATCCTTAACCCGAGGGTTGAAAGAATTACTGATTTATCACGGCCCAATCCCGCTGTTTAAGTTATAATCCGGAGATTCATGACTTACCCGAATGTGATTATGACTCAACCCTTGATTAAGGTTCAAGTCCCTCTTTACGAATTTAACCTTTTATAAAAGTCCGAGTTTAATTATGACTGAACCTTGATTAAGGTCCAAGTCTGTTTTCAAGCTAAATCTGTTTATGACTCAACCTTGATTAAGGTTCAAGTCTATTTCCAAACTGAATCTTTTTATGACTAAACCTTAATTAAGGTTCAAGTCAATCTTTGTATTAACCCAGGATAACTTGTATCGTATATTGCCCGTTTTGCTAGCCCAGCGTATAAGCTGGTGCCTCGCTCAAGGTCTTGCATGGTTCGCATCCCTGCCGTGTTAGACAGTGGACTACGTTCAAACGCTCTAGTTTGTTGTCCTCTTTGCTAGCCCAACGTATTCTAGCTGGTGCCTCGCTCAAGGTCTTGCATGGATCGCATCCCTGCCGTGTTAGACAGTGGACTACGTCCAAAATTCCCCGGCACCTCACACTTACTAAGCCTTTGTTACATAGGTTGTATATGTATTAATCATAAGAAACCCATGGTATCATATGTTTAACACTTACCTGGCCAGGGTAGGTAATTCGCATATGGTACGCACAGACTTATTATAATTAAGGCATCACACCCTATGCAAGCAAATTTTCAGCTCATGCTTGTGCCCCCTATTTTATTTGGTAAAACCCTTCCTTGATAAATTATTCAACGTTAGGTTTTTACCTTTATTCATTAAGAAAAAGCGATGTGTTTTCAATTTAATAAGCTTTGTGTGATCACACTCATTGGTATGATCACAACGCCTTTCTAAACATTAGTTTGGGATGATTACCCCCAACCCGGTCTCGATGTTCAAGTTAAGTTTGTGCATTGATCGTTCATTATCGTGAACTATGCACCTTTCACATTTTTCCTATTGCTTGCATATGCAATTACCACTCTTCAGGTGATAATTGCATACTAATGCACCTACTATGGTTTCGAGCATGTACCTGTTTGATACTTGCTCCCGTGTTCCCTTTCGTTACTGATCCATTAGCCCGAGTCGTTACTTGACTTGGTCCTTAGTGAGCATGCTATCAGCCGTGCTCCCAAAACCTCTACAACCTCGTTTAGTGAATCATTCGATCCTCTCTCGATCGAATAAGATGTTATCATCCCTGTCACATTTATAATTTCAATTAATTAGAAACATGACATTTCATTATTAGTATGCATCACTGCAATAGTGATGTTAGAGTTCTTGCTATGCGAGATTTCCGTTGCCCGAATCAATCTTTTGGATAGGCCCCATGAGTACCTAACCATTTCCTTATCAAGATTTTGAGATAGCGAGTATCTACGCGATATCACTATTGATTACCTATAACAATTTTCCGATCAAAACGGATGTTTATTATAGGTATTACTTACCGGATTCCTTGATCAAGTCTTGAACCGAACACCCTTCAACACTTTGAGCGCACGGTTTGAGTCCAAGTATCCTTCCTGACACTCGGATCCCTCAAACCTATGGCTCTGATACCACTTGTAACACCCTAACCCGTAATCACGCGATCAACGCCCAAATTATACGGGTTTGGACCTTACTTAAACCACTCCTGATTTAAAACTTTGAAATTTTCTTTATAAGTCAACCCATTAAGATCAAATACATGTATGGTTCACACAAATTTTTACATTTTAATAGTTAAAACATATTTTAAGATGTTGCGTTTTAACGGGAGTTCCTTAGATTCTAGTGCGGAAGCTTGTATGGGTGATCGGGTGTGTTCGGCTCTTATCGCGACTAGATCCTTGCTCCGGGACTTCCATCACATGTTTACCTAGCACCATTACACAAAGAATGGTTAGTGAGTGGTCAAATGAAACATTTAACTAGTACGATAGTCGTTACACGTCGAAACGGAACGAACCAGGCCAAACGGCCCTTTACCAGGAGAACAAACTGCTGCAACTTATGCGCAGCAGCTGTTCGGATCGCTTTTACCCCTTCTAAAACCCAAAATCCGACTTCGACTTTCAAATGAGAATTGTTCTACGCTCCGAGAGCTTTCCAGGCATATAAAGAACGCCTCCTAACGATTTTTCTACGATTTTATATGCAATTTTAAAGATCGTGCTGACATGCAGGTCTATTCGCGCGGCCAGTCAGTTTATTCGCGCGGCCGCTCGAAGCTTCTGATGTAATTTTGGTGGCTTTTAAGCGTGGGAATCATGTCGCAACCGCATTTGATGATTCCCGAAGCCTAAGTAATGACTTGCCGACTAAATAAACCTTTGTTTGACTGAAATTATGGTCCGGTTTATGTCCCCATGATCCGGTTCTTAGTTTTGAATGTTTATGGCGACTTTTACCCAATTTGACCCATTAAGGCCTTAATTCAAACAAGGCACTTTTGACCACTTAAATTGCATACCGTTTGAGTTGTCAAGTCATTAGACACTTGATCAACAAAAGCGTTTGTCCGATTTGTTTCATTACGACTTAGATTCTTATAATCAACCTTTATTAATCCTTTAAATCCCCAAAATGCCCCTCATGACCAAATCTTTCAATTTTAGCCATTCGTGGCGAAACTTCTTGTTTCAAATCCAATGTTTTTGACTCAATGACATGTTTAAAAACTTCTAAGTCCATACGGACTTAGATTTTCAACATTTCTCAAGATTGTTCTAATGTGGTCGATTCTAAGCGCCTTAGCGCGCATTAGACATAGTTATGGAAATAACTTACTTGATTTGCACCCACACTTCATGTGGGTACTTTATCACCTATGTTTCTTCGCCGAAGGCGTTTATTTGACTACGGACTTACCGGGTGGTGTTGACCCATTCTCATACCTCGTGCGTATCCTCCACGATTCTTAGCATCAAGCGTGCATGCGCAAATGCATCTACCTGCGTGCTTTCTAAATACACACTTTAATTCCTCAAAACTCAAATGGTAATACCTTGCCATTTGATCCGTTTAACCTCATGAATCTTATTGCTTGAAATACAAGCATCAAGTATTGGAATAACATGGTGAGGATATCACCATTTGATCCGTTTAGACACGTCGTTCATAATACTAAGTTATCCAAGTTTTTATATATGGTTCAAGTGTCACAAACTTGACCCATTTAACAAAATGCTTAACAACTTCATTCAATTGATTTAATTGGATTAAAACATCATTTCTCACATATCTTTATTAGTTGACCCGTTTGATGGATTTCTCCATTTGGTCATAACTCATTATCTCGATTAAGGTCATAAACCACATTTTGTATTGAGTGCACGTAAGGCGACCCACTTAATAGATTCTACCCCTTAGGGTTTATCTTTATCTCGCACTCAAGATTTAAAACTAATATTTATAACAATTAAGCTATGTTATAGTACATGGTGTAAGTAAAACTTACCTCATACCCGTTCTTGCTTCCATGGCA
This sequence comes from Ambrosia trifida, assembly GCA_028751855.1. NCBI lineage: Eukaryota > Viridiplantae > Streptophyta > Magnoliopsida > Asterales > Asteraceae > Ambrosia > Ambrosia trifida. The sequence continues at coordinate 141,115,321 of CM054125.1, forward strand.
TCCGCCTTGCATCCGCCTTGCATCCGTTTGACCCGTTTTCTCCCCCTTTGTTGTACCTAACTTGAGGATGAGTCAAACTCGTTTATTAGAATACACAACATGGAATTATTTCACTATCCACATGTCATGTATTCATTATCAATTATAGCTAAATCCATAGATATTTCCTTACATAGAATGTGTAATCAACTTGGCTTATTACAAACCAACATTACATACAATTGATGGCTCTTACATGATTCTAACTTCATAGTTTCACTAGTGTTCACCAATTTGGCATTTAATCAAACACTTGGTGTGCACCCACCAATTTGTTTAGTTTCAAAAGTTCAAGATATAGCCAAAGCATCACCATTTGCCTAATCATCATCATAACACATTATTTAGACCATTTTGCCTAAATTTCTCATACAACAACTTCTAAGAGTCACAAAAGGTTACTAGATATGAGTGGATTAAACCTAGAGGTTAAACCCCAAATTCTACACATGAACATAATCATATGATCAAAACCAAATACACATATTAAGTGTGATTTGTAACTAAATTAGGTATGTTTGAGGTTCCCCAAGACTAGAGCAACCTCTTTTAACCATAAATTTCACGTTTTATCAAAACCCTAGTTTTTGACCAAATCAAAAACGGGTATTAACATCAAATTACATCAAATAGAAGGTACCTTGATGTTCATTAGGCCTTAGATGACTTGTTTCTTGCTAGAGAATCGAAAAGCCCCTTGATTTGGCTTGGATTCAAGCATGTTCTTGAGTGTTTAGGGTTGGAGTGTTGTGTGTTGATGTGGGAGGCGACATATACTCCTGTATATGTCGTTCTTCTTCTTCTTTTTTTTTTTTTTTTTTTTTATCTAAACACAATGTCAAGTTTGCCCACTTAACATATTTAGTCCCTCATAAGTGTTCCCACTGTCATTTTCGTATAAAACTAACTCATAAGCTAGTTTCAAACACCTTTTATTAATTTATAAACATAATATTATTAGCAAGGTTATTTCCATATTAGAATATAACCCATATTCTTATCCTCTAAGTCTCGTTTTATTATTTTGCTAATCACGCCTAATGGCGTAGTTAGGCGAATGAATGGTTTTGGGGTGTTACACCAAGGCCCAGGGGTCGCCTAGAAACCACACGATTATGACCATAGTCTACCAAAAACCACACAACTAGCAAGGCTAGTCGTGTAAAACCAATCATAGTCGCCGGTCAGGCCCTGAACATCATAAAAACACACAAAACACATATAAACGTTTAGAAAACAACAAATAAGCACCTATACTAGACTATGGACATCTATATTACATGTACTAACAATGTTATGTTTTGAACCATGAGTCTCATTCAAACCAACCCTTTTAGCTATTTCAGGCCACTTGCCTTCACTTGAAACTTTCTTGTTTCCACCCATTTCTTCAACAATCATATAAAGATCAAAGAGATCAACATTGGGTAGTTTCTGGGATGTTTGTTGCCAAATTATTGAAAGCGTTCTTCACATAATCACATCACAAATTCAGTGAATTGCTCCCTCAAATGTATGTATTAAACAAACATATTGTGATATATTTTTGTTCAATCATGTTCGTTTGTTTACGTTAGTATACATTTTTGAATTTTTCGTTTAGCTTTTTTAAATGATGAAAATGAATGAATACAGGCATATAATTTCTTAATGAACAAACATGGACAAAAAATATGTACGATTATAAATCCGTGTCCGTGTTCGTGTTTGGTTAAAATTAAAGTTAAATAAGTGAATATGAACATGAACGTTGTTCGTATTTATTCAGTTAGTTTACACGCCTAGCTATGTTCACAGTGTGTTTTTTATGTGATTGTTCGTAGGTACCAATAAATGCAGGGGCGGATGCAGTATAGAAGCAGGGGGCATCTGTTATCCCTCGATTTTCCTAGCGAAGTGCAAAAAAATTGGTTTTTAAGGTATTTTTATAGAATATTACCCCTAAAACAAATTTTTTTTAACCCTTAAAATAATTTTTATAAATGTTACCCCTTGTTTTATTTTCTAGATCCGCCACTGCATAATGAGTCCCCCGTTTTTATAAAATGTTACCCCGTTTATTTAGTTGTTTATGTATTGTAAATTAAATATACAAAATAATATTTATATTTGTTGAATATATAAATTTATAAATTTCTGTTCACTTTCATTAATTTCCTTTCACTTTTTATCTTTTCTTCACGCTTCCAACTCTTTTTTCTTTCAATATTCATGGTTGTTAATTGTTATTATCATGAGTTCAAACACAATCCCATTGATGCAATTAGGCGGGTGGGTGTGGAGACGGGAGAGACTGGGACGGGAGGTGGGGGACGGGGGGCGGTGTTGAGACGGGGGAGACGGGGTAAGCTGATTGGTGATGAAAGCTGATTCGTGCGTCCCTTATGTTAAGGAGGAGACGGGGGAGGTGGGGGACGGGGTGGGGGCGGTATTGGGACGATGGAGACGGGGGAGAAGGATGGGACGGGGTTGCCCCGTCTGCGCATCCATCGGCCTAAACGAAACCCCTCCTAATAAGTCTGTCCGGAGTGGGGGGCGGGAAGGGGGGTAACGCCGCCGTAGCTGGCGTGGGGGGGGGGGGAGGGTTGGGGCGGGGGGGCAAGCCACTGGCGAGGGGCACTTGGTGGGGGACACGTGACATCTTCTGATTGGTCAGTTTTTTTTTTTAATTTTAACACAATATAATATTATTTCCTTCCCATTGATGCAATTAGGCGGGTGGGTGTGGAGACGGGAGAGACTGGGACGGGAGGTGGGGGACGGGGGGCGGTGTTGAGACGGGGTAAGCTGATTGGTGATGAAAGTTGATTGGTGCGTCCCTCATGTTAAGGAGGAGACGGGGGAGGTGGGGGATGGGGGTGGGGGCGGTGTTGGGACGATGGAGACAGGGGAGAAGGATGGGACGGGGTTGCCCCGTCTGCGCATCCATCGGCCTAAACGAAACCTGTAACACCCCAACCAATGGCGGAAACATCGAGGTATCACGTAGTGACGATTGTTCAATAGCACATGGACTAAAGTGTAAATTTGAATACATTAATTAAATAATTTATTACATTGGAATGAAATACAACGATTCTAACTTCCAACTAAATTGTAATACAATGAATCACAATCTAAATATAAATCCGAAAGCTTAAAGGATCCATCTCAAAACAACCTGAAACATGTACGAAAACGTTTTTGGTCAATACAAAATGTATTGGTGAGCATACCCTGTTTGAATAAATATAGTAGGAAAAATGTTTAGCAATTCATGTGCGGTACCATTTGCAATTATGTAATAAGTAATATCCGTTCAAAACCAAACCTGAGAATAATGACTAACACATGACTAACCAACTGAATAATGAATTAACAAGACAATGACCAAGATTCTCTTAACAGAGTCTCAAGGGGGTATACCATAGTACTATTCATTGAAAAGCTAGGCCGCCCAGCGGTTAATGATTTTGACAAGTCATAGACACACCAATTAACATAAAGCAAACACACATGAGAATTGCATTTAGTAAAAGAAATAGAAACTTGATAGTAAGTACATGAGTCACCCCAGAATAGTAAAACAGTAAAAAGGGGAAAGATATACTCACAATTTGCGAAAGCGATCAAAATCCACTTAAGCGGTCGTGAACTAAGTAATGGGAATTCCGAGGAATTCAACCTATAATGTGTAAGAATACTAATAAGGAAATGTCTAAAAAGTCTAAGATATCTAGGGTCTAAGGCATTAGGGTTTGCTAAGTCGATTTGGGGAATTATAGTTTTTAGGATAAATCGTGTTAATATAAAAGTTGTATAATAACATACCAAATTGATAAATATGATTTAGGTAATATAAATATTACCAATTAAATATTTAGATACAAAATATGTTTGAATAATCAAGACAAAATAATTTAGTTAATTACTTTAACTAATTATTGTAAATAAACACAATCATCATAAATATTGAAATAAATAGTTATGAGTTACTCAAAGATCCATCAATGATAATAAAAACTTTCAATCATAAGACATTTCTATTTTATAAGAAAAATATTTATAAAATAGATGTTTAAATAGTGTAAATAAATAAATGTTTAATTATATCTAATTAAACATAAATAATGTTAATAATACAAGACATGACCCAAAAATACTATTTTTATAGGAATTGGATGCTTTCCTATGTAAATAAATGAAAATAATTTTCTCACAATTTGTATAAACTTATTTATATTTAAAACTGATTTAATGAGATTAAATCATGTTTTAATGATAAAAAAATAAGAAAATTAATAAAAATAAACGTTTTATGAACCAAATATTTTTATTTCAGTTCATCATGATTAGAAATAATTTACCAAAAATTTTGAGATTAAAATCATTAAAAATGAATTTTTAATCAATTAAATAAGATTAAAACAAATAAATTCAATAAAAATATAAAAATATGACATTTTCCAGCAAATAAAAGTGTAAAAATTTTCTTTATGGTATCAAGATGCTACTCCTAAATTTTTATAATTTTTGGAGAAAAAATAGATTTATTATGATTATTCTAAGTTTATATGTAAATAATTATTAATATATCTCAAATAAAATAAAAAGAATGAAAAAAGAGGAAAACAAAAAAACGTGGGCATCTGGATTCGAACCCAGACCCACTGATTTCAGAAACACATTTCTCCACCACTACACTATAAGGAATTATGTTGTAATATAAGATTAGAATTAATATTTATTCAATACTGGAAGGTCATCTTCTTCCCCATATCATACTTTCTAAACCCTACCCCTAACACCCAAATCAATAACCTCATTCATGAACGATGTTAGATCTGTAATAAGGGGTTATTGATTGGAATTCGATAAGGAACAACACGGCATAAAGAATTTGAACTTACAACATATAATTATGCTCGAAAATGAAGCTTCAATAAACCAAAGAAAAGGCTCGATTATATAGATTCCTGGACGTGTTTATGTCGTTTTTTCGTGGGTTTGAAGAGTGTGAAGGTGCAGAAATGCAATAGTAAAAACGCTTTATAATGTTGTTCGATTTAAAACGAGTTAATTCGCGTTATAAATTTCCGGCGGTTACACCATGAAGAACTCGATTAAAACACATTTATAACCTGATTAACGCGTTTAAAATTTATTGTAACGGGTCGGCAATGATGGAGATAATCAAATGAAGCAATAATAGTTAGTAAAAGCGGCCTTTAAGGCTTCGCCGGTCGGAATTCCGGTCGCCGGACCATTTGGCCGGAAAAAGGAAGGGAGCGGGACTGCTGATCTTATTCTTTTTTTTTTTTTTTTAAGTTTCCATGTTTGACACAAATGGTCCCTTAAATTTTAACTAGGTTTGATTTTTTTTTTATAAACTAAGTTAGTGATTCTTTTATAAAACTTAACCAAGTTAAGTTAGTTTAACCAAAAAGTTTCTAAAACTTTATAAAACTAATTTTTTTTTATAAAATCTTTTACGAATATGTTACGCATTTGATTAAAACTTATACCCGATCCAAAATAAATATCACTGATAGATTTTAGTTCGCTCTAAAATTAAATTTAAAAACAACGAACTTATAGGGACTATAATGGAAATATTTGAAGGGCTATTATTGTCAATGAGATGAAAGACGAGGGTGACGGATGTCACAAAACCCCTCCTAATAAGTCTGTCCGGAGTGGGGGGCGGGAAGGGGGGGTAACGCCGCCGTAGCTGGCGTGGGGGGAGGGGGAGGGTTGGGGCGGGGGGCAAGCCACTGGCGTGGGGCACTTGGTGGGGGACACGTGGCATCTTCTGATTGGTCAGTTTTTTTTTTAATTTTAACACAATATAATATTATTTCCTTCCCCCCAGAGTCCCAAAACTGCCACATGGCGTTTCATCCCCCTCTTTTCTCCACAACTCCGGATAGTAAACTAGTTGTACTATAAAAAAGGTGTATTATAAAAAGTAAGTAAAAGGTAAAAACTACTGATAATACAGAAAAGGTAATCATGAGTATGAGATGAACAGAAGTTTGCTTAATGAAATATTGTTTTTACCTTATCGTCCATGCCTCATACGACCACAAATTATTACGAAGGAATCCTTCTTTCTCTCTCTCGTCACAGGGTAAACAGTACACACTGCAATCAAAAGCTGTACAGCAGGTAAGACCAAACCATGCATAGACAAGGTTCTTTAAAACAAAATTAAGAAAACTTTTGTTTCTGCTAGCTGCAACAATAAACATGCAACATGCACCACCTCCTTGTGACTACCCCTTGTCTCTTTTCTTTTATCATCACATACTTCTCTTTCTATAATCATTATCTCTATTTCATGCATTCTTCAATTATTATTTATTCATTCAAGAACTGAATTTGAATATGTTTTGTTGTAGGTTGAATCTTCTTTTTCCATTTCCTCCAACTCCAAGAAAATCCCTAGTAAATTCCGAATCATTCGACTCATTTAATCCGTTTCCTTTTATTTGATTCGGTTGCGTCGAGTTCATCATCATCATCATGAAATTGTCATCATTAATGTCGGTATTGTTCGATGAATCAAAATTCGATAGATTTGTACCCATGAGCCCGACCCGATTGGTGTGATCAATCGGGTCGGTAGTGCTTCTTGTTGACCCCATTTGAGCGGCCTTTTGTAATAGCGCGGTGGCCGACATATGAGGTGGTGGTGGAGGTGTGGTGGTGGTTGAGGTAGTGTAGCTATTATACAAAGAATTGAATTGCATTAGGGTTTGTGATGGCAGCATACCGACATTGTTGTTGTTTGAGCTCGAATGCCCCAAAAACGATGGCGTATTAGGGTTTTCGAAGTGCGAATCACTCACATTTTGGTCTAACCAAATTGGTAATCTTGGTTTTTCCAAATCCGCTCCTAGATTGGTTTCTAACATCTCTGCTATACGTGGGATATACTGGGTACGGTTATTGTTGTAGTTATTTGTTTCTAACATCCTACCCCCAAATATCCCCATGGACCGCATTGCACCACCTCCATCGCAATCACCACGGTTCATCATCATGTCTTGTCGAAAGTTTAGATTCGCGGTACTTGACATCATCGAAAACGAAGCCCTCCGCGAATTTTCCACGGTTAATGCTTCACAAAACGCTCTATGCGTTATGAAGCTATCTCTCCTGAATTTAAAACAAAGAAACAAACATACTCAGTAAAATCTAACTGTTAGCAAAAGCTAAAGTAAAGGCTGAAGTGCCAGGACGAGCACAATACCAACTAAAACTTCAAAATGTACCATATAGTATATTAAATTGTGAAAAAAATTATATTAAGAATTTAAGACACACATACATATTAATCAATTAATTAATGAATTTTCATTCTCTTTTTGTGATCATTAATTATTATGATCAAAGTGATCCTGGTGGAGTGACTTTTGTTTCACCTATGTGATCAAAGGTTTAATCCTCACTTCCAATATTTATGGTTTGGTATCCAGATGAAGATCGAATGTGGGTGTCACCGGTTCGAATCTGACGGGCGGCGAGGTTTTACCGAGTTCTATAACACTGTCGTGCTTTCGGGCGGGTGGGGCTCGGGTTTCCGCGTATCGGGAGAAGGTGGGGGCTGCTGGAGGTCGAGTAGTCGATTCTTAGGCACGGCGCCCAGCAAGGGTGGTTGCCACACAGTTGTTCGCCGATAAAATTTTTTTTTTATCAAAGTGATGATCAAAGTATGCAACCTTCTTTATTTGATCAATCAAAATTTACCTAGATTCATGCAAATTAATCATATATATATATATAACTAGCTTACCTAGAAAAGAGTGTTCCACAATCACATTTGTACTCTCTAGTACCACAAATCTTGCTATGAGCTTTCCAATCAGACTGAACTGCATACTTTTTCGAACACTTTTCACACTTCCACTTCTTCTCACCATGCTTACGAAAATAATGCTTCTTAACTCCAGTTAGATCTCCAAGAGCTCGGGTCGGGTCATGATGGACACAGCTCATCTCCGGGCATATATAAACCTTCTTCTTCACAACTTCAAGTTTGTTTCTTTGCTTAAGCTTCCATGGTAGGTTGTGTCCTCTTCTATGAAGCTGTAAATTCTGATCTCTTTGGAAACCCTTGTTGCATATTTCGCATACGAATCGGTTTTTCGCCATTAGGGTTGTTGGAGATAAGGCTACTACTTCTGCATCTGGATCTAAACATAAAAGATTTGGTGAGAAGAAGATCTATATATATAAGCAAAGTTAAGTAGGGTTAGTTAAGTAACGAGTTAATTACCTGGTGTGCCACGTAGACTACTACGCTTTAGTTTGGATGAAGTAGTGGAATAAGGGTTAGGGTTTGAGATGGGGTCTTGGGTGAAAGCTGATGGAGATGATGAAAGATCTTCACCAGACATGTTTAAGGTAACTGAACTCGATGATGATGATATGAAGATGGGAGTTAGTGGAACATGTGTTTATGTGAAATTTAGATAGATCTTAATCATGTTTGAGTTATATGTGTGAATTATTATTATTATTATTATATATGTTGATGAATGAAAGTGTAGCAAAGAAGAGAATATCTTGCAGAGAGAGAACATAATTAAGAAGAGAGAGAGAGAGAGAGAGAGAGAGAAAGGGGGTGGGTTATCTTAGTTACACTGGTTGAGTAGAAAGTCGGTCAGACATGATAGACTTCACTTGGAGTACTACCACATCTTAATTAAGCTGGCTGTGTAGAAAGCATGATAGTTACATATTATTATTACACCGGAATTTTTAGAATTAATGTGAATCCATTTGTTTTTTTTTTTTTTTTTTTTGAAAATTGAACTTCATTAAAACACCAAACCGGCACTGACGACTATCTCCAAGACGGAGAAAGAAGCCGAAAACCAAAATACAAGGAAAACGAATTACATTACATCAAAAGAACACCATCTATGCCAATCCACCACACCCTCTCTAAAACGATGCTTATACCATAAGAACCCCAAAGTCTTGATGTCCGCGACCATCTCCACCACATTAGGCGCCTTTTGAGAGAACACCGTATCGTTCCTAGCTCTCCATAACCTCCACGACGCAATGATGACGATACCATGAAGAACCGCCTTCTTATTCCCAGACACCCCACTATGATTATGCAGGTTCACCAAGTCATCGACATGAAAAATAAACGGTCTAGGAATGTTACACCAATCCGCAATCGCATTCCACACTCCCATAGAAATCGCGCACGCCGTTAAAACGTGCTCAATGGTCTCCTCGTAAACTGCACACCACACGCAAGACTGGTCTTCAATGTGTATGTTCCTCCTAACAAGCGCAGACCTAGTAGGAAGACGATCCAAAAACGCCCGCCACATAAAGATATTACACTTCTTAGGAACCCACGAACTCCACGAAAACCCAAAAGCTGCTGCACTGCTGTCCGCCCCTTTCAGCCATCGTTTAACACCAGAAACCGCGAAACCCGAACCCGAACCATCCTCCCATAACCACCGATCAGGTTCATCCTCCATAGAGGCCGAAGACAGCAGCGTTTCCAGCTGATGTCTCTCTGTTATCTCAGCAGCAGAATGGGGCGCTCTGCTCCAGTCCCACACAACTGTACTAACATCAACAGTATACAACAATCTCTCATGTACATTAACATATTTCTTCTTTTCAAGCGCAAACACAGCAGGGAATCTAGTCTTGAACGGCTCAGCCCCATGCCACGTGTCTAACCAAAAACGTATTTGCCTCCCATTACCAAGCCTACCGTGAAAAACACAGTCTAAACCAACCCCATTAACCTTCAATTTATTCCAAAGAGTAACACAAGTCTTCCACCCGCCCGTAATGGCGTTGTTAGCAGGCGCAAGACCCCACCTACGGTTGGGCCCATGAATAGCCACCACAACCCTTCTCCACAACGCATTGGGTTCATTCAGAAATCTCCATAACCACTTAAACAGCAACCCGTTATTGTTTACTTCAAGTTGCGCAATACCCAACCCACCCTCTTTAATACCTTTAGTCACCACCTCCCAAGCAACCCAACTCATCTTTCGCTCCTCCTCCGAACCACCCCAAAGGAACCTTCTCATCAGCCCTTCCAACTCGCTGATCACTTTCTTTGGCGCTTTAAACAAAGAAAAATAATATGTAGGAAGACTATCCAAAACCGATTTAATCAAAGTTAGGCGACCGGCAATGGACAATGAACTCGCCTTCCATTTAGACAATCTCCTCTTAAAAGTAGAAATCACGGGTTCCCAGTTCGCCACCCTATTCATGTTCGCCCCTACCTTAATACCCAAATAAGAAAACGGCATCACTCCAGATTTACATCCCAACGAATCTGCCATATCCTTCACAACCTCATCCTCTACACCCACACCATATAACACGGATTTATGAAGATTAATCTTTAAGCCAGAGCATAAATAGAAAATACGCAAAATACGCCTCATATTAGCAAAATTAAACAACGACCAGTCTCCCATAAGCATAGCATCATCCGCATAGAGTAAATGAGATAATACCGGACCGTCATTAGGCAGATGAACTCCATGAAATGCCCCAGTGTCACACGCCTGATTCAACATACCAGAAAAAGCTTCCATCAAGATAATAAAAAGAAAAGGGGATAAAGGATCACCTTGACGAATACCCTTTTGGAAGCCAAACTCAAACGTGGGGGAACCATTGACTAAGACCGAGGCTCTCGATGAAACCAAAATCCCACGAATCCACTCACACCATTTCGTAGGAAAACCCATTTGAGACATCACCGACCCTAAGAAATCCCAATTAACATTATCATACGCCTTATCGAAATCAATCTTGAACAAAAATATGCGCCTCTCCCTCTTCTTAGCCCAAGCGATCACCTCATTTGTTATCAAGGGGCCATCTAGAATATACCTCCCGGACAAAAAAGCCGACTGATGCTCAGAAACAATCCCACCCATAACCGCCTTCAAACGATTAGCTAACACTTTTGACACCACTTTGGTAACACTACCAATTAGACTAATCGGTCTGAAATCCCCTAACTTCGACGGATCACTGACCTTAGGAATCAGCGTGATAAAAGACGATCCCACCCCCTGACTAAAACGATGCACCCTGTGAAAGTGTCTCAAAATATCAACAAAATCATTCTCGAAAACATCCCAGAAATGCCTAATGAATTTAAAATTAAATCCATCAGGACCCGGAGCTTTATCTTCACCACAATCAAACACAGCCCTCTTGACTTCACTAACCGAGAAATCACCAACCAACCCATCGGCTGCCCCGCTAGATAATCTAGATAAACCATAACATACTAACCGTGGCCGTGAACCCATCTCCTCCTTAAACTTATCCCGAAAAAACCTCATAACCTCCCGTTTAATCAATATCGGATTAGATTCCCATCGACCCCCACCTCCATACCAGGAATGCGGTTAGCCGCCTTACGTTTGTTAATAACACCATGAAAGTACCGAGAATTATCGTCTCCATGAGAGGCCCACATGCTTCTCGATTTTTGCTTTAAATCCAAGTAATGAAAATCTTCAATCTCGCCAAGACGTCTCTTAATCTCTATCATCGACCAAACCTCCTCCTCTAAGAGAACTCTCACCTCATTCAATTGATCTAACTCATTCAATTCATGCTCTAACACCCTTCTCTCCTCTAGTTCCTTCGCTTTACAATCAGAAGCCCAACTCGAGATCTTTTTGCGAAGAAGCTTAAACTTGGACATTAGTCTTGCATCCGGGTCACCATGAAAAGTTCCTGCACCAATCGAATTTCTAACCAAACCATCAAATTCATCCCGACCGATCCAAGAATTAAAGAACCTAAAAGGTTTAGGTCCAAAATTTTTTGAACCGGTCTTCAACAGAAGCGGACTGTGGTCTGACTTATATCTCTCCAAAGCAATGTATTCAGCACACGGCCACTTCATGAAAAACTCCCAACTGACAAAGAATCTGTCAATCCTGCTAAGCTTATCGCCTGCCATAAAAGTAAAGCGCCTCCCTTTTAAGGAGTACTCGTGTAAACCTGAAACATCAATAAAGTCATTAAACTCATTAGCCTCCACCATATTAAATACAGAATTTCGCCGCTCCTCTGAACACCTGACAGCGTTAAAATCCCCCGCCACAATCCAAAGACCACTCCCTTCCCCGATCAAACCACTAATCTCCGCCCATAAGACTCTTTTCGCCACAATACTCTGCGGGGAATAAACGTTAAGAACATGACAAGGCAACCCGCTCCCTTTGACTACACCAGACACAAGAAGCCAATTAGCGCTCTTAACCACTCTCTCCATACCAAAAACTTGCGGATCCCAAAACGACAAAAGCCCACCCGACCTCCCCGTAGACGGAACAAACTCATGAATATAATCGCCAGACCCCCAAAACCGCCCAAGGTTCACCGAATCCAATGACTCGAACTGAATTTCCTGTAACATAATACAACTGACCTCATTATGAACCCGAAGCCGCCGAACCCAATCTGCCTTACCATGATTCCCTATACCCCGAATATTCAATGAAATACAATTCATTGAACACCATTTTGATACCCTTCATTACATAATACGTCTTTAACATTAGAAACGAAATTCTCCAAGTTCTCAACCCCCAACGCCTTACTCAACATCACGGTAGCCTTCACCTCTAAATCAATCGGCTGAACTCCAATCACACCACTCAAGCGTACGCCTTCAACCTCCTCAACATTACCACTCCCCTGCTGACCGGTATCCCTTCTGTTGAGATCCGGAGTCATAAAAACTTCCTCTACGGCCTCTTCACTAACACTGGGCTCGGAACTGTTAGACATAATACCAATTATTTTATCCAATCCAAACATGTCATCGTTGTTCTCTCTAGATCTCTTCTTCGGACGCTCCCCAGAACCACTTCCGCCACTGCGATTCTTAAAAAAAGACCTCCTACGAAATTTCTTCCTACTAGACATACCTACCTGATGACACCCACTCCCATTCCCTTCGCTATTCTCAGCCTCAACCACAACCGGCTCCACCAAATTACCACCATCATTATCCACCTGATCCCTAGCAATCTCACCCTCCTCCAAATTCACATTATCATTCAAAGATTGGCTCGCTACATCTTCCATTTGCTCCTCCTCAACAACCTCAATATGACTATCAACTTCAATCGTCTGAATACAGTCCGGAATCCACTCTTCAACATTTTCATGAATCCATACACTGAACGATTTACCCCTCCAAGAAATATCCACCCGATCCTCAATGCGTTTGTAAGTCTTAGTCACCACCCCAACCAAACCATACGAAAGATTACTATCATCAACCATCCAACTACCAGCATGCACCACCCTGCCCGACCTACTACCAATTAGTTCGTACACTTCCTCCACCGCCAACTGAACCGGGACCCCATGCACCTGTAGCCAAGCTATACGTTCATCCACCACCTCCTCATAATCTTCCCACCGAACAAGAGACCCGAACCACATAGACCACCTATCTTCATCATTATAGAACTTAGTCGCCTCATCATTACTCTTAAACACCAAAACAACCGAAAAACCTCCTAGATACTTGACCTCCAATGACCACCCTCCACTCCTCCCAATCAACACCTGCAACTCACAAAGAGTTTTAAAGTCTACCACCTTACCAGCCAAGGCAACCCCATTCCACTGAGGGAAACTCTCTACCACATCATCCACCACCAACACATCAACTTTGTTCCTATTCAGAAGAGAGTCCAAAAAAGACCGTCCCTGACCCGTACCAGCGTCACTGGACCCGTTAGACTTCGACCCATCACCCCCTACATAATCCACACCATTAGGGTTTACATGGGACGTTTGATACTCCTTAACCGGCTTCCTAGATGGTGCACCACCCTGCTTAGGGATAGTTTCCCCATTAACAAACCTGGCCATCGTCACGAACAACTTGTACGAACCGATCCAAACGTCCGTCATCTGATCCTCTAAACTTTTAACATCTCCCACATCAGCGAAAGATACGAACCCAAACCTTTTACCCCATCTATCCCGTTTCCGGGCAATGTATGAACCTACATAATTCCCATAAACACCCAATACCTGTTTAAGATCTTCAGACGAACCTTTCGGAGGAATGTTTGACACAAAGAACTTCGTAATCACCTTGTTGCCACCCTCATGCTGATGATCAATCCTCTTCCCTTTTCTTCGCTGTACCTGTTCCCAGTCTTCTGGATCTCGTCGGGGCTGATCGCCGTCGCCCGACATATTAGGAGCCGCTAGGGTTTTATTGTGTTGATTTAAAAATAGCCGGTAAATGACTATAAGTAGTCCGGAAATTGAACGAGCGTCACTTGAAGAACGATAATAATCGAGCCGGGGACATCAAACTATCGATGTGAAGACGAATGAGCATCGATCGGAATTTTGAAATTGAGCGATGTTTACGTTGTTCAAAAGCACTCAGTGTCAAAGATTCAATCTATATATATATTGGCATTCAAAGATGTCAAGAAACATGGATCTACTGAAAATACTTTTATTAAAGAAACCAACCCCAAAGATTAATAACCCAATGATTCAACAATTACAACAGAAATCCTCACTACAATCACACTCACACTCGATCAGATTATCAACACGATAATCTGATATAGAAACTCTACCAGATCTATAGACAACCTAGGCTGATTCGAGATGAACCAACTAAGAATAATATCTAAACCCTAGAGCTTTTGTGAGAAAGAGAGAATACGAAAAATACAATCTGAAAACTAAAAAATATCAAAAAACTCTGCATCTAGAGATAAGGCTGAGGGGTGTTGTCACCGACTGACCCCACAGCCACGTAACTTCCAAATAGGGAAGAGAGAGAAATATAAGAAAGAGATAGAAATAGGAGAGAGAGAGAGAGAGAGAGTTGGAGAGAAAGGATCAGGGAGGAGGGGGAGATTTCCCCATTTACACTGAAAAGAGGACGTGTGGGAGACGTTCCTCATTGGGGAAGGTCTCCCCACCTCAACTCCCCGTCTTCTTCCTTGAGACCACACCCCACCGTCTAATGTGGACTTCTGTTTTTAAGTATTTTTTTTTCTAATGTTGTTCTATATTAGGAAATGATTACGTCTATAGTTATGAACATGTGACTCCACAATGGAATCAATCATAGTTGGTTTGTAGTGTATGGAACAACTACCCGTACAAGTATTATGTAGCGTTTTTAACTTATCAAATTGCATGATGTATTCATGATACCAACATAAATGAGTGCAATTTAGTGTTTTTAATTGGTGGTACAAAGTCAATTGGCCAGTTATACATTGCAACATACAAAGGGAGCAAAAGTGGTAGGATTAGTGGTCAAACGTTTCCCTACTACCACTTTCTTGCCATGAAAACAACACTCTAATTTAGCATAATACCTTTTTTTTACCATATTATTATGCTGAATTAATTAGAGTGTTGTCTTCACACGTGGTTGGCATTCACACATTCGCATCTTTGGTGGTGTAAAAAACATTTACAGTCTAACTATCAATGTTAACAACATAATGTAATATTAAGATAGTGAAGCGTTATTAATGGACATCTTTGTCATATAAAAGAAAATTGAAAATAGTGATATCTATTGACTATTAAAAAATACTAGGGAAAAACCTTTGACGGAAGAATCAAGTAGTTGAGGATATGACGCGCAACACATACTATACAATTAGACATGGATTTTGGTAATGGTACACCCTCTCTACACGGTTTATAGCTCTACTAGTTTATACCCCGGGAGCGTCCCGGGTTGAGAAATCTAAGTAAAGTGAATAAAATTAGAAGTATCTAAACTATAAAAATGGCATCTATATAACAATTACCTGTTGGAGAGCGTCCCGGGTTGAAATATCTAATATGACATAATAAAATATCTAATATGACAACATAATTAATGAGTTGCCAATATATGATTAATGAATATTATTATTATTATTATTATTATTATTATTATAAACAAATCTCTGCGATAAGTTATCATATTCTAATATAAAAAAAGTAATTGGGTCGGGTATCACCTAATCTCAGGCCCGACCCAAACCCACAATTTTTTTTTAAACTAATTCCAAACCTGACACAATACCTGTCGGGTTACAAAAAATAGTCGTTTTTTCTCCGTTTTTTATATAACACTATGGTACTCGTTGGAAAGATAATAAAACGCTCGTTAATTTGGTGTAATTTTTTTCTTTAAAAAATCTCGTATATGAAAGATATTAAAGTTTAAAAGTTATGAGGGGAAACATGAGAGAGAAAATAATAAAGTTTTAATATTTAAATTTAGTAGATTAGGTATTTAATAGATTATGTTAAATAATATTTAAACTATATTTATTCCTTTTTTTTAATTGGTCTAGAGTTGCCACATCACATCCTATGTGGCATCTCTCAAAAGAGAGATTGCATAATATTATGACATGTCATCAAAATGGCTTTGGTTTATTATATGTATAGATATGCCACATATAGAGGCTTGCACAAACTCTTAGACTAGACGGAGTGGGCGGGAAGACTAGGGCGTGGAGGAGCTTTATGGGCGGGAACACCACCACCAAGTGGCGTGGAAGAGGGTGTGGCCCCTTTGGGCGGGGAAGAATCCACCGGCATGGGTGGAGGAGGAAGCCACGTGGAGATATGTGGTTGGCCGATTTTTTTTTTAACTTTAACTCAATATAATATTATTCTCTTCACCCCCTTCACTCCCCACAATTTTCATCTTTCACACGTAGGCCCCACACGTGCCACATGGCGCTTCACCCCCTCTTCCCCCCCCCCCCCTCCACTCCTTATAGTCTTACACGTCATTAATGCTTATTAGTCAAGGCCATGTCAGGCCCTATACGCCGCGTATATGTCTATATATGCGGCGTCTAAGCCTACACGTGACATATAGGGGGGCCACAATATTCTCATTGTCAACCACCAATATGCCAAATACGACCCTATACGCGACGTAAAGGACATCAGGTGGTTGCAAATAAGATTTAGGGGTGTGCCAATACATAGAGCCTTAGACATTGTTGTGTTAATTTATGATACATCTCTTAGTAACGATACCAAATCGAATCGATACCAGTGTCTGTTTTTATTTATATGGTTTTTAGTTTCGATATGATCGTCGGTTACTGACACTCTAATAATTCACACCGATATTAACCAAATGATATTTAGTACCGATACCTGTATTCTTTTTTATGTTTCTCATTTTTATACGAGTAGATTTCTGTTTGTATTTTGCATTAATTTGGTACTACTGATACATATCAATTTAATATACGTTCCAAGGGCAACGGTTAGTTGGGGTCGGGGTGCCTTGCCCCCATCGCATTAACAGTGTAAATTTAAGTGTTTTCGTTTGAAAATTTTATACGTTTTGATCAATCCGGGCCCATCGCATTAACGGTCCCGTAACTTTCCGTCCCCGAGAAAAGTTTTTTCAAGCTCCGTCACTCTGCACGTTTCATTATTTATTTATTTATTTTTGACATATATTACTGTTTTATCTTTTTAGTTAATTACTGGAGATAGTTTTTGTTGTTAATACTAGGGGTGTTCATTGTTTGGTTTGCGGTTTACTTGGATTATTCGATTCGGTTTATTCGGTTTTCAAAATTTTGTACCCCAAATCAAAAATGGAACCAAACCAAATTAGGAATATGTAAACTGAACCAAATCAACCAAATTAAATTCGGTTTGGTTTTGGTTTAAAACCATACAAACCGATTTCAACCAAATTCAACTGAATTGAACCGAAGTTTTTTTTCTCTAACTTGTATACCTTTTTGTTCCGAAATCAAAATAGAAAGTTAGCAATTAATATAAACCAAAAATTAAACCATGCAATATAGTGTAAAAGAAAGTTTAAAGTAAAATAAAACAAACAAATCCGGAAAAATAGTCTTACACACAAACACAAACATTATAGAAATAAGTGGGCTTTATTTTGGGTTGGGCTTACATTTAATATTTGGCTTATATATTATATATGGCTTAATAAATATTATTATTTTTATTTAATAATTAGTTACTTTACCGGTTTATTCGGTTATCCGAATAAACCAAATTAAAAAAAATGTAGAACCAAAAACCAAACCAAGCACCAAATTCATTATTCGGATCGTTTTTTTCCGTTACAGTTATAGTTCGGTTTACGGTTTCTATTTGGTTTTTGGTTTTTCTGAACACCGCTAGTTAGCACACCTTTTATTTAATTATTTTGCATGCAAGGATGTTAATTTTTTATTTATTTATTTTGTTTGTTTTTTCAATTTCACTCTTTATAGTACAAAAATATTATAGGGTTTTAATCAGTTATTTTTTCCAGAATAATAGTGGTATTAATTGTTTTTTGTCAACGTCCATGTATAAATTTCGTTGAAAACAAAGTTATATTGTGGTGTCATCAAACCGATACTGATATCAATACGAGTATTGAGAAATATCGGAACTAGTAATGATTTTCGTTTTTTTTTTTTTTTTGTTATAACTATCATTTTGGGTATATCTTGGTCTTGTTAATTTTTATGGTTTCCGATCAATAAACACATGTTAATATCTTTTTGGGCATATCAGATTTTATTTTATATTTCGGTTGCTACTCCGGTGTTGATACCATACATGTATCAATACCGAGTGACATCGAATGTTGCCCCATCACATGATCCTGAACGAGGTAATTGCACTAGTTTGTTTAAAAATAATTCTTGATAAGAACGGGTAGTGTAGGGAAATAATTTTAACTTAGATTTTGTTCAAGCAGAAAATCCAATAGTATTATAAAAAGGGAGGCAACTTTTAAGGTAAAAGAAAATGATTTGGTTATAATTGGTAGCGATTTTGTATAGGGAAAAGGTTAGGACGGTGGCCGTCCGTGACCCGCAATCACCTCAACGGGTGAAAAAAACACCTTGGATGTGACGTGATAATGTGTCACTGGCCCACAAAATTCTTCATGTCTTCTATAAGGAAATCGGTAGTGGGAGCTATCATCTCTTATTATGGGGCGTTTTGTGCCCCATAGCACAGGCAACAACGCCCCTCAGGGCTCAGGCGCTATGGAGACGTTATGAGTTGGAGCTTAATCACCATGGCTAGAGAAGAGGCACAAAATTTGAGAAATGTTACCATTGATGAGAGAAGACCGTTGGGGTTGATGAATGACCATTTATTATTATTATTATTATTATTATTATTATTATTATTATTATTATTATTATTATTATTATTATTATTATTATTATTATTATTATTATTATTATGACGATGAAGATGTTGAAGTCGGAGGTGGGGAAAGTAGTGTGTGTAGAACAAAGGGGGAAGGGGTAAGTGGGAAAGTGTGTTAATAATAATAATAATAATAATAATAATAATAATAATAATAATAATAATAATAATAATAATAATAATAATAATAATAATAATAAACAATAAAAAAATAACGATTATCTAATGATTTATGTTAGTACATGATGTCCCTAGGCTAGTATATTAGTTGTTTGGACGTGTTTCGGGGTGTTTGGAGATGTTTGTACGCGTTTTGGAAGGTCCGGGATGCTGCATGCGATTAGCAATCAGTTACACACGATTAGGGCCCTAATCGTGTAACTGTTCACGCGATTGAGCTTTGTTTATTGGCGATTAGCCTTAATCGCCTAACATGAACATGCTAATCGCGTATATGCTGCTGTTCGTACCCGGGAGGTATAAATAGGCCCAATCATTGCCCTAATCATTAGTTCTTGCCTCACACACTCTCCAAACACCCTCCCATGGTCTGTAAGGTCTGATTTGATCTCTGTAAACACTCGTGCTCTGTTTTAGTGATTAATCGATAATCTTTTGACCCGTGTGTGTGTTGTGATTACTCATTTGTTATCGTTTCATTATCGTATCTGTTATTAGAGCATATTAGAGGGATTCCGCACCTCTAGTATAAACCCCGTGATTGTCGGATTACGCGTTATTCGATCCTACAAGTGGTATCAAAGCCGAGGCTCTTATCACGGGTGTTTTAATAACAAAAACGAGCAAAAACAGGTTGTTTTTGGTGTAAAAGTTTAGATTTTTAAGCAAAAACCTGTTCTTATTTTGAAACATTGAGTTTTTGTCAAAAACCCATCTTTTTCAATATCTTGGTGTGTGTTTACGGTTAAAAACGAGTGTTTTTGATTAGGGTTTGCTCTAAAACTGTTTTGGTAACTTGTCTAATCATTTGGGATCAAAATACAATGTTTTAGATAAGATTTTGAGGCAAAATAGGTGATTTTTGAGCAAAAGTGCGGCTACAGATCAGATCAGGCGATTACGCAGGCCAACTCGCATAAACATTTCACACGATTAGGGTTTGCTAGCGATTAGCCCCTAATCGCCATTAATTTCACGCGATTAGCTTACAATCGCCAGTTTCTTCACACGATTAGGCCTACTCGCTTACTAGCGATTAGCCCTAATCGCCTACCATACTCACGTCACTCCAAAACCCTAATCGCATATAAGAACTAGCGATTAGCACCAATCGCCTACTGTTTACTAGCATTTCGCCCCAATCGCCTATATTAACTAACATTGATAAACCTAATCGCCTATAAGGTTCTGGAACATAAAATTTGACTAAGTATTGGACTATTATCATACCTTAACATATGGCGAACCCGTGGGGACATCTGAGTCAACCGAGACCTCAGTATAATCAACAAATGAACAACCAATCTAACGTACCCACGAACCCCTGGCAGTTCTCAGCAGAACGAAACGCGCAACGGATGCAGCAATCGCAAATGCAAGCGAATGTTGCCGGAATCAATCCGTGGGCGCTAGCTGCTCAACAGCAAATGGTGAACACGAATCCGTGGGCACTCGCGGCTGCTGCAAACTCTCAGACAAATCATCTGTCTTCCGTACTCATGAGTGACTTAGAGACGGGTAGTTCTAACAGGGCACCGAAGCTGCAGTACATGTCCGACTACCATGGTTGGAAGGGTAGATTTCAGACGTATGTTGAGGGCATCGACGGTCTTGTATGGTCAGCTATCGAGACAGGGTACAGTCGGCCTTTGGTTGAGAACTCCACTACTCCGATCTCAATTGAAGATATGAATGAAGATCAGAGGAAGAAATACAACTATGAGAAGAAGGCGATGGCGGCATTGAAGCAAGCTCTTCCAAAGGACATCCTTCATCAATTCGCTCAGTGCACAACGTCACAGATGCTTTGGTTAGCCTTGGCTGAGCGAAATGAGGGTAATATGAAGACGCGAAAGGTTAAAATGGATCAGCTCAAGAAGGAGTTCGAGAACTTCAATGCTATTGGAAACGAGTCTCTGAGGGACTTGACGGCTAGATACTACCATCTGATGTCTGAAATGTATCAGTACGGGGTCTTATATTCATCTGCGGACCTTGTAGAAAGATTTGCTGAGGCGCTACCTCCTCACTGGCATCAATGGTTGGATATTCTAAAGTCAAACAATGCATATCAGACTCTCTCCATTAACGAGTTCATTACCGAGCTAGAGAACAAGGAGATAGAGGAAATCAGGAGAGCAAACAAGGCGCTCATTCCACAGAATCCCAGCATCTATTATGGGAATCCTCTTCAGGACACCAGTGTGGGTGGCACCAAACCACAAACTGCTTTTGTGGTTAACCCGGACCCAGTCTATGCGTTCGACAATTATGGTCCCCCAGCTGATGTTCCTCCTCCTACATATCCTTTTGGACCAAACCCGTATCCTTTGAATTATAATGCTAACCAGTTTGGTGTTAATCCGTTTTCTCATCTTGCAGCACCAGCGCAGGCAACTGCAAACTTTAGTGGACCCTCTTCTACAGGTTTTGGCGGGGCTCCAACTACAAGTTATGGTGGATATGGAGGTGCTTCTAGTTCTAATCAAGGTGGATATCGGACCAATACAGTCCCAGAGCAGTTGAACACCGCTGGTTTTGAAAAGGTGACTGTAGAGCTAGCTCAAGAACATATGGCTCTAATGTCGACCTTGGTAAACTCCTATAGTGGACTGTTTGCTGGACAGATCGGGAATCCTCATCTTACACAGGAGGATTACTCGCAGATTGATAAGGACGACATGGATCTGATAGACATACAATGGCACTTCGCAAGCGTGGTGAGAAGGGCAAAGGAATACATGGACAGGACGGGAAGGAGAGATGTCTTGATCAATAATAACACCAAGTTTGGGTTCGACAAAACAAAGGTCACATGCTACAACTGTGGCACAAAAGGGCATTTTGCAAGGGAATGTGACCGACCTAAGCAGCAAGGACATCAGAATCCCTTCAACAATAACAGAGCTAATCAGAATTAGAGGCAGCAAGCTCAGGGTCAACCTAATACTGAGCGTGCTATTGTCCCAGTCAACAACCAGAATCAGAACCAGAGGCCGCCTGCAAACAACAATCAAGGTCAAGCCATGGTTATTCAAGCTGATGAAGGCTATAACTGGAACCATCTGATCATCGGAGAAGAAGCTCCTCAAGGTGGTGCAGCCTGTTTTGCTCAACAAGCGTCTGAAGGACCAGCCGAAGTTGAAGAAACTTCGAGTCAGTCTGACATCATCACTTCTGAAACCGAGGCGTCTGACTGTGACTCGGAGTGCGATTCTGATAGTGGAGAAGATTTGGAGGATCTGTTAGCTGAAGCAGATGCATTGATCAGTAAAAGATCGTTTCTTGTGGATGCTGACTGCACAGAGAAGAACTACGGCGAATTCTTTGGAGCTCAGAAGACAGCAGCTCATTATGCATTGATGGCCATTACTGAATCGTCGAACAAGGTAAGTTCTTCTTCTGATTCAAAATTAGATTGTGTAGAGTGTAATCAGTTAAAATTCAGAATTAAAGAATTAACTGAAGAAAATCTGAATTTAAAAGCTGATGTTGGTCCGTTACAAAGGTCAATTGATTCCTTGAGACAAAAGGAGAAAAATTTTATTAGTACAATTGAAAATTATAAAAAGGATGTTTCTGAACTGTCAAAAACCTTAGATAACAAACAAATTGCTATAAATAATTACATCAATGAGGTCGAAGACACTAAGAAACAATTGGCCATTGTTAACTGTGACTATGAAAAGATCAGGAAAAAGCTTGAGAGTTATTTAAACTGCAAGTATGTCCTTGATCACATAGTAGAACACTCTGACAAGGAAGGCTTCTCCACCAGTCCCAAATACTCTCAATGTCCACCTCCGGTGAGATTCGAAAATCACAATTTTGATGTCTTGCCGAAGGAGGAACTTGTGGACGTGGCAGCTGAGGCAGCAAAAGCTGCAGAGGCGGCCAAGGTTACTGAAGCAGCTAAACCTGCTGAAGTCACTAAGGTTGCTACTCCTGCTAAAGCTGTCAATTTGTGTGAGAAAGCTGATGATATCAGTGTATATGACACTGACACTTCGGATGATGAGCTCGATGAACCTCCTAGGTATGCACCGGTTAAAACTATAGATGTTCCTCTTGAGAATCATATCATTACCACTGAAACCTTGAGTGAACTGGAACCAAAAGTGCAAACCGAGGATGGTAGGAGGATTAAGGTGTTTTATAAGTTAAAAGGGTCTGAAAGGGTGCATGCTGATGAGGAAGTCCCTCCCAGATGTATCGCCCCTGGTCTTGTTGCCAAAATTTGGCAAGAATCTGTCATTACCGTAGAAAAGGAAATCTGGAGTAAAAACAAGGGTAAGGGTAAGGGTAGAAAGGATCAGGGAAATCAGCCTAATGAAAACAACAAGAAAAATCAAAAGTCGAACACCGTTAATCCTCAAAATCAAGCTCAAAGAAACGGTCCGAAAAAGCATGTAACTGAGTTCATTAGATCGAGCGGCACTAAAAGAAATGACGATCCTCAAGTCGATCAGCAAAGAAGATGTCTTGAGGATCCAAAACATAAAAACTCATTTGCCGTTCCATCTAACAAAAGGAACAAAAAGGAGACCAAACCCGAATCTCCTAGGTTTGAAGAATATAGATCCTGTCACAAGTGCGGGGAACGTGAGCATTTAGTTGCTGCGTGCCCTGAATTGAGACGAGAAAGGATCAAAGTGGATGATCCTCCCAGTTCTAGCAAATCCAAGCAACCTGTTTCCCCTAAACTCTCAGAGAAACAAAAGGGAAAGCAGGTCGTTTATGATAACCGCAACAAGATTGCTATGAACCAAAAGCCAGTTGATGGCAGGGGTCCACAGCTGAGGGGGAGCACTGTTCCTCCAAAGGTTGAAGCAGCGCCTAAGCCACCAGCAAAGGCTGCAGCTAAACCGCAGGGCAACCCCAAAGCTGCTCCACGTACAGTTAATTATGAAGTGGATCCAAAATCTGTTCCTCCAAAGGAATCCAAGGCTGGACCTTCTAGCCCACAGGCAAAGAAGAAGCCCAAGCCAAAGAAACCTGAACAGATTTGGAGACCCAAGTCACCAACCAAAGGAGGAGAATCATCTGCTGGAGAAAGTAATGCTGTACCATCGGAAACAACGCCAACACCAAATGGAAGATGGGTTGACTTTCCGATGTTAGATTAAGTTGGTAGACCCAAGACCGTGAAGGCTTGGGTCCCCCTTAACCACTAAACTTTGAATGTTTGTGCAGGGAGTTCCACAGGGCCTTATCAGCAGCCTATGGATTGTTGATAGTGGAGCTTCAGGGCACATGACAGGCGATTTATCCCTGCTTTTTGACATAAAGAATATCAATGGGGGGTATGTTGCCTTTGCTGGTAATAAAGGGGGTTATATTACAAAAGAAGGAAGTATGAGCAACGGTATTGTAAGCTTTGAAAAGATAAGCTTTGTCAAACAGATAGACCACAACTTGCTGAGCGTTTCGCAGATATGTGACAAGAAGTTCACTGTGTTCTTTGATGACAACGCATGTTTCATTCTGAAGCCTGGATTCAAAATACCGAAAGAGTGGGTCATGATCTCAGCTCCCAGGGTCAACAACTTATACGTCCTGGACATGAGCCGAGCAATGACAGCGAAAGGTCAAGTCACTTGTTTTCTGTCAAAGGCGACAGGGAAGGAATCGATAATGTGGCACAGACGAATGGGGCACATCCACTTGAGGAAAATGAACCATCTGGTCCAGAACCAACTAGTGGATGGTGTTTCTGTTAAGAATTTTCATTTAAACGATGTCTGTGTCTCATGCAAGAAAGGGAAGCAGAAAAGAAAGTCTCACAAGCCTAAGAAGACAAACTCAGTTAGTCTACCTCTCGAACGACTGCAAATGGACCTGTTTGGCCCAGTAAATCGAAAGAGCAAGAACGGTGACTCATACTGCTTAGTGGTTACGGATGATTATTCTAGGTTTTCTTGGGTTGTGTGCATGAAGCACAAGAGTGAAACTTTTGATTACTTGAAGAATCTGTTTACTAAATTGGAAAATATATATCAGCTAAAGATCCGTAGGATCAGAAGCGATAACGGAACAGAGTTCAAGAATCACGCTATGGAGGCGTTATGTGCAGAAAAAGGTATTCATCATGAATTCACAGCGCCATACACTCCTCAGCAAAACGGGGTTGCAGAAAGAAAGAATCGGACTCTTATTGAGGCAGCCAGAACTATGCTCGCAGACTCGAACTTGCTTGTGATCTTCTGGAACGAGGCAGTTCACTGTGCGTGTTATACTCTGAATAGGGTTCTAACGGTAAAGAAGCTTGGAAAAACCTCTTACGAGCTTCTGAACCGAAGGAAACCGAACTTAGAGTTTCTGGAACCTTTCGGAGCTCCATGCACCATGATACATCCCGATGGGAAGTTTGGTGCAAAGGCAGAAGAAGGTTTCTTTGTTGGTTACAGCACTCCCAACAAAAGAGTGTACAACAAAAGAACCAACAACGTTGAAGATTGGCTTAATGTCGATGTTCAGCGTTATACTGCCAATGCACCTGGTGTTGGACCTGATTGGTTGTTCGATTATAAGAGTCTATTTGATTCTTTCAACGTGGAAAATTTGGTGGACGATGCTGTAGCGCAAATGTATTACGAATGTGAAAACGCAGCTAGCTCTCCGCTAATGCGTCCGATCGTGGTTAATGCACCCGCGCCTGCTCCATCTGATGCCTCTGCATCCACGGGTCCCCCTGATAAAACCGCAGCAGCAGAAGTTGAGGAAGTTTTTCAGGAAGCGTCAGCAGAGGTTCTCGAATCTTCATCTTCCGACGACGATTTTGCAGAGTCTCATGAAACTCTCACTGAGGAACAAGCTGGAAATGGTGAATCTACCACTACAACTCCAGTTAATCCGACAGGAAACAATCAAGCTGGTCCTTCTTCTTCAGCAGCTCCAGGGATAGGTCTTCGGATCGATCTCTCCGGTTTTAATATGCAACCCGCTGCTCCCTCTAGTTCAAGCGCCGCTGAGACAAATCTATCTCAAGGTTTGGAGAACCTAAATCTGCATTCGGATGATCCAGTGCCGGCACATCCGGAATCTCGGATTCACGACACTCATCCGATGCAAAATGTGATTGGTAATCCGACTAGCAGAGTCATGACGCGCAGTCAGCTCAGAAATGCTAGTTCAAGTGACAATACAGGTACTCTGGCACTCTATTCGGAAATCAGAAAAGCAGGTCATCAGAACGATTGGTCCTTCGCCTTGTATGTTTCTCAAACTGAACCAAGAACTGTGCAAGAGGCACTAAGGGAAGAACCATGGATTGAAGCAATGCAAGCCGAACTTCAGCAGTTCCAAAAGCTAGGAGTGTGGGACTTAGTTGACTTACCTCCAGGCTCGAAAAAGATTGGAACTAAGTGGGTCTACAAATGTAAACGGGATGACCGCGGGGTGATTATAAGAAACAAGGCTCGATTAGTTGTCCTCGGCTTCCGTCAAATCGAAGGAATAGATTACAACGAAGTATACGCTCCAGTTGCGCGCCTTGAAGCTATCCGGATGTTCTTAGCTTACGCTTCGTACAAACGGTTTAAGGTGTATCAAATGGACGTGAAGAGTGCTTTTCTGTATGGTGTCGTGAAGGAAGATGTGTATGTTGCTCAGCCACCGGGTTTTGAGGATCCGCTGCATCGCGAAAAAGTCTACAAATTAAACAAAGCGTTGTACGGACTCCATCAGGCACCGCGTGAATGGTACCAAATGCTTAGCAACTATCTGATATCCAACGGGTTCAAACGTGGACTCGTGGACTGCACCTTATTCACCAAGGAAAAGGGTCGTGATCGTCTTCTGGTACAGGTTTATGTTGATGATATTATTTTTGGGTCTACTAATGATGTCATGTGCAGGGAATTCGAAAAGCTTATGCAGGACAAATTTGAGATGAGCTCGATGGGGGAGATGCAATTCTTCCTCGGTCTACAAGTAGAACAACAAGAGTCGGGGATCTTCATCCACCAGACAAAATACGTTGCTGACATCTTGAGCCGGTTCCAGATGGAAGACTCTACTCCAGTAGGCACACCGATTCAGACCAATCACGGGATTGGGCCTGACGAGAAAGGACAAACCATTGATCATTTTCTCTATCGAGCTATGATAGGCTCACTCATGTACCTCACTGCATCAAGACCTGATATAATGTTCGCGACATGCTTACTATCAAGATACCAGTCAAGGCCGAAACAGTCACACCTGGTTGCTGTGAAGAGGATCTTACGTTATCTAAAGGGTTGTCCGACCAAAGGTCTTTGGTACCCTAATGACGATAAGTTTGACCTCATCGCATTTAGTGATGCTGACTATGGCGGATGCAAGACAGACTTAAAATCCACATCGGCTGGATGCCAGTTTTTGGGACCAAGACTAGTCTCGTGGCAGTGCAAGAAGCAAGCCTCAGTCGCCTTATCCACCTGCGAGTCAGAATATGTAGCAGCATCGAGCTGCTGCTCCCAGGTTCTTTGGATACAGCAACAAATGAGAGACTACGGTTTGAAATTTCTTAATACTCCCATTCACTGTGACAATGAGTCCGCTATAGCTCTTGCTAAAGACTCAGTTAACCATTCCAAGGCGAAACATATCTTGGTTAAGTATCATTTCATACGCGATTGCTATGAAAAGAAACTTATCGATATGGTAAAAATTCACACAGACTACCAACGTGCCGATTTATTCACCAAAGCTTTTGACGGTCCTCGTTTTGAGTACTTGTTAATCTTAAACGGCATTAAAGTTAAGCAGGATTAGATCCTCATCGGTAATCGTTTTTGTAAATATTTTTCTTTCAAAAATCAGAAAAATCCAAAAAAAAAAAAATATTGTCTTTTCGCAAATTTTTATATTTTTAGGGGGAGAAAATTTCAGAAAAATACAAAAACATTCAGAAAATGCAAAAATTCAAAAAAAAAATGAGAAAATTCCAAAATCAAAAAAAAAAATTGAAAAATGCAAAAATGAGTTTCTTTGGTGAAAATGGGAAGATGATATTAACCAATCAGTCGGACTGTCTGGACCCTTATCATCTTAAAAATATTGGAACTGATAGGTAGCCTCTACAATGATGTGTCGGTAGGCTCAAAATCATTTCCAAGTTCGGCACGGTGATATAAACCTAAATCATCTGAATCATGTGTGGATCAACGTGCGTTGGCATATGGTCTTGGTACCGAAATCTCGTTTGATAGCATGCCAAAATCCGAGGTTTCATGGTCTTTAAGAGGTTGGTACATCCGGGGTGAACTGGACGTCTCTCAGAATAAATAGGAGTGGCACACGTGTCGTACGTTGGGGTCGCAGCCTACGACTGAGACACCCCTATGTCATTTCCTGAAAAAAAAACAAACAAAAAAAAAATAGAATAAATTCTGATCAGGAGACGTCCGGGAATCCTAAAAGAGCAAAAAGATTCATATATGCCAAAACCCTATTCTCAATGAGAATTCGCTCTAAGGTATCAAATCATATACCTAAAGCATCGTACCGTGAAAAATCAAATATACGGTATTTGACTTGAACCCTGGTTTGGATCTCACTGGTCTCTCTGTTGCAGCGTTTCTGCAGACCTGATCACCACTGAGTCCACTCCTTGTAAAATACGGATGACAACAGCTTACTCACCGGTTACGAGGAAGCTTTGTGCATGACTTGATACGGGAATGTGTCGCGTGGCGGGGAACACCTTGTATCTCAGCCTTAATATTACCTTAAACGTATCTAAAGTGCCTAGCGATAAAACTTGATTTTGAGTTTAGGTGGACAACAATATCGACAGTTGTTGTAGGATGCTTATTGGTAATTTAAGCGAAAACTGAAAATATAAGGGTTCTAGTAATGTCCGTACACTGATATGATTCCCTAACCGTTGAAACTCGCAAAAAAAAAATGTTAGTGTACAGTTAGTTGATCTCCCGTTTTATTTTATTTATGCTTAGTTTAGCTTAGTTAATCATTCTTGATTGCCGATGATGGAATCCTAATCCATTGTAATCTTACTTCTTCAAAAATAAAACGCCGAAAAATAAAATGGGCAACTTATTGGAAACTTGTGTTTTTGCCGGGTCAAAACCGTATTTTTTATCAAGTACAAGGGTGGAAAATGTAATATTTTCAAGTATCTGAGTCATCATCTGAGTCGCGTGTCAAATCGGGTTGAAAAACGCATGTTTTGAACCTTAACGGGTCAAAAATGCGAGATTTGGTGCTGCAGGGGCAATTTGGTAATTTGTGTGAAAACTATATGCATTTAGTGTCCTAATCGCATGTAACCTGAGGCGAGTAGCTCCTAATCGTGTGTGTTTACACGCGTTTATGTCCTAATCGTGTGCTAAGCTAAGCGATTAGCCAAGCCAATCGCGTGACCATTCAAATTCCCAATCGCAATCTGCTATTAGCGATTAGCCATAATCGCGTGTAGTGTTTAGGCGTTTGGTCCCTAGTCGCTACACTGTAGCATGCGAGTAAGCCTAATCGTGTGCTTGAGCATGCGATTATGAACAGGTATAAAGGGGGACAGTTAGAATATTCATCTCATTCTTTCAAACATAAGCACTGTTATCTTCGTTCCCTCTCAACCCGATCCCTAAACGAACTCTTGCAAAATCTTATCTGATCCTAGTATCTTAATCCTCATATCAAAGGTAAGAACATATCAATCTTTCAGATCATAACAACGTGTTTTTAAGGGCTTAATTTGTGATTAAAGGGCCGAAACCCTAGACCTTGTGTTTTATTGTTGGGTTGTTATAGGCTTCAATGCAACAAAATTCCGGACTCGAATCAACAAAACGTCAAATTTGATAAAATCTTTCTGTTCGTAACACTGTTCATGCGATTAGATAGCTAATCGTGTGAATATTATAGCGATTAGGCAGATTGAAGTGCTAATCGCGTGAATAGTGTAGCGATTAGCAGTCAATCGTGCCTTTTGATCTGCTAATCGCATGAACAGTACCCATAATCGCCTATAACAGGCTGTTAACAAAGTGTTTGTCCGTTTTTGTCCGTTTTTCATATCTTTGATCTGTCTTTGATGATTTGTGGTGTGTTTGACTTGCAGAACCATGCAGTATGGTACGTCGGACAGGCACAACTGTCTTGCCTTTCTCGGACCTGTAAAGAAGCCGGAATGCAAGCGGTTTGAAGGCGTCATCGAGTACCTGAAGCGCTCAAAGATAAGATATGCCATATCTAAAGACTATGCGGCTTACAAGAACATTCTCCAGGAATTCTATCAGAATGCTAGAGTCGACGTCAGCACAATTCCAGCTACTATCAGAAGCTCGGTGCAACGAAAGGAGGTCCTTATCACTGAAGACATGATTCGTGAGATTCTAAGATTTGAAGATGATAAAGACGATCCAATCGTATTCGATTCCATTTTGATACGAGGTGGATTCCTACGGATGAAGTATACGGGTGATGTTCATGCGCAGGAGATGCTGCAAAAGGGGTGTCTTCCTCCAGAAATGAAGTATCTGACGCACGTGGTGTTAAAGTGTCTCGGACCTCGCAAAGGAACGTTCGATGCTATCAAGGACATTTTGGCATCAGCGATAGTCGCATTGACGTTGAACAAGCCGTTCAACTTCTCTGGGATGATTATGCATCACCTCAAGGAAGTGATTCTGCGAAGACCGACAGAGAATGCCTTTATTGTTTATCCTCGCTTTCTGCAGATGATCCTTGACAATCAGATCCCGAACATGGTGAAACGGGTAGAAGAGCTGATTAATATAAAGAAAATTGATGAAGTTGAGATGAAGAGAATGTTACAGTACAAGAATAAGCCAAAGTCCGAATATCCTCCAAGTCGTAGAGTGTTTGCCTACCTAATGAGAGACAACTATGTGGCACCTCCAGGTAATAGATGGAGGCATGACGACAGTGAGTCAGAGGACGATATTCAGATTCACAGACATGTATTCAAGGATGATGATAACATTGGGAGACCCACTGTTGCTTTGGGACCCAATGCACCGGGCAATATGGGTGATACTGAAGCAAGACAAGATGATGATATGCTTGATACTGATTTGCTGAATATA
Organism: Ambrosia trifida; assembly: GCA_028751855.1. NCBI lineage: Eukaryota > Viridiplantae > Streptophyta > Magnoliopsida > Asterales > Asteraceae > Ambrosia > Ambrosia trifida. The sequence continues at coordinate 141,146,826 of CM054125.1, forward strand.
GATGAACCATCCAGTTCAGGCAAAGGCAAAGCCAAGATTGACGAGGGCCCGGTTAACATTGAAGATGTTGATGATGAAGATGACGACTCAGAGCGTACCGAAGATGAATCGCCCGATATACTTTCACTTGAGGAGGATAGAGCCCGCACGGCTGCGGCAAGAGAGCTTGCAAGAGATCCCACTTTTACTCCAGTTAGTGGTGATCTTGTTGCAGATATTGATGCTGAACTTAGCACGCCGCCTCCTCAGAAAAGACAAAAGACTAAAGCGACGAAGGTTAGTAGGGGTCAAAAGAGAATGTCAGAAAAGGCAGCTGCGACTGAGAAGACGCCTAAGAAATTGAAGGGAAGGCATATGAAACTCCCAGATACTTTTGGCCTTCCTGCTTCCTCTTCTGTATCGACAACAACAGCAGCAACAGATACAACAACAGCAGCAACAGAAACAACAACAGCGGCAACATCGTCTGTCCCACTTTCTTTCAGTGCAGCTATGCCTGCGGGTGTGACTATGTCAATGCCTTCCTCGATAATCTTCACTGAGCCAGTCTCAGTTACCGTTGAAGCGACAGGTTCACAGTTAGCCGCTAATCCGATAGGTGATAGAATCCGAATGTTGAAAGAAGCAGCAAGATCGACAGCTGCTAAACCTTCGAGCCAATCCTCATCTTCGACTCCAACAACCAACGAACAACTCCAGCGCCAAATCAACGAACTTACTGCTATAGTGCCTGCACAAGCACGGGAAATGGCTGAAATGAAGAGAAACAACGCCAACATAGAAGAAAATGAGACGGCGATGTTGGAATTGATTGGAGACACTATCACTGCTAACACTGAGCTGAGAACCACTGTCGACGCTCTTACTTTATCTAATCAGCAACTCTTGGAGTCGAACAGGCAGATCATGGAATCAAAACAGCAGCTCATGGAATCACATCAGCAGCTGATTCAGTCTAACCGTGATCTCCAGCTCGCAAATGTGAACAATGAGCGTCGAATCACCAAATATAAGAAGCAAAACTCAAGGCTAAGGACTAGGTTGAATGCGTTGACCGGAACTCAACCTAGACTTACTGGTGGTTCGGAAGCTGGAGCTAGTACTGCTGCTGATGATGATGATGAGGATAGTGAAGAAGACGATAACGATGAAGAGGATGATGATGAGTCTGATGACGATGATAACAATGATGGTAAGGGTGATGGTGGTGATCCCGGAGCCACAGGCGGGGGTGGATCAACTGGTGGGTCTGCATCGGGACGAACGAAGAAAAGTCACGATCGCAAAGGCAATGATCCCGAGGCAGGTTCTTCTGCTCAGGGGGAGCCAGCACCTATGAGGAGCAAGATTCAAGAACTACGCGATAAAGTAAAGAAGAAAGCGATAGTTCTTGTTGAAGACGTAGAGCCTCTAAACTGTTATTTTGCTTATGATGACGAAGGTAACTTGCTCCCACCCCCTGCCATGCCTGAATACGATCTGGAAGAAGGAGAGATTCCACCTGAGATGACAACAGAGGACATGACTAAAGTATATGGCTTTGCATCTGGAGAATCTTCCAATGCAAGTCAAAGTGTTCATCCTGAGATGCATCCAGAGTGCAATGAAGTGGATCTCGAAGAAGGAACCAGCGTGCCGACCCCTGAGTATGTTGTAAATGACTCGGGCGCTGGAATTCCAAGCATTGACGAAGAAATGATACGTGAGGCCGAAGAAAAGTTGAAATCCGACTCTACTGAAGTTCCTGATGCAGTAAAGATACGACATGACAAAATCAGAGAGCGGTATCCCCAATGGTTCAAGCCCGAAGAGAAGAAAAAGCCAGTCGAGCGAGCATCCATCTTCAAGAAAAGACTGTCGAAGATGTCTGGCAATGTGATAAGCTGGGCGTACGTGAGTCAGACAAGAATGCTCGGGGTAAAATGGCAAGAAGGTGTATTGTACTTTGAGGATTTCAAAGACACTCTGAGCCTGCCATTCTGGTACATTCATGACTTAGTTCGTCTCAACTATCCGCTGTACGAAGAGAAATCTGCCTCTCTTAAGGGTTTTTACACAAAGTTGAAGCGAGAGAGCTCAGAGGGATGGAAAGAGTTCGAGCCTCAGTATCCCAGATCGTATCAGACAGACAAGATTCATCCTTTCACCTTAAAGCCTATCTGGGAGCATAAGATCAAGCCACCGAAATGCGTTTCAAGGATTCCCATTATTCCAGTTGAACAAGACTTTACCTCGAAGCTGTATTATTGGCACTATGATGCAGCAACCACTGAAGCAGTAATTGTCTTGAGCAACAGTCCGAACCCGTGCAGAAAGATAAGGATTTGGGATCCTATGTGGTTGATAAATTGCTCAGAGAAGGACGTGGAGACGTTGTACCAACATCCGATCATGCACTTACCAGCTGAAGCCAATCAAGCCATGAAGTTTCAAAGAGTGATCCAGTTTTGCTACGCCAACAAAGTTCATGCAGGATGCGATTGGTCGAGAATCTCAAGGGTCAAGACAACGTCAAGCTAAAGATGAAGACAGATGATGCTGCTTGTCATTTTGTTTAGTTGTATTCGTTTATGTTTATCAAGTCTGTAAAGTTGTTTGCTATTGATATAAACGTTGTCTTTTGATTAAGTATGTACGTATACTAGCCTGGTCCAAGGGGGAGTCTGTTAGTACATGATGTCCCTAGGCTAGTATATTAGTTGTTTGGACGTGTTTCGGGGTGTTTGGAGATGTTTGTACGCGTTTTGGAAGGTCCGGGATGCTGCATGCGATTAGCAATCAGTTACACACGATTAGGGCCCTAATCGTGTAACTGTTCACGCGATTGGGCTTTGTTTATTGGCGATTAGCCTTAATCGCCCAACATGAACATGCTAATCGCGTATATGCTGCTGTTCGTACCCGGGAGGTATAAATAGGCCCAATCATTGCCCTAATCATTAGTTCTTGCCTCACACACTCTCCAAACACCCTCCCATGGTCTGTAAGGTCTGATTTGATCTCTGTAAACACTCGTGCTCTGTTTTAGTGATTAATCGATAATCTTTTGACCCGTGTGTGTGTGTTGTGATTACTCATTTGTGATTGTCGGATTACGCGTTATTCGATCCTACAATTTATAAAGCCCCTAAAAGCTCACACATCACTACACACCTATTTTCCCATAAAGCCTCATAGAGCCCCTCAATACACATACACTAAAAGGTTAAAAATAATAAGTTTTTTTTTTTTGAAATGTGAACTTCATTAAAACAAGCGACAGGTCCTCAAAACAAGGACCAACACCAACAAACTGTTAAAAATAATAAGTGGCGACTCGCACTCGACTCGATGTAGTTTTTAATACCCAATTAAACGATGTAAGTTGTTTTATCACGAATAAACTTGTTTTAAATTTCAATAAAACTCTTTTATTGAATATATTTTTCAGTTTTATGAAACTTGTTTTAATAAAGACCGTTGTCTTGATTGTGAAAATTTTTATTTATTTTGTGTTATCTAGATTATTTACAATAAATAAAACACAACCACAAAACATAATAATAAAATAAACGAATCGAGCCCCTAATAGGTCGCTCGTTTTGTTTTAGCCAAAAACGAAACGAACTAGTCTAAATGGTTTCAAAAACTGTTTTGATAACTCCTACTTGACCCATGATCTCTATCTCCATGGTACATGTTCACCATTTTATCTTGATCTTGTACTTGAAGAATTATAACAATAAATTTGAAATTACAAATATATATATATATATATATATATTCTAATCCTATCTATTACATTGGATCCAATATCCGTATTAAAAAAATACAAACCAATAAACAAATTAAAACCACAACCATAACAAACAAAACTATGACAAATGTCAAAACTTAGGGCTCGATTCACATCACAATCCATAAGCACCCAAAAGCTTTTGATCTTTTGTCAAAATAAATAATTTTTGACAAATAAAACATAGATAAAAAAAAAATATATCTTTACCATCTATATGCGTGTAACCGTGGCTCTGATACCACTGTTGGTAATCACGGTATCAAAACTAAGCGGAAGCGATTTATATTTTATAAAAGCCGATTATATATATATATATATATATATATATATATATATATTAGGGTCGATTTTATATATATTGTATGTTTAATTTATTAATCCAATCAACAAATATTCCCAATCAGGATCAAGGTTATACGCGTATAAACAAATAAAATAAATAATCATAGTAGGTTTAGTAATCAACCTTTGACGACTACACCGGAATTGTAGACACGGGTTACAACGAATCATTTGCTAGTAGGAAGCTTCACGAACCGAGCACGAACAACCTAGTAGGAGGAGGTGGCCGGTGGTGGTGGTTGTTTGGCGGCAGAGAGAAGGAGTCGTGAGGTAGGGGACGGCCAAGAGAGGAGAGGGGGATTTTTTTTTTTATATAAAACTTTTGATTATGGTTTCCCCTTAATCCCTTATTTATAAAATATAAACTTACAATAACCCCTTTATTATTTATTAAAAACCTCCTCAATAATAAACTATTTTATTAACAAGTCCATCGAGTCCAAATTATTTATTATTTCACAAATAATATTTCACCTAAACGTAAACTTATACGATTGTTTTATCAACGTGTAACTTTTCGAATCGTACCGGGTTAGTTAATGTTGACTTGCTAGCATTCTGTTATCTTTTCATGTGATATTTACCACGGTTTTAAATAAAAATATTTATACTCAAGTTTACTTCATCTAAAATTCTCAAATATTCAACGCTTTCCTTTGCTATGGGGTGTTACAATCATTCAAATTTCCATCATTAAGTACATAACATCTAATACATGTATGCTTGACTTTCAAAAGTCAAAATATTCATCTGCATGCTATGTGGGCTAGTTTTTATGGAACCCAATGATGGTCCTGGAATCACTTAGCCCACGTAAATAGAAGATACCCAACTTCAACCTTTTAGAGTGGGCTTTGACCTCATTGTAGCAAGTCCTAGCCTCATTACAATTAACATCATCATCATACTCAGTTAATCCCATCAATTGCAAAGCTAAGGTAGGGTCTGAGAAGGGTAAAATGTAGACAGCCTTACCTCTACCCCGTAGGAATAGAGAGTTGCTTTCAATGAGACCCTCGGCTCACCTCATTACAATTAACACGGTTTTCATTTTTTTTAATAAACAAAAAGGTTTAAGTTTACCATAACGTTTATTTGTTAGTTAAAAGCAAAATATAATAAATCACAAGCTGTGAAGTAGCATCAAACTAATTCAATACAACAATATATTGTTTGTGATCTTATGCACATAAGGGGTTCGGATATATATGTACACATGTACTGCGTATGATTACATCGAAACTCAGCATAGTAAACGGAAGAGGATACCTAAAACGGTACCGTTAGCAATCAAAAGGGAAAACTAAAACATAAAGCGTAGTACAACCAAAACGACATGAAAATTTACATCAAACGTAAATCAACTGAAAACGTACATAAAAATAAAAACACAAAGTGTTCAGGTTATTCATTAATCATGTATAGGCAAGTCATTAGTTATGTTCAAACCAGTAAATATGATTTTTATTTACAACATGTGTTAGCATTGGAGTTGTACATTGTTTTAGGTTAGGTTTTAATATTAGAGTTATACAGTGTTTAAGGTTATGCACTAACATTGAAGATACATTGTTAATTGTTTTAGGTTAAGTGCTACCCAAAGCTTTCCTGCATGTAACTGTAAAACGCATCAGTTTATTTCAGGTGTAAAATTGATATTTCAAATTAGATTGCTCAACCCGGGACGCTCCCGGGATATATTAGTTTAAAAAAAATTATGGGTTTGGGTCGGGCCTAGGATTAGGTGATACCTGACCCAATTACCCTTTTTTATATTAGAATATGATAACTTATGGCAGAGATTTGTTTAATAATAATAATAATAATAATAATAATAATAATAATAATAATAATAATAATAATAATAATAATAATAATATTCATTAATCATATATTGGCAAGTCATTAAGTATGTTGTCATATTGGATATTTTATTATGTCATATTAGATATTTTAACTCGGGATGCTCTCCAACAGGTAATTGCTATTTTTTCTTTTTCTATCATATTCTGAAATAGCTCAAATCTTATTGTATGCAGTTAAAGACCTTTGACTGAATGTATTGGTGCTAAACAATCTTTGTCCCTTTGAAGTGCTTGGGATCATAATATTCAGTTTTAGGTGTTGATGTTGTAAGGTGAAATGGATCTTTTAGTATTTTTTTTTTAAAGTATCTAATGTAAGTTGATACATAGATGTCATTTTTATAGTTTAGATACTTCTAATTTTATTCACTTTACTTAAATTTCTCAGTTCGGGACGCTCCCAGGGTATAAGCTAGTATACTATTTACACCATTGCAAACGACAAGGACGCGTGCCCCTCTGCGAGTTCAGCAATGTAACCAACATAAAAGTTAACAACCGCATCTTCACACTAAAATTAAGTATGTTATATGATGATCTCACTAAAATGACATTTTTAAATTTTGTATTGTCTTACATTGTCACTAAACATTTGTTAATTGTTATTTAAGCAGTGTTTATACCCTCATAATACCTCTCCTGTTTGATTGAATCATGGAGATGGGAGAAGACTTTCCTCATCTCCCAGCCGGTTTTAGATTTCATCCGACGGATGAAGAACTCATCGTTCATTATCTGCGGAAGAAAGTGAAACAACGTTCGCTTCCTGCCTCAATCATAGCCGAAATCAATCTTTATAATTTCGACCCGTGGGATCTTCCTAGTAAGTTTCTTGTGTTTTTGTGTTATCGTCGGGTTTACAAGGTTTACTATAGACTGATATGGTTTCTAACTTGGCAGACAACGCGTTGTTTGGTATGGATGAATGGTTTTTTTTCACCCCGAGAGACAAGAAATACCCGAATGGATCAAGGCCAAACAGGTCTGCGGGTTCAGGATTTTGGAAGGCTACTGGAAAAGATAACCCGATTTTTGGTTCGTCGGGGTCGATAAGAATTGGGCTGAAGAAAGCTTTGGCTTTCTTTACTGGCAGCCCAACAAGCAGCATCAAGACTAACTGGATCATGATCGAGTATAGATTACCCGAGTCGTCTAGCCAGTCATCCAGATCAATGAGGGTAATAAAATTCTTTAAAATTAGGTATTCAAAATAAACATCTGTTGATTATTTGGTTTTATGTGTATTAACAGTTGGATGACTGGGTGTTGTGTCGTATTCGCCAAAAAGGCAACAACTCAAAGAACATTTCGCAAGTACAAGAGTACTCGAAACAAAAGTTGATGCATGGTCAAATTCCAACCATCGAACACGAGCTCCCTTCACCATACATGATTACAAACCCAAGTCTGGACATAGTCTCTAACCGTAGGCTCCAAGAGATTCAACTGATGGCCTCGATTCTTGTGGGTCAACGTATTCCTTCACTGACCAAAACATGTTCTCCCAAGCTACTTCAAGGCTACAACACTGGTCTCGAATATGAAAACGGAGCGATTTATAAAGAGAACTTTACTTTTGATCAAGGTTGGATTATTTAAGCAGTGTGATTGGGTTTGGGTATATGAACTTTAGCTATTATATTGTGTATGACAATGTCTATAATAAGTTGCAGTCATGATGTATAAAATGGATGATGTTCGATTTTATTTTTCACAAATAAAATTCGTCTTTAATTTAGCGTATTAATCAAAAAGTATACCCGCGGTTTTTTATATCAGCTCTCACATGCTTCTCCAGCCGCATAGTGCTTGTGTACCATTCTTCTGTAATCTGAGGAACACAGTAAATAGATTTTGTTGGTTATTATTAGGTTCCATAAAACAACCGAACAATAATATTCAATGCTACAAGGATTCCTATATCAATCTCAGAACTTATCAGGAATATGTTCGAACAATCAGCAGGACATCAGACAGAAATTAAGATTATAGGACAGAATCACTTAAGGGCAATAGAACTGGAATCTGAATTCTATTCCTAACACGTTTGGTTAAAAGAATTCGTTGGATGTGGACTCTATATGTAAGTAGAACTATCATGGATGTTGACAAACTTTTGCTGAGATATATTGCAATTTAGAACTTTTTTGTTACAGTAAAAAAAAAATCATCTCACCTTCTTTATTGCTCCAGAGAGAAGCAGCAGAGCTGTTGAGAGGACTTTCAATATTCGGTTCTGCATCAAAAGACAAATTGTTGAACCAAAACAACGAACCCCAATAGGAATCAAACATATTAGTTTATGAAGGGTTTTACAAACCTCCTAATAAACTTTGAATAGACAAAAGAATGGTTCGACAATCATAGGCTGCAGACCACTTGTCCTGCAATTTAAAAAGAATAGCTAACTTTTTTATGTTCGAGTCGCTATAACCCTCATAATAAATACTTTAGACATACTGCAATGATATCAACTCATCCGCATATACTTGGATAAATATTTGAATATTTCCATACGATTATCCTAAACCTGGGATGAACAAAATGATATAAAGAGACATATACCTGAAGGATATCCAGGCAGATGTTACCAAACTGGTCAATATTCGGATGGAAGCACATTGTCTCAAATTTAACCTGAGGGGGCTTGAAGGGGTAGTCCAACGGGAACTGTAAAGAGAGTTTATAGGATAAACCCTCGTACATGGTTCCTTTCCCACCCTCAATAGTACCAATCCATGTAAATATGCTCTCTCCTTTTGGAAAAGCAGATACTCCAAGATCTCCACTCATCTATACACATCAACAGCTTAACTGTTACTCAACAAATAAAAGACCTTGAAATGTACCATTTACATGTTTATAGGCAAAAACCACAATATGACAAACATTGTATAACTTTGGCGATAGCAAATACTTTACAAAAGAATTCTCATGCCTCCCTTCCAAGTATGTATAAACAACAAACTAATTACATACACATCACATGTTTCTCAATTATGTCAAAGTCAAACCTAAGACTTTCTCGATTGAAAATTGACACAGATGTAGTTATAATTTTAACACCAATATTTCATGCATCAAGCATTCAAGCATGTAGATATCACACTAAGGTTGAAAACCAATTTTTTTATAAGTTTGTTTATGCGCAATCTTTAATTATATTAAGGATTCACATCAAGGTGGTAGGTAAGCGGGCAACAAGCTGCGCCGCCACCCCTTTCTGGATAGCAAAATCTATTCTACTGAGGACATAAACGTGACCATTCGGAGCAGATACATTGCTGCAAACAACCCTACGAACCCGTCCAAGAAACGGACAGCTTCAGGGCCTAAGGAACCAAAAGTGTCATAAGCAAAAGGAACAAACACATGTTGATTCTCGGAGCAGGCTTTATCATGTATGTTTATTAAAATTAGTCCTCCTAATTCTATATAATAAGTTTGAAACCTGTATTTGTTTCTATCTTCTGTATGGGAACTGAATATATACTTTTTCTTTACATAATCACAGGTATTCCATCGTTAATGTTCAATTGATCACATAGACAGAGTACTAGCCTACTAGGTATTGCAAATTTCTATCATCTGTATGGAAAGTAAATATGTACTTTTACTATACACAATCACAGGTATCATCATTAATGATCAATTGCTCATAGAGACAGAATACTAGCCTTACAAGTATTGCAAATTTCTCAATATTCTCTTATCTACAAAGCCAAATATACCATGTGAAAATTCAATCTCTCTATCCTTATGCACAAATTACCATAAAATAACAGAATCGAGCCTCGAGGCGTTTTTCCTTCACTTCACGAGGCGTAATCCGAGGCGGAATTAAAAACTAAATACAAACATTACATATTTTATAATAAATAGAATAATTGACACGGAAATTCTAAAACATCAAAAACACACATAACCCCATAGAGGAACATAACGCTATGAGGCGCGCCTCAGACACGTTTTCTAACCGCCTCGCCTCAACGTTTTCTAAACCATGGACTCTAAATATGAATTTAATTACTTCACCATATATACATACATATATATAAATATCAAATTACATATCTTCAATAACTAACTTATTGAAGAAGATTACATACCATAAGAGCCATAAGTTCTTTCTGAAGCCTGCAAAAAAAAAACAAAAAATAAATAATAATAATAATAATAATAATAATAATAATAATAATAATAATAATAATAACACAAAGGAAATCAGATTCAATTATTTAAACACATAAACAAAACCGAATCTCAAAAACTGATAAACGAATAACAATTAAAGAAGTAAGAACGCAATTGAGAGACCTCTGAGTGACGGAATTGGTATCGACGGGGACAGGAGAAGGTTTCGGCTGCTTTGACGGAGACGGATGAGGCTGTTGGCGTTCTTCTGTGGAGAGATTATCCATTGTTGTTGCTTCCTGTCGAACCTCCATGATCAAACGATTATTATGATGATATTGAGGAGATTAGTCGATTATGTGATGGATAATGAATCGATTGATTGTGACTGTGATTGGGATTGTGATGGCGATTGGATTGAATCTACAGGTTTACGAAAAGTGGAGATACAAGTGGGTTTTTTTTTTCCTATATGGCTAAACAAATAAAACCGCGACATTCACGGGTCACTCTTTCGACAAATTCAAGTACTATGAGAGTACCTGAGTTGTCAAATAACAATTTCTGGGAAAACCGAGAAACTCACCCGTCCGTAAACATGACAATGAAATTACCGGTAAAATTCGTCCGGCTCAAAAATAGAACCCAAAATCCCCAGGTCTTCTATCATTACTTAGGTGTTGTTTGTTTTTTGCTCATAAGCACTTCTGACCTCTTTTGTCTGCACCACGCAGACGCGCGCAGACGTTTGGAGTCTGCAGATTGTTTGTTTTTTGGAAGACCTTTCACTCAAAAAGGTCTTCCTGACCTCTTCTTGGTGCAGAATTGTTCCAAAGTCTTCTAAGGTCTTCAAAGGTCTTCTCCACTTCTCTTCTCCTCACCCATCACCACCACCACCTACCACCACCACCACCATCCACCACCACCTACCACCATCCACCACCACCACGGTCCACCACCAACCACCACCACCCACCACCACCACCGTCCACCACCACCATGGTCCACTACCACCACCCACCACCACCGTTCACCACCACATTGGTCCACCACCACCCCCGTCTACCACCACCTACCATTGTCCACCACCACCATGGTCCACCACCACCACCGTCCACTACCACCTACCACCGTCCACCACCACCAACCACCACCGTCCACCACCACCTACCACCTTTCACCACCACCACGGTCCACCAGCACCCACCACCACCACCTCCATCCACTACCACCACCACCCACCACCACCACCACCGTCCACCACCACCATGGTCCACTACCACCACCCACCACCGCCACCCACCACCACCCACCACCACCGTTCACCACCACCGTTCACCACCACCACCGTCCACCACTACCACCACCACTGTCCACCACCACCACGGTCCACCACCACCCACCACCACCACCATCTACCACCACCACCGTCTACCACCACCACAGTCCACCACCACCAACCACGGTCCACCACCACCTACCACCGTCCACCACCACGGTCCATCACCACCGTCCACCACCACCACCCACCACCACCACCGTCCACCACCATCCACCACCACCACCACCGTCCACCACCACCACCACAGTCCACCACCACCACCACCAACCACGGTCCACCACCACCTACCACCGTCCACCACCACCACCACCAACCACGGTCCACCACCACCTACCACCGTCCACCACCACCACGGTCCATCACCACCGTCCACCACCATCCACCACCACCATGGTCAACCACCACCGTCTACCACCAGACTGCTGTAAAAAATCAGTTTATTTAAATTTCAGTTTATTTCAACAGCCTACAGAAATTAACAAACAAACAGTCTTCTTCTTGCAGACTGCAGACCTTTGGTCCACCTCTTCTCCTGCAGATGTCTGCAGATGTGGTCCGCAGACTGCAGATATTTTCCTGCAGAAAAAACAAACAACACCTTAGTAATGTGCTCACTAATGTTGTCGACGAGATAGAAGTGTTAAGGGAGAGTATTTTATTTGACGGGTGATAATGGACAGCTACGAGACGAATTGTGTCATTAATCATCGGTATTATAATTAAATATTATAATGTATTGTTTAACAAAAGTAATCAATATATTTACTCTATTACCACCCACTTTATGTTAGAGTGGTATGAAGGCTCAATGATAAAAGATCATTGGCTGAAAGCAGGGGCGGATTTAGGCCCTTTCGGTGGGTTCCCGGGAACCCACTCGGTTTGTAATTTATAGTATTAATGTATATAGAAAACTGGAAAGGAATTCATAAGAAAATAATCCTAGGAACCCATTACTAAATGTTTGAAGTGCTCTAGTGGTTGAAAGCTTCCATCATAAGCACAAGGATCCTGGTTCGAGTACAGCGTTATGCGTTTTTTTTTTCTATTTTTTTTTAATTCACACCTAGGTTACCCAAACCCAACTCCTCCACAAACATAAGCAGCAGTCCCAAACCCAACTACTTACTCCTCCAACCTGACCTGACCTCAACCTCCTACACTCCGGCTCTGCCTCCTGCCCTCCTCCACGGCTCCGCCTCTGCATGTAGTGGATAATGAATCGATTGATTGTGACTGTGATTGGGATTGTGATGGCGATTGGATTGAATCTACAGGTTTACGAAAAGTGGAGATACAAGTGGGTTTTTTTCCCTATATGGCTAAACAAATAAAACCGCGACACTCACGGGGCACTCTTTCAACAAATTCAAGTACTATGAGAGTACCCGAGTTGTCAAATAACAATTTCTGGGAAAACCCAGAAACTCACCCGTCCGTAAACACGACAATGAAATTACCGGTAAAATTCGTCCGGCTCAAAAATAGAACCCAAAATCCCCAGGTCTTCTATCATTACTTAGGTGTTGTTTGTTTTTTGCTCAGAAGCACTTCTGACCTCTTTTGTCTGCACCACGCAGACGAGCGCAAACGTTTGGAGTCTGCAGATTGTTTGTTTTTTGGAAGACCTTTCACTCAAAAAGGTCTTCCTGACCTCTTCTTGGTGCAGAATTGTTCCAAAGTCTTCTAAGGTCTTCAAAGGTCTTCTCCACTTCTCTTCTCCTCACCCATCACCACCACCACCACCTACCACCACCACCATCCACCACCACCACGGTCCACCACCAACCACCACCACCACCCACCACCACCGTCCACCACCACCATGGTCCACTACCACCACTCACCACCACCGTTCACCACCACATTGGTCCACCACCACCCCCGTCTACCACCACCTACCATTGTCCACCACCACCATTGTCCACCACCACCGTCCACTACCACCTACCACCGTCCACCACCACCAACCACCACCGTCCACCACCACCTACCACCTTCCACCACCACCACCCACCACCACCACCTCCATCCACTACCACCACCACCCACCACCACCACCACCACCACCATCCACCACCACCATGGTCCACTACCACCACCCACCACCGCCACCCACCACCACCGTTCACCACCACCGTCCACCACCACCACCGTCCACCACTACCACCACCACTGTCCACCACCACTGTCCACCACCCACCACCACCACCGTCTACCACCACCACAGTCCACCACCACCAACCACGGTCCACCACCACCTACCACCGTCCACCACCACCACGGTCCATCACCACCACCCACCACCACCACCGTCCACCACCATCCACCACCACCACCACCAACCACGGTCCACCACCACCACAGTCCACCACCACCACCACCACCAACCACGGTCCACCACCACCTACCACCGTCCACCACCATCCACCACCACCATGGTCCACCACCACCACCGTCTACCACCAGACTGCTGTAAAAAATCAGTTTATTTAAATTTCAGTTTATTTCAACAGCCTACAGAAATTAACAAACAAACAGTCTTCTTCTTGCAGACTGCAGACCTTTGGTCCACCTCTTCTCCTGCAGATGTCTGCAGATGTGGTCCGCAGACTGCAGGTATTTTCCTGCAGAAAAAACAAACAACACCTTAGTAATGTGCTCACTAATGTTGTCTGATGGTATTGACGAGATAGAAGTGTTAAGGGAGAGTATTTTATTTGACGGGTGATAATGGACAGCTACGAGACGAATTGTGTCATTAATCATCGGTATTATAATTAAATATTATAATGTATTGTTTAACAAAAGTAATCAATATATTTACTCTATTACCACCCACTTTATGTTAGAGTGGTATGAAGGCTCAATGATAAAAGACCTTTGGCTGAAAGCAGGGGCGGATTTAGGCCCTTTCGGTTGGTTCCCGGGAACTCACTCGGTTTGTAATTTATCGTATTAATGTATATAGAAAACTGGAAAGGAACTCATAAGAAAATAATCCTAGGAACCCATTACTAAATGTTTGAAGTGCTCTAGTGGTTGAAAGCTTCCATCATAAGCACAAGGATCCTGGTTCGAGTACAGCGTTATGCGTTTTTTTTTCTATTTTTTTTTAATTCACACCTAGGGTTACCCAAACCCAACTCCTCCACAAACATAAGCAGCAGTCCCAAACCCAACTACTTACTCCTCCAACCTGACCTGACCTCAACCTCCTACACTCCGGCTCTGCCTCCTGCCCTCCTCCACGGCTCCGCCTCTGCCCTCCTCCGCCTCCTGTACCTGAATCAAAGCCTCAAAGGTATGATCTTAATTACCTACTTTAGTATTCGTGAATATCATTTAGTTAATCCATTTGGTATGTTTCTCAACCATATCGATCACGAGTGTGTTTGGTGCTACTCATAAAAAAATACGATAATGTGGATTTGCATATGGCAAAAATTGTATGATGTTGGTTTTTAAGGTTACTGGCTTACTGCAGTTGATCCCTTAAGTTAGTTTTTGGGTGGATATTAGATATAGTTTTATGCTGAGAGTTATTTGTTTAAATTATTTTATATGAGTGCCACCAAATATTATTGATCTTGTTAATCGATATATCAAATAGTCTTTTACTTTAATCTTGATTGCTTTTATACATTCAAAAATTGTATGATATTGGTTCTTAAGGTTACTGCAGTTGATACTTATATTGCTTTTTAATGAAATTTGAATGTCCCTGCATTTTGATTTAGAAATGGAGTACCTGGACCACTTTAGATGTAATCCGTTTGTATGAATGTAAATGAGTTTCGATTAGTTGTAATTTTTGCCTAAGCTACTTAATAAGGGCCAAAAATATAAAAAATACCTTAATGAGCTGCTAAAAACGTTTACTATAATGTCATCATCGTACTGCAATCCCGTTGATATTTTTGTCTGCTTGATACGTACAAGCTCGCGGGCAAAATACTAGTTTCTGTAATTTATAAGCCTTTTGATTAGGTCTTAAAATTGAATTAAAACATATGTGATTGTGATATAAAACATATTTCAAGTTGATTTGTACACTCGACGCTATAGCATACCGCGTAGGGGCAGCGATGCAAAGCGTCAAAGTCACCGAACGATTTTGAGCATCAAAGAAGGCGATATTTGAGGTAAGCCTTCTTTCATTTTTTGTTTCTAACGCAAATACTCAATATACGATGGAAATTGATTTAAAATTAAGGTTATTATCATGTTTCGCGACCGGTGACCCGACCCGACCCAGCCCAAACTTCTAAAGTATGGTTGTGAAAATCTAAACACGCAAAAAAAGGAACCCATAGGAAAAAAATCCTGGATCCGCCACTGGCTGAAAGGTCATGGGTTCGATTCTTGAGAGCGTCGGGTTTTACCGATTATTCCATTGTCGTGCTTTCGTACGGTGGATAGTCGGGTTTTCCCAGAATTGGTGGACTTGGTGAAACCAGGAGCTCTCTTACATGTCTGGCTATGCCGGGTGGAAGGGGTCCTGATTTGACTGGGTAGGGACTCCGAAGGGAAATCTTGATGAACTTCGTTGGCCGTTCGAAAATATATACATATATATATATATATATATATATATATTTACTCTATTATTTAAAATATAACATACAAAGGTAATAAATCATGTCAAAATTTCGGTTTTTTTATTTTGAACGGCGGATTTGAATTATTGACGAAACATTGAAGAATCATTGTGTCACCAGCATAACCATCCGATTAAAATTTTGGTTTATTGGTTTATTCATTTAAGTTATATTCTCATAATTAATGGTATTCCAAAATGTTTATTAAACATTTTTTTTGTTTTTTATATAAACCAATAATTTTTAGTTTTAAGTAGTGTTGTAGAACTCGCTAAGCGCTAGTCGACCGTTAGGGTACTGTCTAGGGATTAATCGGGATTAATCAGGAAAAATCGGATTGGATTTATATATATATTTTTCCAAATTTATACATATATAATGCTAATTTTATACATTATATGTATAAATTTAGAAGTTTAAGGGCCAAATATGAACTAGTGAATATAGAGGGAGTTAAATATTAAAATACCTAAATTTAAATAACCCTAATCACCTCCATCGTTCGCCATATCCCTTCTTTCATCGTACAAAACCATTAGACGCAACTAGTGTTCATGGAGTTTCATCGATTTTGCTTCTAAATCATGGATTATCATCCAAATTTGAGGTAAGAACTTGTTTTATTTGATCGATTTGCTCCAGTTTTAACCCGTTCGAATTCATTTTTTTACCTAATTTTCAGTGTTTGGGTCCTACTAGGACCAATTTGGTCCGACTAATCAGTAAAGTGAAGACTAGCGATTAATCGCGATTTTTACAACCTTGGTTTTACTCATAGACTGCAACTTGCTACTAAGACATTGAATCGTTTAAGATAATAACTTGTTTGAGAATAATTAAGTTTAACAAATCGAATTATTTGAATTTTGATATTTTAAAATTGGATTCAATTTTGATTCCAAATTTGATAACTAAATTCGATTCGAAACCTGATACATCTTAAATGAACTTAAAATCGAACAAAGCGTTAGAAAAACTTTAATTTTAATCGTTGCAATGCCTCTTGAACATGAAACTCGCAGGTATCAGGATCCCTACACTTGTTGCAACAAACTGTATTGTTGAAATGAACCATGCTTGTGTTTAACACAATCCCCTTAAACAGATTCGTCATATGTTCCCAGGGTACACTGGTTCGAAAACAGTGACCGTCCACTGCCGGACTATCCCACTTTCCTGAAAGATAATCGAAGGTTGTTGCTGTTATGTGCGTTTGCGAGTGCATGTTTCTGTGTTGCATTCGTCTAAATTCTGCACTGTTTTGTGTAGTCTCTTATAGACTCAAAATAATGATCATCATAATGATCTCCATTAAACTCGATTAATGGTGCTAATTAAAAGGGTTTATTGCTATAATAATATTAGATTAATTGTAGCATAATATCAAAAGACTTGAAACCGAAGGAAGGGTCTGGAAACTTCTTCCAGTCACAACAAAATATTAAAAATGAGTAGCAAAACCCAGCGTCATGCGGACCCAGATTTTTGGAGCTGCATTCGTGTCCGCAGGTCGTGCGTACGTCACGTTGGTTCAAGAATTTTTCCGAAACGCGCGTTCGAATCACGCATTCGAATCGAGGCATGTTACTGCTGAAGCGGAATGAATCTCGAGTCGAGATTCCTTTCAACGTGGGGATGATGTGACATCCGGTAAATTTTCTTTTTGTTTCGTTCTTTTCGTTTCTTTCATTTTTGGTCTTTGTGCAATTTTCGGGACGAAAATTCTTTCAACGTGGGGATGATGTGACACCCGGCATATTTGGCTTAAACATTTTAGTAACATCTAAGTCTACCTTAGCGGGAAACGTTTATAAACGGACTTAACTAGGATTAGTTGAGTCGGGTCAAGTTAGGATTGTCCAGGGTTCAATGATCTGGAGGATCATTAGGAGTCATTTTGGGAATACACTAGTACCGGGTCCCGTTGTTGGTGACATTACATGAACTAATTAAGTGTATGTGTAGATTATGGGTCGTGTGGTGGATTATATACATAGATGTGTTTAAATGATGTGTAGATGATTATCCGTGCTTAAATATGTTAAACATAGACTAAGGTTGCATGCTCATGTGTTAAGGTGTGTTAAAATGCGTTAAACACGACAAACTGGAAAACTAGATATACATAGGTCCTGGTTCGACCACTTCGAGTGGTCGAAGGAGGAAATATATCTTGGTTCGACCCTTTGCAAAGGGGCGAACCTGGGATATGGAATTGGAATAATTTCATGCGACCAAGTCAGGGTTCATTCGACCCTGTGAAAGGGTAGAAGGAGGCCACATTCGACCATTGATAGGGGTCAAAGGTGGAATAGTATAAATACCAAACTTTGTCATTTTTCACCATTTCACAAACCCTAACCGTCTCAAAACACTCTCAAACGATTTTAATCACTAAGGAAGGAGTTTTTGCTCTTCTTTTTCATAATCTAACCTATCTACAACATCTAAACAAGAATCCAAGGTGTGTTCTTAATCCTAAATCTTTTAAGGCATTTTAATCCATTTTTATCTAACCCTAAATGTCCAGATCTGTTCTAAGGAAGATTTTATCAATAAAAACCTTTTTAAACATCTTTCTAAACCTAAACCCTATCATTAAACATAGGATTTGTATCAATAAACATATGTTAATTATGTGTTATGTGATGTTATGTGTTGTTTAATGATTTGTTGCTGTTCTAATGCTAGAAACATGATCTAAGGTTGCTATTGATGTTGGTTTATTGTTGTTTACGGTTACAATTAGATAGATGGTGATATTATGGATATTTTGGGGATTTTATGAAATCTAGGGCTTGTGCATGTTAAGTATTATTAATAAAATGGACGGGGATTTCGATTATAAGATAAACTGAGCATTTGTAGATGATTATGGGTTGGTATTAAAAGTTTCCAAATTGGGTAAAGATTTCATGCATGTAACACCCCAACCGATGGCGGAATCATCGAGGTGCCATGTAGTGACGATTGTTCAAAAGCTCACGGTACTAAAATGTAAATATTTGATTATTGAATATTGTTTTACAACATGTGAAATTGAATACAAGACAACATAAATAAAGATAATTGATTGATTTAATCTAAGTCCAAAGTCCTATGTGAAGCGTCAAGCAGCTTATCCTGAAACATGCACGAAAATAATTTTGTCAACATATGATGTTGGTGAGTACTACTTAGCTTTGTACATATAGTATAAGTTTGAAAAGTAGTACAATTCATGTGTCTAGCATCACCAAGGCATTATGTAAACACGCAAGTAACCAAACAAGACAAAGATCAACTGTAAAGTTTGTACAATGAAATTGATAATGAGCACCTCAACACGTGTCAAGTCTAAAAGAGCACCATAACATAAGTTATGTCTAAATGAGCACCGTAACATAAGTTACGTCTATATGTAAAGAGCACCATAACATAAGTTATGTCTAGATGTATGATTTTGTATGTAAGCTACGTTCATGTTCAAACATAAGCACAAAGATAAACAAGACACGTATATGAATTGTAAATGAATAAAAATGTATGTGTAAATGAATATGAAAGTTTTGTATACTTGTGCATGAATCACCCCAAAAGTTGTAAAAACGAAAAAGGGGATAAGTAATACTCACTTTAGCAAGGTGATAAGTCTTGTGGAATTGAATAAATGTAATCCAACGTTGCCAAGTATCACCCTATGTATAAGGTAACAAATAAGTCTAAGTCTATCTAGTCTATAAGTATTTTCTACGGTTTCGAATTGGGGATAAGTGTTTATTTGATTAATAATCAAATCGTTTATTAAATATAAGAAATTTAATAAATAAATAAATAAAAGTCTTTTTGTAAATTTTTAAGTTGAATATAGTCACAACATAAGGTTTTAAGTATGAAAATAATTTTTATAAAATTATTTTCTTGAAAATAGAATATATAATCTATTTATTTCAAATTGTCTAAATATAACTTTAATATCTAAAAATATTAAAATTAAAGAATTTCTGTATTAAAAATTGTATTTCAGTTCTAGATAGTTAGAAATAATTTATATAAAATTTTGGTGCAAAAATATTGAAAATTGAATTTATTATGATTTATATATGATTAAAACTAACAAAAATTAATTAAAAATATAAAATGGCCGGTTTTTCTGGAATAAAAATAATTTCTGAAATGTTTAAGGATATACAAGTTTAGAATAATTTTTGTGGGATTTAATAAAATTGTTTAGATATTTTTATTGAATTTTATAAATATAAATGAATAAACTTGTATTATTAATAATATATGATAAATAAATTATTTTTGAAAAACTAAAAATTGTAAAATGAACTTTACCATTAGAAGGTCATACAGTATTTTTTGTAGAATTTATAAAACACTTTTAGTATTTAAAAACTATTTTTAAAAGATTTAATATAATACATATATATGTAAAAGGAACAAAAAAATAGTTGTTGGTTATGGGAATCGAACCCGGGCCTCTGGCCGGTTCGGGTTTTATCACAAGCGTGGCCACCAACTGAGCCACACCCTGAGAACGAGTTAAACAGGGTTTAAATTAATTATATAGGTTTATTAGATTAATGGTTAAATGAAAGAAAAAAAATTAGATGTTGCTTGTGGGATTCGAACCTGGCCAAGAGGCCGGTTCTGTTCCATCTTAAGGTGTGTAAACCAATTGACCTAGGTCAGTTGGTTGTTATGTTTCAGTTCTAAAAAATATTTATACTTTGTTTCTGCAATAGTGTTCTTCCCCAATTCACCCAATTCGAACCCTAACTTATCAATTGCCAAAATTAGTGATCAATAGCCCCTAAATCTTTGGGGCTATTGATCTTAGGGTGCCGATGAGTGGAACCAACAAAAAAAATGAACTTACAATAACCGTAATCGGGTATGCGAGCTCGTCAAAGAAAACGTCAAAAAAACGATAAAAAGGCTTCAATAACAAGTTGTTAGCAGAAATTGGAGGTGAAGAAAGGATTTTCGGCGAGTAGTGAATGTCCAGGAACGCCCAATTTATAGGGGAAGGCTTGGTTGAACGAATTGGTAAGTGTTGACCTCGAATTGAATGTGTTGACGCGTGATTAGCTATGTTTTGGAAAGTGTTAATGATAATGGCTGGGTAATCGTACGCGTGTAGGTCAAAAGCATCAATTACCTTCCATAATTGGATCAATTAACACGTAAAGATGGATTGATGATGATGATTGGCGCGATCAGTTGACTTTTCAAGTCAAACTGATCGAAGTTAAACATGGTTTATAATTATTATCGCGTGGGTTCAGATCAGATGTATTGTGTAGCCCAGTTGGTTGGTGTGTGCGTGTGTGTCTGAACAGACTCGGGTTCGAGTCTGTTTTGGAGCCGGTTCATATGTTTTTTTTTAAGTAAAGGAAGAGAAGGGAGATGGGCCAGACCTGATGGGCCTTGGGCCGGTTTCTGGGCCTGTGCAGTGGGCTCCGAAAATAATAAAGGGTTTTAGTACAATGGTTTGGGTTTGGGCTAGATAATGGGTTTCAAGTGAGTGTGTGTATATATATATATAATCTGAAATTTTATTATTATTATTAATATTATTATTATTATATAAAAATAAAATGAAAAGAAAAATGACGGATGTCACAGCATCCCCTACTTTTAGAAACTTCGTCCCGAAGTTAATAGAAACATAGGGTTATGGATGTTTGAGTAGAAATTAAGATAACTGTGGTTTGGAAAATTCGATTGATTTGGGTAAGAGGTTTGATAGGTGTGAGTTAAGGATTGGATTAGGTTCGTCTCGAATAATAAGGAGAATAAGAATCTAGTAAATCACTAAACTTCAAGTTTTAGGAATCATACAAATAAATGCATGAGTTGATTGACTATAGAAAGACTAAATGAACTACCAAGTAACTAGAGTTTGTTCCTGGTCCGACTTCCAGTCTCACTTTCAATGCATCATTAGTGTTTATATATAGGGTGTACCGCAGCTAACCCACCACACCTTTGATACCTTGAAAACGTACTGGACGTCTACCAAAAACTCTAATAGAATTTCACACCACCTTAATGTACCTGTAAATTCATGATTACGTTCCGGACCGGAATCATCAATTTACCTTACATTAGGGTTTTATGTCCTTCTATGATCCTAAACTAACAACACATTAAAGCAAATAAGTTTCACAAGAAGATGTCTAAACAAACACGTTGGGTTATAATGAGTCGTTATTAATGAAATGAGGCTATCTAATAGTGAGGTCAATTGCATTGGTTTGCAACGACTTGTAAGCATAACAGTATTTAAGTATGGGCTACCACTCGTCCTAGGAGCCCTTTAAATGAAATGTTTATCTGAGTTGCGTGGATAATACACACATGCAAGCAAGTTTGTAAGTACTACAACCATTAAGTGTAAGTGTTATCTTAGTGGCCTATAGAAATAGTTTACGAGTATCATGAATAATTAAATGTTCAATGGATAGTCAAATTAAGGGAAAAATCTAGTTTCATATAACAAACAATGATGTTTTTAGAAAAGCTCTGTACGTATCAAGTTTTTAGTAGTTTGATTTTCATGGAAATCAAGTCCAAATGCTTCAAATAAATGTAAGGTAGAGTCTTTAAACTTCTACGATTAAAATAAACATAACCAAATATGATAAATTTCTAATCTGTGTTCGTACACAATAGTATGCAAGGAAATTTCCAGATGTTATATGCTACTGAGTGCGACAAAATTGGGTACAAAATGATAATAGGATCAAGAAAATGAAAACACATGTATTGGATTCTCGAGACTTAGGAAGATTCCATCCAGGGCTTAACCAGTGGGATTAACGTCATCCTGACCGTTTGCTTTGTTGATATTGATATTGAAAGCTCGTCCATGTGCCACCAGGTTTACATTATTCAATTTAGGACATCGAGGTCGTATGTGGTTAGGGTCTCCACAATACTAACATGCCCGACCGTTAGTAATCGGTAGTGGTTCCTGGGCAGCTGTTTGATGATTACCCTGTGTCCTAACCATTACTCGACAAGTGGTGACAAAGTGTCCAAACCTTCCACATCTAGTGCATTGACGGCATGGAAGATTTGCAGGGTGATGATACTTGCAAGTGTTGCATTGAGGATGGATTCCTGTGTAGGCCTTCTTGATAGGGGGTTGAGTCACAAGATCCACAACAGTATGGTTCTGATCATCGCTCATTCGTTTCTTAGAGTTCGAAGAAGTAGTGGCGGCCTTTGCTAAAACGGTCTTAGATGATTCAACAACATGGGTGGTTTTCTCAGCAGACGTCTTGATGCCCTTCCTAACCAAGTTTCCTTTCTTTACGTGTTTGTCTGTTAATGTGGCTGCGAGTTGAATTGCTTCTTCTACCGTAGCGGGTTTGCTTCCAGTGACTACATCTTGAATCAGGTCAGGTAATCCCTCGACATATTTCTCGATTGCTCGCGAGACCGGGGTGACCATGTGTGGAACCAATATGCTGAGTTCATGATATCGAGTATTATACGCAAGATTCTCGCCACTATCTTGTTTCAGCCCATGGAACTCTTCCTCCAGTTTCCTGATTTCGTTTCTAGGGCAGAATTTAGCGATCATGAGTTCCTTAACTTCAGCCCAAGATAAAGATAAAGCAACATCAGCTCCTCGATTGTGCTTTTCGCCATTTCACCAGGTTAGCGCCTCCTTTTGAAGGACACTAGTAGCATAGCGAACGCGGAATTCATCAGGACACTCGCTGTTCACAAAGGTGCTCTCCATGCTTTCAAACCATTGGAGGAGGCCAGTAGCACCCTCCTCACCTGTGAATTTCGTGGGGTTGCAAGAGTTAAAGTGTTTGAAAGTGCACCGAAATTGAGTCGTACTCCCTGTGTTGGCACTGTTACTATTCTGGGTTATCTCACTGACAAGGTTTGGGATCACTGCAGCAATTTGCTCAGCGACTAACGATGCGAGGCGACGATCAGAACGTTGTCCAGGAGCACGAGCAGTGCGTTGGCTGGCATCACGGAGCATGCGGCGAGCAGACATCTATGAGGTAGTCAATGAATAATCATGAGGTTAGAAAATGAAAGTGTATAACCGTATAGATGATTATGAAAGTATGAACTTGTAAGCAATATATGGAAATCATGAAATACAAAATACTGTATATGAAACGAGAGAGTATTATTGAAAAACTTGCATAAATGCTTGGAGTGCCCTTGTCT
Organism: Ambrosia trifida; assembly: GCA_028751855.1. Classification (NCBI taxonomy): domain Eukaryota; kingdom Viridiplantae; phylum Streptophyta; class Magnoliopsida; order Asterales; family Asteraceae; genus Ambrosia; species Ambrosia trifida. Next base: position 141,171,078 of record CM054125.1, read on the forward strand.
AGCTGTAAAGCCCAACAAGAACGTTGACTTTTCAAAGAAATTGAACCCAATGGTGATCAAAGAAGACATGCTTTAGCCTATAAGTGGACACTCACTCCAGGAATCCCCAGGTAAGCATAACAGGTCCGTTATTGGATTTATGCGCTATGCTTGCCTATGCCAGAAAACCCAGTGTACAGGCATCCACCCTTCCAGATTGCACGTGTTCTATCGCACTCATTAAAGCTCAACAACTTTGAAGGAGCAAAATAAGAGTAGGCATTATGCCTAAGAGTGTCTTCATGAAAGGTACTGCTCCCGTTCCATGATTGATGTAAACTTTCCACTCCCTGTAGGACACCATCTCTATGCACCATGATGAAAGATGAGAAGAATGGAGAAGGAGGGAGAGATAGAAGAAAGAAAGTAGAGGGAAATGGGAATCTATGGAATACTATGCATGAAAGTTGAAGTTCGGTTATAGTCTAGGCCATTTTATCTAATAACCTAGTTCCCTATAACCATGGCTCTGATACCAATCTGTAACACCCCAACCGATGGCGGAATCATCGAGGTGCCATGTAGTGACGATTGTTCAAAAGCTCATGGTACTAAAATGTAAATATTTGATTATTGAATATTGTTTTACAACATGTGAAATTGAATACAAGACAACATAAATAAAGATAATTGATTGATTTAATCTAAGTCCAAAGTCCTATGTGAAGCGTCAAGCAGCTTATCCTGAAACATGCACAAAAATAATTTTGTCAACATATGATGTTGGTGAGTACTACTTAGCTTTGTACATATAGTATAAGTTTGAAAAGTAGTACAATTCATGTGTCTAGCATCACCAAGGCATTATGCAAACACGCAAGTAACCAAACAAGACAAAGATCAACTGTAAAGTTTGTACAATGAAATTGATAATGAGCACCTCAACACGTGTTAAGTCTAAAAGAGCACCATAACATAAGTTATGTCTAAATGAGCACCGTAACATAAGTTACGTCTATATGTAAAGAGCACCATAACATAAGTTATGTCTAGATGTATGATTTTGTATGTAAGCTACGTTCATGTTCAAACATAAGCACAAAGATAAACAAGACACGTATATGAATTGTAAATGAATAAAAATGTATGTGTAAATGAATATGAAAGTTTTGTATACTTGTGCATGAATCACCCCAAAAGTTGTAAAAACGAAAAAGGGGATAAGTAATACTCACTTTAGCAAGGTGATAAGTCTTGTGGAATTGAATAAATGTAATCCAACGTTTCCAAGTATCACCCTATGTATAAGGTAACAAATAAGTCTAAGTCTATCTAGTCTATAAGTATTTTCTAGGGTTTCGAATTGGGGATAAGTGTTTATTTGATTAATAATCAAATCGTTTATTAAATATAAGAAATTTAATAAATAAATAAATAAAAGTCTTTTTGTAAATTTTTAAGTTGAATATAGTCACAACATAAGGTTTTAAGTATGAAAATAATTTTTATAAAATTATTTTCTTGAAAATAGAATATATAATCTATTTATTTCAAATTGTCTAAATATAACTTTAATATCTAAAAATATTAAAATTAAAGAATTTATGTATTAAAAATTGTATTTCAGTTCTAGATAGTTAGAAATAATTTATATAAAATTTTGGTGCAAAAATATTGAAAAATGAATTTATTATGATTTATTTATGATTAAAACTAACAAAAATTAATTAAAAATATAAAATGACCGGTTTTTCTGGAATAAAAATAATTTCTGAAATGTTTAAGGATATACAAGTTTAGAATAATTTTTGTGGGATTTAATAAAATTGTTTAGATATTTTTATTGAATTTTATAAATATAAATGAATAAACTTGTATTATTAATAATATATGATAAATAAATTATTTTTGAAAAACTAAAAATTGTAAAATGAACTTTACCATTAGAAGGTCAAACAGTATTTTTTGTAGAATTTATAAAACACTTTTAGTATTTAAAAACTATTTTTAAAAGATTTAATATATTACATATATATGTAAAAGGAACAAAAAAATAGTTGTTGGTTATGGGAATCGAACCCGGGCCTCTGGCCGGTTCGGGTTTTATCACAAGCGTGGCCACCAACTGAGCCACACCCTGAGAACGAGTTAAACAGGGTTTAAATTAATTATATAGGTTTATTAGATTAATGGTTAAATGAAAGAAAAAAAAATTAGATGTTGCATGTGGGATTCGAACCTGGCCAAGAGGCCGGTTCTGTTCCATCTTAAGGTGTGTAAACCAACTGACCTAGGTCAGTTGGTTGTTATGTTTCAGTTCTAAAAAATATTTATACTTTGTTTCTGCAATAGTGTTCTTCCCCAATTCACCCAATTCGAACCCTAACTTATCAATTGCCAAAATTAGTGATCAATAGCCCCTAAATCTTTGGGGCTATTGATCTTAGGGTGCCGATGAGTGGAACCAACAAAAAAAAATGAACTTACAATAACCGTAATCGGGTATGCGAGCTCGTCAAAGAAAACGTCAAAAAAACGATAAAAAGGCTTCAATAACAAGTTGTTAGCAGAAATTGGAGGTGAAGAAAGGATTTTCGGCGAGTAGTGAATGTCCAGGAACGCCCAATTTATAGGGGAAGGCTTGGTTGAACGAATTGGTAAGTGTTGACCTCGAATTGAATGTGTTGACGCGTGATTAGCTATGTTTTGGAAAGTGTTAATGATAATTGCTGGGTAATCGTACGCGTGTAGGTCAAAAGCATCAATTACCTTCCATAATTGGATCAATTAACACGTAAAGATGGATTGATGATGATGATTGACGCGATCAGTTGACTTTTCAAGTCAAACTGATCGAAGTTAAACATGGTTTATAATTATTATCGCGTGGGTTCAGATCAGATGTATTGTGTAGCCCAGTTGGTTGGTGTGTGCGTGTGTGTCTGAACAGACTCGGGTTCGAGTTTGTTTTGGAGCCGGTTCATATGTTTTTTTTTTAAGTAAAGGAAGAGAAGGGAGATGGGCCAGACCTGATGGGCCTTGGGCCGGTTTCTGGGCCTGTGCAGTGGGCTCCGAAAATAATAAAGGGTTTTAGTACAATGGTTTAGGTTTGGGCTAGATAATGGGTTTCAAGTGAGTGTGTGTGTATATATATATATATATATATAATCTGAAATTTTATTATTATTATTAATATTATTATTATTATATAAAAATAAAATGAAAAGAAAAATGACGGATGTCACAATGCATGATGTGACATTTCCATAATTTTGCCATTTTGGGAAAGTATTAAAACAAGCTGGTTTTGGGGCAAAATGGGTGGGGTTTTGTAGGGATATGTTAATCATACTTGACTGCTGTGTTTAATGATGTTTCGAGATGTTTCGAATGTGTTTGAAGCGTTTTTAGGAAAATTTATAAAACAGGGGCGAACCTGGACTCATTCGACCATTCGAACGGTCGAAGGAGGGATTCCAGGGTCGAACCTGGGAAATGTTGGGCGAACCTGATCGAACGGTCGAACGTGTAAAAACGGGCGAAGGAAAACTTAAAAACGGGCGAAGGAAAACTTAAAAACGGGCGAAAGAAACTTAAAATGGGCGAATGAGATTTAATCTGACTGGTTCGATCGTTCTGATGCAGAAATGAGATTTTTGATACAAACTAAGTGTTTTATGCTTGAACCTTGTGTGTAATCTATGTGTACTTGATTAGTTAGGGTAATGAGTCACCAACGGGATGTCGGGTCGGTCTAGTGTGTCGGTTGAACATTTAAACACGTTTTAAAACATACTTGGTTACGATCTGGACAATCGGGGACTAGATAATCTTATGGTTATTAGTCGGAACACTTATGTGAACATTTTGATAGATCTCCGGTAGAGGGATTATCAAGGGCTTAGCAATTTACTAGTAACCGAAGAACGCTATCTAAGGTGAGTTCACGGCCCCACTTTTACAGCTAATGAGCCGGTCGTCACGGTTCATACAAAGCCTAAATAACCTAAATAGATAGGGTAAGTAGGGTATCAATCCAAGGAGCGTGTGGTTAGTGAGTATTTCCTAGTTAACTTTAAATTTGTTGTTTTATGAAGGTGCTAATTATGCAATATATGAATTGATGTTTAGAAATTGATTGAAAAGTTTGTTGATTAATATGAAACTTAAAATGAAATTTGTAAGAAATAATTAATAATACTTGTGAACAATAAGATAAAGATGATTACACTAAGGATTGGGTAATTGAACACTAAGGCTTTCAACAATTGGGCATAATTGGTTAAACAAAGATAATGCATTTGGTACTAACGGGTTGATTGTTCAATAAACTTAGGTATCAAGTTTCATCAACATTCACAATGGACTAAACTATACTTTATCATTTAGAACATACAATCCTATGGTAGTGTTGATGCAAGGAACCATGTTCATAACATTTAGAAATTGGCACAAGATCAATTAACTAAAAATGAGTTCAACATAAGGTTAATCACTAATCAACACAAGTAATTCAAGTACATAAAAACATTAATCAAAAGTTTACACAATACCCAAATGTTTAAGCCCTAGGTAACAAGAACTTACATCCCTAGTGTAATACAAGTGTTTTTAGCCAAGCATGGCTATGGTGTTCATCATCTTCAAAAGAGGTTCTTCAATCTTCAAAGAATTGTTGCTAAAGCTTGGAGAATGTTATGTGTTAGACTTTGGAGAATGGTGTCTGTTGTTGTGTCTTCAATGGTGGTGAATTTTATAATGAAGAAGGAGATCAAAACAGCTAAAAACTCAGTCTTCCCTCATAAATCCGTCATTAAAATGTTTTTGATGATCATTGACTTGAAAAAGGAAGTTTTTTTGACCATTTTGACTTTTGGCGTAGGATACGCCACTTTTGGCGTATCCTACGCTAAGTCAGATTTGCCTGAGCTGATGTCTGCTGCCCTACGCAAGCTGCTGTGTTCTTGCCTACGCCATTGGCGTAGGATACGCCAGTTTTGGCGTATCCTACGCCAAAACCTCCTTCAACCTCAGATTTTGATTTTCCAGCTCGTTTATGCTTCCGTATCTCGCCCGAGCAGCTCCAAAACGTCATATTTGCCTCCTTTAATCATCAAATCCTGAAATAACATAATAACATCAAAGCAACACCATTTGACAACTTATCACTCCTTAAAATTCATTTAAGGACGCTTTTATACATATCTTTTAGCTAACCCATCACATCCCCACACTTATATTTTGCTTGCCCTTAAGCAAATCAGTAAACCATGCTTAATCAACAATTTAACCAATTCCAACCATTTTATCGATTCTCAAAAATGGCCCCTAGTCATACCCTAATTCACAAGACTTACGCCTGTCAGTAGATTTACATTCCAAGGTTTTTTTATATGTTTATTAAAAACAAATGCCTAGCCAAATCCAACTAGATCCGATTTCACATTTTTGCACACCCCTCACAATGGTTCACTCCACTCGGTTTACTATCTCGGCTAGCAAGTAATGTGCTAGTATTTCATATCAATCACTCGAAACCGATTATAGGGCATGTTAGCATAAGCTTGCAATTCAATCACCTTCTACAAAATTTCTCAAAAGTGAACACAAGTCAAAAGGTCTTAAAACGGGTTGTAATGGGGCTAAGCGAAGGGTATGGAAAGGGATATTTACAAGTGACTATAATGATGAAAATTCGACTTTTATAACATCAACTAAATAACCACTAAACTATAAGGCAATATTTCGCCTTTTATTCAATAACTAACTCAAGCATATTTTTGTGCTTTTCTATGAGAACTCTCATTTGTCTGAAGCATATTTGTTCTCATGCTTTTTTCAGTTTTTTTTTTTTTTTTTTTTTTTTTTTTTTTTTTTTTTTTTGCAACTACATACAATACAATTCAAAATCCTACAACCGAATTTTCATCATTTGGGTCAAAATGAGTTGAGAAGGCTAGATGGGTCAAATGGGTAGTCAAATGAAAGGTTAAAGGCTCAAATTTGTTTATCTAGGGAAAACTTTTTTTTTTATTTTATTTTATGAGGAAAAGGCTAGATAGACCTAATGCCTTAATCATTCTTGTGTCACAATCAATCTAGAGTAGTAGGCGTATCAAAAATTGCAAGTTCTACCTTTATGCGCCTATAATAGTACACTCAATTCAAATGAACACAACATGCCGGAGGATGTGGAACAAATATTTGTAATGTGTTAGCATGTTGTGGTGGCTTAACAATCTCTTCCTGAACCTAAAGGGAATATGGGTTGCCGATATGCAAAAGTGCTATATTCTTCCTTAGTCTTTTCTAACTAGGCAATCCATATTTTGCAAAAACCATCCTTGGAAAAACACATCAAGGAACTTAAAGAATTATGACCATGACTAGGGGTCGAATTTTGTGATCCAATATCATGGTGAGAAAAAAAATGGTTTTCTTACAGTTTAAGCTTGAGGGTCTTTTTTTTTTTTTTTTATTTGGCTATTCCCCCATCCCCACACTTAAAATTTACATTGTCCTCAATGTGGGTCCTTGCACGGATAAGGGAACCAAATAGCCAATTAATTCAAAAATATGTGTGAGGATGCTTTTGTTCCACCCCATTACATCCTTTTCTAAAGCGAAAGCTAAAGACCCACCCAAGTCTTATTCAACAACACACATAAGATTAAAGAATAGAAAGCACCTGATAAACAATTGATGTCTTCGTTCCATCGGTGAATCTTTGCTTTCCATACTTGAATGCTTCCTATCATCTTTTATTTCTCCCCTTTTTAACTGAACACTCACTGGTGATGTATACCCTGGGCTCACACGCAAAACATCAAAACATCCAAAACAAACAAAAACAAAATAGAACTGAAAAGCATAAAATACCTAGCACACCAAACGTAAATAAAATGATCATGCCCACGCAATTAATATAGGAAGGGAAAAAAATACATGGACCTGATCAACGGGTTGCCTCCCGGAAGCGCTAAGTTTAAGGGTCTTCAGCCAGACCGAATACACCACCCTCATGGTGGTCGAGGGGGATGTCTTCCTCCCTTTGCCTCTAAAGATGCAACCCTTCTACGTTCCGGTAAGTCCTTTAAGGTGGTCCTAACCGGGTCAACCATCTTTTCCGTTCTTGTTTCATTGTGCAAATCAGGCGGTTTCCTCCATTTTGTCGTCCTTCCTTTCATGGTCCTGTTCTTGACTGCTCCAAACCTGCCAGTCACACAAAAATCCTCTTTTGGGTGATCCTCTTTTACAAGAGGGTCACCAATATAAAAAATGTCATTCTTGGGACATTTCTCATCAACAACCGAGTTAGACAAATTTGGATATACATTTAAATATAACTCACGGTCACCAAACTTCATGCGTACCGTTCCATTAGCACAATTTATAATAGCATGCGCAGTTGCTAAGAACGGCCTACCCAGTATAACGGTGGGTTGCGTGTTTTTAGCACTACTTACATAGTCTACCACCAAAAAATCAACTAGGTAGTAGAAATCCTCTACCTTCACCAACACATCATTCACCATCCCCCTTGGATGCGTGGGAGTCTGATCAGCTAACACCACCGTGGTGTTAATTTCATGTAGTGGACCAAAGTCGTATTGGTCAAACAGACTCCCAGGCAATATACTCACACATGCTCCAAGATCTAGGAGCGCCCTTTCTATTTTAAATTCTCCAACCTGAATTGGAATCAATGGGGCTCCTGGATCTTGAAGTTTAGGGGGAAGAGCATCCGACAAAACAGTACGAACATGTGCCCCTAAGTGTTCGGGCAACTTGTTGTGCTTGTTTTGGTTGCTCAACTCTTTCACACATTCGACATGAGCAGGAACCTTTTCAATTACATCAATAAGTGGTAAATTTATTTTGACTTGTTTAAAATTTTCCCACCTCTCGTCCTTTGGTGGGCTCCACTTATAAATGCTTGACACATTGTTTAGGTCTACTAAAGCTGCAGGGTATGGGATGGTATTAGTCTCCATCCCCACACTTGTCTTAGTAACCATCTCATTTAAACACTTTTCGCAAAAAGATTTTTTATAATTTTTAACTTCAAAATTATTTTGCGAAATATTTTCCTCTTCCTGCTCATCATCACTATCAACCTCCTCCACCACACCATCAACAAATTGTTGTGGTGGAGTTGTTTCATTACCCACAACCTTATCATTCAAAATAAAACTCACCGCATTTATATGCATGCTTTGATTGTTTCTTGAGCTCGATGCTTGATGTTGTGGGTTTATTGTTGTGTCACTAGGAAGCTTCCCCGCGCTTCCTCTCCATTGAGCCATTTCTTCCGCTAATTGGCCCACTTGTTTAGCCAAGGCCTCGTGAGACTTATCCCTCACTTCATTTGCTTTGTTGTTCTCTTTCATCATGCTCATTAAAGCATCCATTTTTGAACTCAAAGACTCATCACCACCTTGACTTCCCGAAGAGTTTCCTTGGTTGCTTGAGGAGCCGCCTTGGTTGTAACTTCTTTGATAATTGTTGTTGTACCCTTGGTTACTACCTTGATTGAAGTTGTTTCTTTGGTAACCGCCTTGATTACCACCTTGGCGTCCTTGATATTGCCCACCACCGCTTTGATTTCCCGGTTGGAAATTCGGGTTCATTTGGTTAGAAGGATTACCATACCTAAAGTTAGGATGGTTTCTCAAGCCTGCATGATAAGTGTTGGAGTTCATGTCATACTTCCTTTCTCTATACACTTGATTTACTTCTTCGGTTGGTTGACCCATATCACCGGAGCACTCACTAGCTTTATGCCCCAAATCTCCACAATTATCACACACGGGGCATTGTATCGATGACACCTCCCGTTTCTTCATCCTTGCCAACTCTCTCTCTAACTGAGCAATTTGGTCCTTAGAACTTGAATCTGCATCGGGAAGAGATTTAGAGACCGGGTGTTTAGTTCTTCGATCAGCTGCCTCTTCCGATTTTGAATTCTTCGCCATTAGCTCCAAAAAATCCCAATCTTCTTACTCCGGATTAGATAACAATGTTCCATTGCTAGTAGACTTGAGATATTTTCTTTCCTCTTTGCTCAGTCCATTCACGAAACTACTAACCAATTCCCAAAGGTCGATGTTGTGGTGCGGGCATTTCCGAATTAATTCCTTGAAGCGAGTGAAAGCTTCATGAAGTGGTTCCCTTTGTAACTGTTGAAAAGAACGAATCTCTAGCCGCACCGCATCTGTTTTAAAACTGGGGAAATATTCATCCAAGAATACCTGTTGCATTTCTCCCCAGGTATAAATGTTGTGTGCGGGTAAAGTGAGGAACCACGTCTTTGCTTTATCCTTGAGAGAAAACCAAAATAGCCTCAACTGTACTTCATCTAACGAAAAGTTATTGTGACACCCGGCAAATTCTGGTTAACAACGTTGTCTAGATGAGAGTCTACCTTAGCGAGTCACGCGTATATTGTACTTAACTGGGTTAGTTAAGTCGGGTTATGGTTCGGGAACTATCGGTTTAGTCTAGAAGATCATTGGATGTTGGTCTAGAGGTTCATTAGATGTCGGTCCTTAACCAAGTGTACAAACGATGACGATTTGTAGGATCGTCAGGGCATACGGAACGTACAAGTCTCGAGTCTCGGGAATTGGTGAACGAGTGTGAATATGTGTATTTACAAGTGTTATGTGTTTACAATCATTATGTGACTTGTCGGTATGTGAATATGTGTTAACATATGTTAAAACGGGGTTTAACGCGCAAAACACACGGAACAGGCCCCTATAGGCGATTAGGATAGCCCAATCGCCTATAGGAGGGGCGAGTGGGGGACCTTAGGGGCGAGTAGGGACTAATTGCATGACTGTTCATGCGATTAGGCCCCAATTGCATGGACTTACATGCGATTAGGCTCCCTAATCGCGTGTAAAGGCTGCATAATCGCTAGTTACGTGCTGGACGACTAAAAACGACTATAAATACCATACTTGACCTCATAAACTTCATAATACAAACCCTAGTCGTCCCATAGCATGCCCCAACACACACACAACCTCTGGAACACGATTTTTGATCAAAACACAAGGTTTCAAGCTTAATCCATCATTCTTTCACAAATCTAAGGTTTGGTTTCCATCCATTAATCTTTATAAACGTTTTCATTCAATCCCTAATGGTCCAGACCTGTTCTAAAACGGAAAAGCTTTCTGAAAATCGTTAATAAGTGTTGTTAATCGGATTTTAACTAGTATACATGTGTTATGTGTGTTTATGATTAGAAAGCTAGGGTTTTTATGATTCTAGATGAATGAGCGACATGTTATTATGTTAGATCAGAATAATAATGATATTATGATGATAAAAATCTGAGTAACTGATTATTAGGGTGATAGTTACGCATGTTAGTGTGATGTTGCATGCTATGTGAATGGTGTTTGGAATACGTGATTGCATGCAGGACTGATAATACGAGGCAAAGCGAAGGATTTTGGTTTAAACATGTTTAGAATAGTTGTTGGGATGATATTGGATGGTTACACACGTTCTGGGTCTGATTTGGAGCGTTAAACGCGCGAAAAACTGGAACAGCAAGGTTACAGGCGATTAGCAACCCTAATCGCCTATGTTAGAGGCGATTAAGAGGCCAATCGCCCATCTTTCATGCGATTAGGCCCCAATCGCTAGTTTTTACATGCAATCAGCCCTAAATGCTAGTTTTTACATGCAATCAGCCCCAAATGCTAGTTTTTACATGCAATCAGCCCTAAATGCTAGTAGTTACATGCAATCAGCCCTAAATGCTAGTAGTTACATGCGATTAGCCTTCCTAAATGCCAGTTGACCAACCTAAATGCTAGTTGACTTTTCCTAATCGCGTGTACTGCTGCTGTAAGTATAAATTAGCATTCCGAGACCCGATTTGACATGTAGGAACATACTAGGAACCCCGTAACATATCTAATAACTTGGTAACATATGTTTGGATGTAATTCGGTGATACGTGAACTATGTGCTATGACTTGTTGTGCGTTAACGTATGTTAAGTGTGTTTACATGATTGCATGTTTGAGAGCGTAAACATAACACGGGGAGTCTCGGGTCACCAATGGGATGTCGAGTCTTGTACTTTGGGTCGGTTAAACAGTCACGGTGTTTTCAAACGAACTTGGTTATGGTCTGGACATCTAGGGACTAATTAACCTACGGGTTATTAGTCTAAGTACTTGTAACTGTCATATGTTAGGTCGCCGCTTTACGGGACTAGCATAGCAGCTGAGTTTACTCGTGTTAAGGAGTAACGCAACTTAAGGTGAGTTTACGGCCCCTCTTTTAAACTGGTTTCATACTTTCGGGGGAGAAAACATGTGTTAAAACGATTATTTGGTAACTACTGTCATACTATGGGTTTCTATTGTGTACTACACGATCTTTGGAAGTCCCGGGGGGAACCATGAATGTGCGGGTTTGCACAACGGGGAAATGTGAATAGCGCTATTGGGAGTGACCAACCCCGCTCGTCGGCTTGGAGGGCCGGGCGAGTGCATATTGTCTCAAACAGGAACAACAGGAACAACTGGTTTACTTTTCGGGCACAACATCTGGTATGCGTGTTAGTAATGGTTTTCCAATCGTGGTAGTAACAAAACATACGCCTAGCTAGCGTACACTGGTTTTCGATTTGTTATAGTATGGACAGGTGGACTTGGTACTTGGATTACAAAACCTGTAAACTCACCAGCATTTTTGTGCTGACGTAAACTTTTACATGTTTTCTCAGGTCGCTAAGGTAGCACAATGGAACTAGGGCGCACGCGTCTGCACGGCGTCTAGTTAGAGTTGCATGGTTTTACAAACGTTGAACATTGGTTTATTATTGAATAATTGTTTTGAATAAGCTTCCGCTGTAAACGGGGATTTTAAACATTGTTTTGAAATTGCATTATGTTCATGTTAGACTTGTTTATTGTGATCGTTGGTTTGGATCCTGGTTTGTCATGCGCCTCGCGGTAAAACTCCGCAAGTGGATTTTGAGGGTGTGACAGATTGGTATCAGAGCCAATGGTTTTAGTGAACTAGGACTGCATGTAGAGTCTAGTCTATAGCCGAGTCGCACACACTAGACGATCACATGGTACTAAACATTAAGGTGGTTTACGTATGGTCTTGTCGGGGTGTCTCTAAATCATTTGGTCTTTCTACGTTACATCATTCGTTCTATCTTAGGTCGGGTTACTTGCTTTCTAGGCAGTGTAGTATATTGGAGTGAATCGTGTACTCTTGAGAATTGTCCAAGGCTCGGACTTCTCCCTTTCGTACTCCAATAGAAACACTTGCCATAAACTACCGTAGTATTACGGTGTATAGCTAAGAGTCTATGTTCGGTGATTTGAACTTTGAACTAGGAGAACACTTGGAGGACCATGTAGAGCGGTTTATCATTTTGGGTGCACACAAAATCATAAACCGAAATGCATGGAAGCCCTAGTGAGCTCTGGGTTTGAGGGGATAGTCCTGGATTGGATCTAGCTTTGATCTTGTGAACATTAGTGGTTATCTTTATCTGCGAAACTAAATTTTCTCGTTCTTTCTGCCAGAATCATGTCTGGAGTACGAGGAGGACGTGGAGGTGGTCGCAATGGTGGACGTGGTGGTGGTCGCGGTGGTGCTGGTGGTCGTGGAGGTATTAACCTATCGCAGGCTGATCTGAACAACTTGCTCCAAGCTGCCTTTCAGTTAGGGCACAACGGTGGTGGTAAGTTGATTTATCCATTTTCTTTGCCTCATTGATGAACCTTGTTTACATTCTTCGTAGTTTCTCATGCGTTTCATTTCAGGTGGATTCGTTAACCCACCCCCACCCATGTGTACCTACAAGATGTTTCGGGACTGTAAGCCCCAAGAATTCTCTGGCACTGAGGGTGCGGTGAGCTTGCTTAGGTGGCTGGAGAAAGTGGAGTCAGTGTTTTTGATGTGTAACTGTCTCCCAGAAGATCGGGTTAAGTATGCTGCTGCGTTATTCCAGGATGTTGCATTGACTTGGTGGAATAACATCACCCAGAATATGGGTATTGGGGAGGCGTATGCTATGCCTTGGGAGAATTTTGTGCAGCTGCTGAAGCGTGAATACTGTCCGAGGGAAGAGGTGCAGAAGCTAGAGCACAAGGTGTGGAACCTCAAGATGACTGGGTCTGAAATTGAGAAGTATACTGTGAGGCGTAATGAATTGGCAGTGCTGTGTCCTGATCTGCATGTGCCAGAGTTCAGGAGGATTGAACACTATGTCTCGGGGTTAGTACTGGAAATCGCAGGGTTAGTGGCTGCGGGAAATCATCCTACATACGCAGAGGTGGTCCGATCGGCTCATAGGATGACCAACTTAAAGGTGAATGAGGGTATTTTGCCTGCTAAGGGTTCGACTGTTAAGGCTCCAGAGAATAACAAGCGCAAGTGGGAAAATGACGGGAAGGGATCTGGGCCAGCACAGCAGAATAAGAGGTTCGACAATGGGGGTTCTTCTTCTTCGGGTAACAAACAGGGTGGTTATGCGGGGAAACTGCCCAAATGTAACAAGTGTGGACGTCATCATCAAGGGAACTGCGACAGTAACCGTTGTCACCGCTGCCAGCGAACTGGGCATTATGCTAAAAATTGTCGGGTTACACTTCCATCGACCCAGGCTCCGACTACTAACTCAGCTTCGACTACTCAAGGGACTACGGGAAGGCAAGGATGTTACAATTGTGGTGAGACTGGGCATTACAAGAAGGATTGCCCAAAACTAAAGCAGGGTGGAAACAACGGAAATGGGAACAACGGGGGCGGTGGCAGGAATGCACGCGCCTTCGTCATTGGAGCCGCTGAGGCTAGACAGGACCCCGACACAGTTACCGGTACGTTCCTTCTCAATAATCGTTCTGTTAGTGTGTTATTTGATTCTGGTGCCGACAAGAGTTTTGTATCCATGGAAGTTAGTCGACTGCTAGATGTAGTACCCGTATCATTAGAGACTAAGTATATTATTGAGCTGGCTGACGGTAAAAAGATTGAAGCTACTAGTGTCCTTCGGGAGTGTCAATTAGAGTTGTCGGGTTTATCGTTCCCCATCGACCTTATACCGGTACCATTGGGTAGTTTTGACGTAGTGGTAGGCATGGATTGGTTATCTTTGTATCGTGCGGAGATTGTTTGTTACGACAAGGTTATTCGGATTCCTCTCCCTGATGGAGAATTCCTTTCTGTGTACGGTATCAAGGGTGGTGTTTCGCTAAACATCATCTCCAGCATGAAAGCCCTTAAGTGTCTTCGAAAGGGTTATCCAGCCGTTTTGGCACTTTTATCTGTTTCCTCTGGTGATGAGAAGAAGATCGACGATATTCCAGTTGTACGCGAGTTTCCTGATGTTTTTCCCGATGATTTATCTGGTCTTCCTCCCCATCGTCAAGTCGAGTTCGGTATTGATCTTGTACCAGGGGCTGCTCCTATTGCTCGGGCCCCCTACCGTCTTGCACCTCCCGAGATGCAGTAATTGTCTAGTCAGTTACAGGAACTCTTGGACAAGGGTTTCATCAGGCCAAGTTCTTCCCCTTGGGGAGCCCCGATTCTATTCGTCAAGAAGAAGGATGGAAGTTTCCGATTGTGTGTGGACTACAGAGAACTGAACAAATTGACCGTCAAGAACCGTTATCCTCTTCCACGTATTGATGATCTATTCGACCAGCTTCAGGGTTCTAGTTATTATTCCAAGATTGACTTGAGGTCCGGTTATCACCAGCTGCGCGTTAGGGAGGCTGACGTTGCAAAGACTGCCTTTCGAACACGTTATGGCCATTTCGAATTCTTGGTCATGCCTTTCGGTCTCACGAACGCACCGGCGGTTTTCATGGACTTGATGAACCGCGTTTGCAAACCATATCTGGACAAATTCGTCATTGTGTTTATTGATGACATTCTGATCTACTCTAAGAGCGAGACCGAACACGAGGAACATCTGTGGTTAGTTTTGGAACTCTTGCGACGGGAACAACTTTACGCTAAGTTCTCAAAGTGTGACTTTTGGTTACGCGAAGTCCAGTTCCTAGGACATGTGGTTAATGAACTAGGGATTCATGTTGATCCAGCTAAGATCGAAGCGATCAAGGACTGGGGAGCACCTAAGACGCCAACTGAGGTGCGGCAATTCCTAGGCCTTACGGGCTACTATCGTCGTTTCATTCAGGGGTTCTCGAAGATCGCTCAACCCCTCACCACTCTTACTCAGAAGGATAGAAAATTCGACTGGGGTGAACCACAAGAGTCAGCGTTTGAAGAACTGAAGTCTAAACTGTGTTCTGCTCCTATTTTGTCTTTACCTGAAGGCCCTGATGATTTCGTTGTTTACTGTGATGCTTCTATTCATGGTCTCGGTTGCGTGTTGATGCAACGCGAGAAAGTGATCGCGTATGCTTCTCGTCAACTCAAGGTACACGAGAAGAACTACACCACCCATGACTTGGAATTGGGTGCAGTGGTTTTCGCGTTGAAAATTTGGAGACATTACTTGTACGGTACCAAATGCACCATCTACACCGATCACAAGAGTCTCCAACATATTTTCGACCAACAACATTTGAACATACGGCAGCGTCGTTGGATTGAACTTCTGAACGACTATGATTGTGCCATTAAGTACCATCCTGGCAAGGCGAATGTTGTAGCAGACGCCTTGAGCAGGAAGGAATCGACTAAACCTCGTCGCGTTCGGGCGTTGCAGCTCACCATTCATTCATCTCTACCTGATCAACTCCGTTCTGCTCAGTTGGAAGCTTTGAAGGAGGAAAACCTTAAAGCTGAAACTATGCACGGTGCCGACAAGCACCTCGAGCGAAGGCCTGATGGCCTGCACTACTTCGCAGAACGCATATGGGTTCCTTTATTTGGGGGACTACGGGAGCTTGTCCTTGATGAGGCTCATAAGTCCCGGTATTCTATTCATCCTGGTTCGGATAAGATGTACCAAGATCTGAAGGTGCTTTACTGGTGGCCAAACATGAGGTCGGATATAGCCTCATACGTGAGCAAATGCTTGACCTGTGCTAAGGTCAAGGTGGAATACCAAAAACCGTCGGGTCTCTTGCAACAACCTGAAATTCCGGAATGGAAATGGGAACGGATTACCATGGATTTTGTCACACAACTTCCTAAATCACCAAGCGGGAATGACAAGATATGGGTGATTGTCGATCGGTTGACGAAATCAGCCCATTTTCTTGCTATTAAGGAGACCGACACCATGGATCGTTTGGCTCGTCTTTATTTGAAGGAAGTTGTTTCTAAGCACGGGGTGCAAGTTTCTATTATCTCGGATCGTGATTCCCATTTTACTTATCACTTCTGGAAGTCTTTGCACAAGGCTTTGGGTACCCAACTAGACATGAGTACGGCTTATCATCCACAGACTGACGGCTAGAGTGAGCGTACGATTCAGACTTTAGAAGACATGCTGCGGGCATGTGTGATCGATTTTGGCAAGGGTTGGGAAGCTCATTTACCGTTAGTAGAATTCTCGTACAACAACAGTTATCACACGAGCATCAAGGCAGCTCCGTTCGAGGCACTGTACGGACGGAAATGCCGTTCTCCTCTTTGTTGGGCTGAAGTGGGTGAGAGTCAACTCACTGGGCCTGAACTAGTGTACGAAACTTCGGAAAAGATCGTACAGATTCGTAACCGGTTGGCAGCGGCACGGGACCGGCAAAAGAGTTATGCCGATCAGCGTCGCAAACCATTGGAATTCCAAGTTTATGACAAAGTACTTATAAAAGTCTCACCATGGAAGGGCGTCATACGCTTTGGGAAGCGTGGCAAACTCAATCCGCGGTATGTCGGTCCATTTACGATCCTGGAACGGATTGGACCGGTGGCATATCGTCTTGATTTACCGACGGAGCTCGGTAACGTACATAACGTCTTCCATGTGTCCAACTTGAAGAAGTGTCTGGCTGACGAGTCTCTCATTGTTCCACTGGAAGAGATCAAGGTTGATGATCGTCTTCGGATTGTGGAAGAACCTGTGGAGATCCTTGATTACAAGATTCGTAGCCTACGCCATAGCAAGATTCGCATCGTTAAGGTTCGCTGGAACTCGAACCAGGGACCAGAGTACACGTGGGAATGGGAGGATCAGATGAAGTCTAAGTATCCTAACCTCTTTCCTAAGGAAGCGTTCGAGTCGAGATATGTCTCTTCTGCAGCTGAATGAATCTCGGGGCGAGATTCCTTTTAACGTGGGGATGATGTGACAACTCGGGTAAATCTCTCTTTTGGTTTCTATCTTTTGTTTGTTCCTTTCGTTATTTCTTTTGTTCTTTTGGTACTTGTGCAATTTTCGGGACGAAAATTCTTTTAACGTGGGGATGATGTGACACCCGGCAAATTCTGGTTAACAACGTTGTCTAGATGAGAGTCTACCTTAGCGAGTCACGCGTATATTGTACTTAACTGGGTTAGTTAAGTCGGGTTATGGTTCGGGAACTATCGGTTTAGTCTAGAAGATCATTGGATGTTGGTCTAGAGGTTCATTAGATGTCGGTCCTTAACCAAGTGTACAAACGATGACGATTTGTAGGATCGTCAGGGCATACGGAACGTACAAGTCTCGAGTCCCGGGAATTGGTGAACGAGTGTGAATATGTGTATTTACAAGTGTTATGTGTTTACAATCATTATGTGACTTGTCGGTATGTGAATATGTGTTAACATATGTTAAAACGGGGTTTAACGCGCAAAACACACGGAACAGGCCCCTATAGGCGATTAGGATAGCCCAATCGCCTATAGGAGGGGCGAGTGGGGGACCTTAGGGGCGAGTAGGGACTAATTGCATGACGGTTCATGCGATTAGGCCCCAATTGCATGGACTTACATGCGATTAGGCTCCCTAATCGCGTGTAAAGGCTGCATAATCGCTAGTTACGTGCTGGACGACTAACAACGACTATAAATACCATACTTGACCTCATAAACTTCATAATACAAACCCTAGTCGTCCCATAACCTGCCCCAACACACACACAACCTCTGGAACGCGATTTTTGATCAAAACACAAGGTTTCAAGCTTAATCCATCATTCTTTCACAAATCTAAGGTTTGGTTTCCATCCATGAATCTTTATAAACGTTTTCATTCAATCCCTAATGGTCCAGACCTGTTCTAAAACGGAAAAGCTTTCTGAAAATTGTTAATAAGTGTTGTTAATCGGATTTTAACTAGTATACATGTGTTATGTGTGTTTATGATTAGAAAGCTAGGGTTTTTATGATTCTAGATGAATGAGTGACATGTTATTATGTTAGATCAGAATAATAATGATATTATGATGATAAAAATCTGAGTAACTGATTATTAGGGTGATAGTTACGCATGTTAGTGTGATGTTGCATGCTATGTGAATGGTGTTTGGAATACGTGATTGCATGCAGGACTGATAATACGAGGCAAAACGAAGGATTTTGGTTTAAACATGTTTAGAATAGTTGTTGGGATGATATTGGATGGTTACACACGTTCTGGGTCTGATTTGGAGCGTTAAACGCGCGAAAAACTGGAACAGCAAGGTTACAAGCGATTAGCAACCCTAATCGCCTATGTTAGAGGCGATTAAGAGGCCAATCGCCCATCTTTCATGCGATTAGGCCCCAATCGCTAGTTTTTACATGCAATCAGCCCTAAATGCTAGTTTTTACATGCAATCAGCCCTAAATGCTAGTTTTTACATGCAATCAGCCCTAAATGCTAGTAGTTACATGCAATCAGCCCTAAATGCTAGTAGTTACATGCGATTAGCCTTCCTAAATGCCAGTTGACCAACCTAAATGCTAGTTGACTTTTCCTAATCGCGTGTACTGCTGCTGTAAGTATAAATTAGCATTCCGAGACCCGATTTGACATGTAGGAACATACTAGGAACCCCGTAACATATCTAATAACTTGGTAACATATGTTTGGATGTAATTCGGTGATACGTGAACTATGTGCTATGACTTGTTGTGCGTTAACGTATGTTAAGTGTGTTTACATGATTGCATGTTTGAGAGCGTAAACATAACACGGGGAGTCTCGGGTCACCAATGGGATGTCGAGTCTTGTACTTTGGGTCGGTTAAACAGTCACGGTGTTTTCAAACGAACTTGGTTATGGTCTGGACATCTAGGGACTAATTAACCTACGGGTTATTAGTCTAAGTACTTGTAACTGTCATATGTTAGGTCGCCGCTTTACGGGACTAGCATAGCAGCTGAGTTTACTCGTGTTAAGGAGTAACGCAACTTAAGGTGAGTTTACGGCCCCTCTTTTAAACTGGTTTCATACTTTCGGGGGAGAAAACATGTGTTAAAACGATTATTTGGTAACTACTGTCATACTATGGGTTTCTATTGTGTACTACACGATCTTTGGAAGTCCCGGGGGGAACCATGAATGTGCGGGTTTGCACAACGGGGAAATGTGAATAGCGCTATTGGGAGTGACCAACCCCGCTCGTCGGCTTGGAGGGCCGGGCGAGTGCATATTGTCTCAAACAGGAACAACAGGAACAACTGGTTTACTTTTCGGGCACAACATCTGGTATGCGTGTTAGTAATGGTTTTCCAATCGTGGTAGTAACAAAACATACGCCTAGCTAGCGTACACTGGTTTTCGATTTGTTATAGTATGGACAGGTGGACTTGGTACTTGGATTACAAAACCTGTAAACTCACCAGCATTTTTGTGCTGACGTAAACTTTTACATGTTTTCTCAGGTCGCTAAGGTAGCACAATGGAACTAGGGCGCACGCGTCTGCACGGCGTCTAGTTAGAGTTGCATGGTTTTACAAACGTTGAACATTGGTTTATTATTGAATAATTGTTTTGAATAAGCTTCCGCTGTAAACGGGGATTTTAAACATTGTTTTGAAATTGCATTATGTTCATGTTAGACTTGTTTATTGTGATCGTTGGTTTGGATCCTGGTTTGTCATGCGCCTCGCGGTAAAACTCCGCAAGTGGATTTTGAGGGTGTGACAGTTATGACCTCCCATAGTACCACACATTGCCTTGAATTCAGATAGGTGATCATATGGGTCTTCATTAGCCATTCCATGAAAATGAGGAATGATGTTGTTGTAGTTGGGTTTGCAATCAAAGGATCTTCTCCCTGGAGGTGGTGGTACAATAGGTGATTCGTTCTCAGATGCAAGTGGTCTAAACCGACCATTGACTCCTTGCATTGGAACTGGGGGCCTTCGTCTTGGAGCATTACCTTCTTCACCTCTAGGTTGTCTTCCCTCATTAGGTCTTCTTTCTGTTCGACCCACAAAATTTTCACCCCGGTTTTGGTGAATGTTGGGAAATTGATGCCCTCTTGGGTTTTGCCTGAAACGGTGGTTGTTGAAGCCATGGTTGTAGTAACCGTCATTACCCATATTTCGATTAACACCCATATCTGAGTGGTTATCACTTTGGTACTCCTCCTCATCTTCATAACTATCATTAACATTTCGATAGCTCCAATCCTCCTCTTCCTCAGTGTAATCTCTTTCTGAGTAATCATCCTCCCCCGAATGGTAAGTGTGAACACTAACTCTATCCGATGATTGATAACTCGGCACACTAAATGGGTCGTCATCATTAATGTTCGCCCTCAACTCTTCAAGATTCTCAATGTTATCATCATATCCGGCTTCATTGTATCAGTTTACCGGATCAAATGTGGGATTGCCACGGTTGGATGTGGAAGGGCCTTGGTTTACATTTCGCTTATTGGGATTTCGGTTATGAGGTGGTTGATGAGGTGGGTGTTGTTGTGAATGTTGGGTTCGGTTTTGATGAGGTGGAGTCGGTGGTCTTCGGTTTTCACCTGAACGGCGATTTGGGTTTGAGCTTGCCATTTGAACGGTTTCAAAAGACAAAGGTTGACTTGTGGGTGGTGATTGGGAGTTAGAAGGAATCGGCTCCTCTAACCGATGTTGTCGGTTTCTTCTTGCTACTCTCTCGATTTCCGGTTCAAACACTAAAGGAGATGTTCTTCCCGAATGTCGTGTACGCATGCACTACCTGTAAACTGCACAAATAACACACCCCGCGTAACAAGGAAAAGTAGAGAATAAGCCAAACAAACAATTAAACAGATTATCACAATATTAACTACTCAATAAACACTAAGCGCACTAGCTCCCCGACAACGACGCCATTTGATGAGCCGGTCGTCACGGTTCATACAAAGCCTAAATAACCTAAATAGATAGGGTAAGTAGGGTATCAATCCAAGGAGCGTGTGGTTAGTGAGTATTTCCTAGTTAACTTTAAATTTGTTGTTTTATGAAGGTGCTAATTATGCAATATATGAATTGATGTTTAGAAATTGATTGAAAAGTTTGTTGATTAATATGAAACTTAAAATGAAATTTGTAAGAAATAATTAATAATACTTGTGAACAATAAGATAAAGATGATTACACTAAGGATTGGGTAATTGAACACTAAGGCTTTCAACAATTGGGCATAATTGGTTAAACAAAGATAATGCATTTGGTACTAACGGGTTGATTGTTCAATAAACTTAGGTATCAAGTTTCATCAACATTCACAATGGACTAAACTATACTTTATCATTTAGAACATACAATCCTATGGTAGTGTTGATGCAAGGAACCATGTTCATAACATTTAGAAATTGGCACAAGATCAATTAACTAAAAATGAGTTCAACATAAGGTTAATCACTAATCAACACAAGTAATTCAAGTACATAAAAACATTAATCAAAAGTTTACACAATACCCAAATGTTTAAGCCCTAGGTAACAAGAACTTACATCCCTAGTGTAATACAAGTGTTTTTAGCCAAGCATGGCTATGGTGTTCATCATCTTCAAAAGAGGTTCTTCAATCTTCAAAGAATTGTTGCTAAAGCTTGGAGAATGTTATGTGTTAGACTTTGGAGAATGGTGTGTGTTGTTGTGTCTTCAATGGTGGTGAATTTTATAATGAAGAAGGAGATCAAAACAGCTAAAAACTCAGTCTTCCCTCATAAATCCGTCATTAAAATGTTTTTGATGATCATTGACTTGAAAAAGGAAGTTTTTTGACCATTTTGACTTTTGGCGTAGGATACGCCACTTTTGGCGTATCCTACGCTAAGTCAGATTTGCCTGAGCTGATGTCTGCTGCCCTACGCAAGCTGCTGTGTTCTTGCCTACGCCATTGGCGTAGGATACGCCAGTTTTGGCGTATCCTACGCCAAAACCTCCTTCAACCTCAGATTTTGATTTTCCAGCTCGTTTATGCTTCCGTATCTCGCCCGAGCAGCTCCAAAACGTCATATTTGCCTCCTTTAATCATCAAATCCTGAAATAACATAATAACATCAAAGCAACACCATTTGACAACTTATCACTCCTTAAAATTCATTTAAGGACGCTTTTATACACATCTTTTAGCTAACCCATAAACAGCTTTAACTTTTGGGGGAGAAAACATGCGCTAAACTATTGTGGTAACATATGTCATACTATGGTTTTAACTTGTATTGCTATACGATCTTTGGAAGTCCCGGGGGAAACCATGAATGTGCGGGGATGCACAACGGGGGAAATGTGGATAGATCTATTGGGCGTGACCTGCCCCACTCGACGGCTTGGAGGGCCGGGCGGGTGCATGTTGTCTCGAACTTTGCTAAACATGCTGAACATATTCGGGCTGCTTGAACATATGCTAAACATTGCTAAACGTGTCCAGTAATGGTTTCCAATCGTAGTAGTAATAAAACCTACGCCTAGCTAGCGTACTTGATGACATTGGTATAGTATGGACATGGTAACATTTTGGTAACTTTGGTAACTTATTGAACAAACCTGTGAACTCACCAGCATTATATGTTGACGTCTTTTTGGCATGTTTTTCTCAGGTCGCTAAAGTAGCAACACTGGACTAGGCGCACGAGTCTGTATGGCGTCTAGGCTTAGTTTCACGTTTTGGATAAAGTTGTTAAAACATTGTCTTACATGGTTTTGTAACTAGTTTAATGCTTCCGCTACGATTTTGATAATTTGAGAAACTATGTTTTGGGTTTTACGTATTCATATAGTGTTGTTTATTGTGACCGTTGACTTGGATCCTGGTTTGTCATGCGCCTCGCGGTAAAACTCCGCAAGTGGAAATTTGAGGGTGTGACAAATTATTAGCCTCAACCGAAACTAAAATCAAAAGTCATCAATTAGTCAATCTTATTAAACAATTGGTTCCTTGGTTCGGTTAGTATTGTTAGATTATCGGTTTTTAGTCCGATTTAGTTAATTTTGGTGAATAACAAAAACAAACTTTGGCTAAATTTTTTTGCCTACAAATACATGAAATGGAGATATAAATACATGAAATAGAGGTAAAAATAGGCCTGTAAGCGAACCGAATGTTCATGAGCTGTTCGTGAACTTGTTCGGCGGGAAGTTCGTTTATGTCGTTTATTTAATAAACGAACAAACACGAACAAAAAAATTTGTTCGTTTAGTTAAATGAATGAACATGAACAAACGTTGAGTTTGTTCATTTATGTTTGTTTATGTTTATTAATTACATACGTAGTTATATTTACATAAATATAAACATAAATTGGGCTTTAGCTACTTGTATAAATATATAACCAATTAGTAATTGGGTTTTTTCAGTAATACAAAATCGTTCACACTTATTATGTTCGTGAACGTCCATTTATGTTGGTTTGTGAACTGTTCAATTAGGTTTTAAACGAACGAACGAACATAAATGAACAAGAACATGACAAATTTCTTAATAAACGAACATGAATACAAAATGTGTTTTATTATGTGTTCATGTTCGGTTAAAATTAATGAACAAACACAAACATCGTGTCCGTTCGATTCATTTACAGGCCTAAGTATAAAAGCTAAAAATTTCAAAACCCCTTCTATTTATACCGCCGCTACAATTCATAAACTTATCTACTCAGCTTCAAACCAGATTAGAGTATACTATGCTATATACTTTTAATTAAAATTTTGATTTTTTACATGATTAATAATATCTAGGAGTGAACAATAATTGAATCTCAACCGAAATCGAACAAAAACATACAAAACCGAACTAAAAATTAACCAAAACCAAGTTAACCTAATATCGGTTTTTTTGTACCCAAAGTTAACCAAAATTAACAAACCAAAACTGAACCATTCATACATTTATATCTTTTATACATCCATTACATGTATTTATACTTTCATTTCATGTGCTTCTAAGCAAAATTAAAGTTTGGTTTTGGTTATTAACCAAAATTAACTAAACCAAACTAAAAACGACAATCTAACCAAATAGACTGAACCAATGAACCGGTTGGATAACATGATCGATAATCCGATAATGTCGATTTTTGTTCCGGTTGGGGCTTATAACCGAACTGAACCTAACCCAACCATGAACCATTAGAAGTGTCTGTGTTCACTACCACATCGTGTGGGCACACTGTTATGAATATATTAATGGGTTTGTTTTAGTTTAACTAATTTGGGTTAACTAAGGGTACAAAAAGAAAACGATAACCAATTTTAAGTTAAATCGGATGTTTTCAGTTTTCTATAGATTTTGGTTCAGTTTTGTCTGTTTTTTTTTTTGTTTGGCTTCAGTGAACGGTTTAATTATTGCTCACTCCTACATATCGTTAATCACGTAGCATATAAAAGATTTTTAAAATAAAAAAATAGTAATACTATACACAAGTTAAAGATAATAAAATGCTCATTATTATGATGTATTTTTTTAAATAAAAGTATAAGTGTATGAAAAAAATAATATGCACATATTGCTAATGTTGATTATTTAAATAGGGTACTATAATTGAAGTTATCAGTAACAAACGTGATAAAGCATTCTTAGAGCCCAGTCTTGTGTTGCAGTTTTGTTACCGTGTGACAAATTATTTGTCTGTCAAAGCAAGGATGAACCATAATGTTTAACAACATTATCATATTTTAAGAATCACCAAAGCTGATATGTAGATTTCGAGTGCCCTGTTTGTTTTTTTAAATCATTGCATTTGATTTATGTGAATTTTTCATTATTGGGCGGAACAATATATAATACCAAATTTAATTTTACAATTTTGAGTTTTACTTGATCATGAAATGGTGTTATGATTCACCATCCATATTAATAATAAATCCATATTATATTTCATCTAGTTAGTATTTAAAACATAAAATGCAATAATCATTTGTACATAAGGCATTCTTTTTTGTACATTTCAATCCACACATCGGTATTACTATGACAAACACCGACACGTCGTAAAAAATGAGTTGGTCGTCATGGTATATTCGAATGTTTTTTAAATATAATAGTTTTAAAGTTATGATAGAATTAAATAAAAAGAAATTATAATTTTGTAGGGGAGGGGAGGAAAATGTAATTACTAACTAAAAATTAGGGAATTAAAGTGTAAATAAGATAGGGTATTAAAGTGCAAATAATGTATGAATGACTATTTTACCCTCATTTTAGGGTTGTTAATGAAAAATTAGTTCTTAACTTTTAGGTATCTTAAAATACCCCTCCCTCATGCATTATAATATAGTATAGATTAGAATGAGAAAAATAAAACTGGTCCATGCATGCTACAATCCTTGAAATTCATGTTGGGTTTAAAGCATAAAACCTAGTTCAATCTATGTTTTAATTACATAAAGATAGCAGGTAGACAGATATTGATATTTCAATTCACACATCGGTATTACTATGACAAACACCGACACGTCGACAAAAATGAGTCGGTCGTCATGATATATTCGAATGTTTTTAAAATATAATAGTTTTAAAGTTATGATAGAATTAAATAAAAGAAATTATAATTTTGTAGGGGAGGGGAGGAAAATGTAATTACTAACTAAAAATTAGGGAATTAAAGTGTAAATAAGATAGGGTATTAAAGTGCAAATAATGTATGAATGACTATTTTACCCTCATTTTAGGGTTGTTAATGAAAAATTAGTTCTTAACTTTTGGATATCTTAAAATACCTCTCCCTCATGCATTATAATATAGTATAGATAGATATAATATATGTTTAATTTTATTAATCCGATCAATAAAATATTCCCAATTAGGATCTAAGTTAAACGCGTAATAAACAACCATAGAGGGTTTAGTAATCAACCTTTGACGACTACACCGGAATTGTAACACGCGGGTTATAACGAATATTCGCTAGAAGGAAGTTTACAATCGAGCACAATCCAACCAAGAGGAGGAGTGGGCTGATGGTGGTTGTTCACGACAATGGAGGGGAAGCTGTGTAAAAGTGGTGGCGGCCAAGGAAGAACAAAGAGGGTGAAGTTGTTTTATCTTTATAAAACACATGATTAGAGTTTGATCTACAACCCCTATTTATGATTAGAGTTTGATCTACAACCCCTATTTATAAAGATAAAACTTACACATAATGATTAGTCAAAGTGTAATCTATACTTGACCACTTAATTAGCCAAAGTCCTACACTTGACCATTTGACTAGTCAAAGCACTTGACCACTTAATTAGTCAAAGTCCTACACTTGAATATTTGACTAGTCAAAGCATTTGACCACTTGATTAGTCAAAGTCCTATACTTGACCATTTGACTAGTCAAAGTGTAACCCTTTTTATTTAACAATTAAAATTCTCCCTTAATAATAAACTAATTTACTATTAAGTACATCGAGTCCAAACAATTTATTATTTCACAAATAATAATCCATCCAAACGTAAACTTATCTGATTCGTGTACCAACGTGTAACTTTTCGGATCGTACCGGGTCGGGTTATGTTGATCTTGACTTTAATTATATCAGACATACTATATGTCCAATAGGGTACACTGCTACTTACTTGTTAAGAGCAGATATATGTTCCAAACTCTGCAAAACTTCTTCACTTGAAGGCCTATCCTTGGGTTTGCATGCAACACATCTTAATGCAAGTGCAAAACATTCGGAAGCACCTTTTTCAGGGTAGTTGCGTTCAAGACGTGGATCCATTATTATAGTTAAATTTCTTCTATTTAAGCGGATTTGAGCGGCCCATTCCACCAAGTTTTGTTGCTCCTGAGGCTTAAAGGTATCTATTGCTCTTCGGCCTGATATACTTTCCAACAATACCACCCCAAAACCATAGATGTCGGCCTTCGTAGACAAATGACCTGTAAAATTGAAGGGTCTTTATTATCACACAATTACAATGTTCAAACTATAAAAATTTTATCTTTAACCAATAGGTTTCAAATGGAAGCATAAAAACAAACAATTGTTCTTGTTAAAATACAAATTTTCAAAAAAGGTGGCAAGTGCCATGTTTGCTTTTATATCTGAAAATGCACACTTGTAATAATCCATTCGCTTCATTATATACAAACACACCAGTCTGGATGTACTCTGGAGCTGCATAACCATATGTTCCCAAAACCATTGTACTAACATGTGTTTCCCCGGTTTCAGGGCCATATTTCACAAACCCAAAATCCCCTATTTTTGCATTAAAATTCTGGAATAAGATAGTAAAAATAAATGGTTAGCTATGATGGCATAAAGAAAAATCACAAAGTGGTTTCATCAACAACATTAGTAATACAAAGCTTAAAAGTACTTCATCGAGTAATATGTCACCGGATGGTAGACCACGACACATGAGTTTTGCCGAATGCAAATATGTCAGTCCACGGGCAACTCCAATCATTATCAAAAGTCGTGTTTCCCATGAAAGGCATTTGATATCATGACCTGTTGTGTGTACAAAATAATTCATCTTACATATCTATTTTATTTCAATAATTTAACTACGAAGGAAAAACAACTAATGGATTATGTAAGATCCCATTATAGTTTACCTTTGAATAAATAATGATCCAAACTTTTGTTTGGCATGTATTCATAAACAAGCAAGTGCTCATGTTCATCTCTGCAGTATCCCAGGAGTCTAATTATATTAGGATGAGCCATATGTCCTAAGATGTTCACTTCTGCCTGATCTCACAAAATTTTAAGTTACATTCATAAAATGCAAATAACGTTGCATGATTGAAATCCTGACAAGGGGAATAAACATATTCCTATGAAGAATACCAGCTGAAGCATTAACTTATTTTACATGTTTTTGTTTCTCATCAATCTAATAGCCAAAATCAAAATAGGTCTCCAATCTCACATGTAATTGGATAATGTAGCCAACAAATTGATGAAACTTGCAACCTTACTAGGGAAATACATCACTTTCATAGTTGTTAAAGGCCATCGGCCTAGGCCTAGTTTTTAGGTGAGGCAATGCATTTGCAATTTGAGTCGAGGAAATTGCGTTTTAATTCTCCAGGTGATGGTTTAGGCGCAAGTTTCAGCTAGATTCCCAAATTACAGAGAGTTTCTGGCCAAATTTGTTAAATTCGTTAAGTATACCTAACTTTATTTTCTTTGTTCGCTTTTTTTTGCGCGTCGCACCTAGGCCCCAGGCAAGGCCTATGCGCCTTGAATGCGCCTAGCGCCTTTGATTACTATGATCACTTTAGCATATGAAAACATTGGCTTAAACAAAAATAACAAAAAGTAGATTGATTTTGTAGTTCGAGCATTTATATGGCAGATAACACATCAATTTCCTAGTACAAGCTAACGTTAGGTATACTTTTTTTTTTTGTTGAACGGCTAATTTCTTACACCCCTTTCTTTACACCTTTTCTTTGTACACCCTCGGAGTTGAACTCCCAACCTCACCCAAGAGAGGATTTCCTCTCTACCACTAAGCTATAACCTAAGTGGCAACGTTAGGTATACTTACACGAGTTGTATACTTTAAGGTACTTGCTAGAATGTGAGTACTCATGACTTTTGTCTTTCAAATTTTAAATGTAGTGCGTTCATTAGTTATAAATTGAAGTACATTTGGTGATTCTTACCAGCCATTCTGCATATCCTTGAGCGCCTTCTTGGTTGAGCCTTTTGACAGCAATAGCAATTCCAACTCCTTCTATTGATGGGGCTAATGTGTTCTGCTCAACCCACCCTAAGAAAACCTTTCCAAATCCTCCCTCGCCCAATAGCAAATCCAGACTAAACTTTCTTGTAGCTTTTTCTAAATCAGCAAACTTAAATACATTCAGACTTGGGCTTGGACTATTGAAATCGGCAAGAACTTCTTTCATCTCTTGAAACGTATTGTTGCCCTTGTTATTGCTTGATAACTTTGAATCACGTTCAACTGACATGGATGAATACACACATATAACGATAATGTAATAATTTTTTCAAAGAAAAGCTACCAGCAGAATGTTATAACATCAATGAATTATTTTCCAGGGCCGGCCCTGAAAATTCAGGTGCCCGGACCGAGCTTTAAAAGTTGTGCCCCTTAGCCTTAGCTTTAGGCCTTAACGAAATAAATAATGTAAACTATTTTTTTAAGCAACGATTAACATAATATCAAATTGATGGATCAAATTTTATTTCCCACTTACGTTGTCGTCTAACGGTAGATGGATCAAATTTTATATAAAGTACCATTCACTTTGATTAATATTCGATTAACAATTTTGAGGCTCAAACATAAAAAAAAATCCATCGAAGTAAGGACATCACTGTTAAGAAAACTTGAATTGTCGGAGGGTCAATGTGCCCCCGAGAAATTGGGCCTGGGCCAGGAGTCCTCCCCGCACCCCTTAAGGACCGGCCATGTTATTTTCCATAATTTCATTGATATTCTATCAAAGTTGGATAATCTTTCGTTTTTCATTTTTCATTTTTCTTTTATTCTTTTATCCTTAAGTTAGGAGATAACATTTCCATAATTTCACTAATATTCTATCAAAGTTGGATATGTCAAAACAAATGAAAAGAAGATATATATACCATGGTTTTCTTCGTTGGCGGAGAAGGGAATCAAATTAACCATTCTACCAAATATTGTTCTGCGCGCAGATTGCAACGAATTACTGAACTTCACTTGTAAAGCCAATATAGACTCAAGACTAAACAGAACCTCAGCCATGGTAGGTCGCTGTTTTGGACTAATGTGCAAACATCTCTCTGTAATTTTAACAAATTCCTTCAAACACTTTGGCGATATTTCGCCCTTTATATCAGAATCAATTATATGTTTTAAATTCCCATCTTTGATAGAATCTTGAACCCATGCAACTAAACCCTCATCTAGACTTATATCCGTTGCGCGCTTCCTACACAACACTTCCAACAACACTACCCCAAAAGCATACACATCAGACTTCCTTGTCAGCTTTCCAGTTGCATAATAGTTGGGATCCAAATAGCCAAAAGTGCCTTTAACATGTGTATTGACATAAGTTGATGGCTGATTCGTTGGGCCTATTTTTGACAACCCAAAGTCGGCTATTTTAGCCGCCCAGGTTTCATGTAATAAAATATTAGAGCTTTTTACATCGCGATGTATTACACCAGACTCAATACCGGTACCGGTGTGCAGGTAGTGTAACCCACGACCCGCACCTATGCATATGTTTAGTCGCTGAACCCAAGAAAGAGGTGAACGTAGCTTATGGAGATGATCATCAAGTGTTCCATTGGGCATGTATTCATATACGAGGATCATTTCTTTTTCATAATTACAATAACCAAGCAAAGACACAAGATTACAGTGGCGCAACATCGAAAGCATTTCAATTTCTGCCCAGAACTCTGTCGCCCCTTGAGTCGACATGGAATCCAAACGTTTAATCGCAGCAACTACAAGACTTGATCCATGGATTACGTTACCTTTGTAAACTTTCCCGAAACCTCCACGACCAATTACTAATGATTCGTCAAAGTTTTCTGTTGCTAACGTAATTTCGGAAAATTCGAAGTGATGGCATGCTTGTGACCGTTGTATTGAGGATGATGTGGAGGGTTCAGACTCCATGACATCTCCGGTAGCAAAGAACATGACTATTGATGAAAAAGAAGTGGAAATTGAAATGGATGAGAGGGTGAACAAGTGATTATGAGTTGGGCGGTCCCCAACATTGACCGAATCAATTTTCTTTTAAATCTCTGTTTCCACGAAAAGGTGAAATAGAAAAAAATAAATATGTTCATACCGTTGTTCAACTTGTCATAATTGCAAGTAGCCACCCACCTAGCGGTGTAAACGAGCCGAGCCGCTCGCGAGCTACTCGATTTTGAGCTTAAAACAAAGCTCGTTTATTTATCGAGCTCGAGTTCGAGCCTGACATGTGAAGCTCGTTAGGCTCTACTAAAGCCTTATCGAGCCTAGTGTAATATTAGTATTTTTTTAATATTTAATAATATTTACCACTCAATTAAAGTTGTTTAGTAAACGAGCCCCGAGATCGAGCTTCACTTATCGAGCTCACGAGCCTAAACGAACTATTATTTATATTATTTTGATTCAATATATTAACTAATTGATAATAAACGAGCCGAGCTCGGGCTCGACTCGTTTGCACCCCTAATTGCACGTATATAAAAAGACTATAGTATATCCGGAAGAAAAGATAAATTTAACATGAAGTGATAAAATATGTGTTAATATTAGGGGTGTGAATTTCTGACACGACCTGAAAACACGACCCGAACCTAACCCGAAATTAGCGGGTTTGAGTTTAGTCTAAATGGGTTCGGGTCAGGTTCGAGTTGAACCAGCAAACCCGTTTAGCTAAACGAGTCGGGTTCGGGTCAACCCGGGCGGGTTGGCGGGTTGACCCGTTTAACATATTTATACTATATATTGTTTTTTTACAATATGTTTTATGTTATAAATTAAATTGGTTAGTTATTTTATGCTACATTTATAACTTAAAATAGAAAATTGGTATTATATTTAATAAATAAAACATAAATGTATTATATATGTTTGTGTTTTTTGTAGTAAATTCTAATTTTAATACATTAGTTTGCGGAAAAAAAAATCAGGTTGAATGGGTCGGGTTTGGGTCAACCCGAGAATATTCAGTTCGGTTTCATATGTATGTCACAATTTTCAGGTTTGGGTTCATGTAAAATTTCCGGGTTCGGGTTTGACCCGCCAACCCGACCCGTTAAGCACCCCTGGTTAATCAGTAACATAGAAATTAATGTACTATAATATGAGAAAACAAAATTTTTAATCTTGTGAATAATAATGAAAATGTATATTAAAAAGAAGATGTATATTTGGATGATGAACAGATCTAGAAACAACCATTGCAGGGCGTGATTGAGGCGGTAGTCTTGAAGGTGTGGTTTTTTTTAAAGAGTGGTTTTAACCTATTATGCTCTTGATGAAAATAGAATTCCTAGTTTGAACATGATTAGTGACTTGGATAATGGGTCAAAACATTTGAGCTTTTGTCAATTGCATTGTAATAGACCCGAAAGCACGACAATGGAATAATCGGTAAAACCCGGCGTGTCACACCCCAACCGATGGCGGAATACATCGGGGCGAGACTTGTGGTAGATTGTTCAAAGACTTCATGACACTAGAATTCGTGACAGTATGATTTAAAGATAAAATTTCATTCATAGCATAATTATCGTCTAAAAGATAACATAATACAAATTGTTTTCGTGAAAAGAGAAATACGACATCAAAATATAGAACTTAAACTAGTGTGAGTTTCTAGTTCAATCCTAAGTAGATTTCTTGAATATCCTGCATCAAACATTTCCTGCAACATGTATAAAATATCCGTCAACACATAAAGCATTGGTGAGCATACTAGTTTTAGTTTACATACATAGTATTTTAGAATGGTTTACTCAAATCTCATACTATAGCATTGCACATACCTATCATACAAAAGACATAACTCAAACCCGCGAGTACCACAGCGTATACCTAACATATTCATGTTAGGTCGTTTAAATCTTAACAATGACCCATAAAGGGGGCGGTGTGCTAGTCCTATAACGCTATACATGTTAAGTGGGCTAATAATAGTTAATGATTTATGTCTAAGTATCTAAGAATCATAAGCATGGCAAGTAGCATATAAGAATTTTAATAGATTGAGCATGAGTGTTTATGAAAGCATTAGTGTGTTTTGCATAAGATACATGTTTACACCCCAAAAGTGATAAAGAGAAAAAAGGGGACAAGTATGAACTCACCTTTGGATGCGTTTAGTAAGGCTCCAAAGACGAGTCTTGGGAGGTTAGTTCCTTAGCCTTGGTTAACTAGAATTAAAGAATAAAGGGTTTTAGGTTCGAGTTTAGGTTATAGATTCACGAGAGTCATGCAAGCCTTTTAGGCAAACCAAGCACAAATTGCCTTTTGGGCAATCCGGATGGTCATGAGATTAAGTTAGACCAAGCACAAAACCATCATAGATGATTCGGATGGTATAAAGTTAGAAATGTGAATCCATTTGATAGGTTCATGTCATAACCACTTCGCTTATGGAATAAACGTGGGATTTTGGACACGGGATTTCCCCTTTCTAGTGTGGATAAATCCGTAGCACAAGAAGGGTCAAGAGAGTTGGTAAGGTAGGGTGTAACCACAAACCTTCCAAAGATTAATAATAAACTAGTAAAATAGAAACTTGAAAGTATATGTTTATATTATTATATAGTATAATTCAGAAAACAACCACCTTTGGAACCTCTTTTAGGTGCTCTACCCTTATCACACTTTTGTGGATAAATATGGGGAAGATCCTAAAGGTTTCTCTAATGGGTTAGAAGAAGAAAAGAAGTGAAGAAAGAAGAATAAAGTTGGAGTTTATGAGAGAACTCACTTAGAAGTGGACTTCCACTCTTGGGATTTCTTTGGAGAATTGGGAGGTTTAGAGAGGATTTAGAAATGAGCAAGTGTTAGAATGAGTAGGAGTGGTGTATTTATAGTTGGGGTGAAGGGGTTGGGTATTTAATGAATTAATTAGGGTGGTTAGGAGTGAATTAGGTGGGAGATATATCTCAAAAGAAAAAAAAAAAATAACTAAAAACAATAAAAAAAAATGCACGGCAATATATATATATATATATATATATATGTATATATATATATATATATATATATATTGCAAAATGTTGTATGTTGTTTGTTTTTTTTTTTTTGCCACTAGTCACGTTTTTTTTTATTCTTTTTTTTTCCTTTTTTTAACTATAAAGTATTATTAATAAAAAAGAATATGTATGTTTTATTTAAAAAAATAAATATACATTAAGATCTTAACTAAAGGAGTTTTTGTAATAGTGCCTAAATTGAATAGGGTAAATTATAATGACGACTCGTAATGAATTGGTAGGAGTAACATAAAAGAAGCGAATAAAGACGAACTTGGAATTTGTTAAATATGGAATTTAAATACATGTAAGAGTAAAAATCACGCGATGTTACAGTCTCCCCTACTTTAGGAAACTTCGTCTCTAAATTTAATTAAGATTCAACCTTTTGAAAAATAGGTAAGTGGCTTGATATGGGTTTAAAAATGTGACACCCGGCAAATTCTGGTTAACAACATTGTCTAGATGAAAGTCTACCTTAGCGAGTCACGCGTATATTGTACTTAACTGGGTTAGTTAAGTCGGGTTATGGTTCGGGAACTATTGGTTAGTCTAGAAGATCATTGGATGTTGGTCTAGAGGTTCGTTAGATGTCAGTCCTTAACCAAGTGTACAAACGGTGACGATTTGTAGGATCGTCAGGGCATACGGAACGTACGAGTCTCGAGTCCCGGGAATTGGTGAACGAGTGTAAATATGTGTATTTACTTGTGTTATGTGTTTACAATCATTATATGACTTGTCGGTATGTTAATATGTGTTAACATATGTTAAAACGGGGTTTAACGCGCAAAACGCACCAAACCAGCCCCTATAGGCGATTAGGGAGGCCTAATCGCCTATAAGGGAGGCGAGTAGGCATCAATAGGGGCGAGTAGGAGCCCAATCGTGTGATGTTAAGGGCGATTAGGCCCACTCACATGCACATTCATGCGATTAGCAGCCCTAATCGCATGAAATTGCTGCACAATCGCTAGTTACGGGCTGGACGACTAGAAACGCCTATAAATACAATGCTTAACCTCCTAAACTTCCTAATATCAACCCTAGTCGTCCCATAACCGCCCCAAACACATAAACAACCTCTGGAAGGCGATTTTGATCAAAAACACAAGGTTTCAAGGTCTAATCATCATTCTTTCATAATCCTAAGGTTTGATTCTCATCCATAACACTTTGTAAACGTTTTTAATAAATCCCTAATGGTCCAGACCTGTTCATAAACGAAAAAGCTTTCTGAAAATCGTCAATAAGGGTTGTTAATCGGATTATAACTAATATACATGCGTTATGGGTGTGTATGATTAGAAAGATAGGATTTTTATGATTCTTGATGATGATTTGATGTGTTATCATGCTAGGTCAGAATTGATATTGATAGTATGATGATAGAAATCTCAGTAATTGGATAATAGGGTTATGATTACATGTGTTTGTTTGATGTTGCATGCTATGTGAATGGTGTTTGGATTGCTTTGGTTGCATGCAGGACTGATTATACGAGGTTGAACGAAGGGTTTCGGGTTAAACATGTTTAGGATAGTGTTTGGGATGATATTGGGTAGTTACACACGTTCTGGATCTGATTTGGAGTGTTAAACGCGCGAAAAACCGGAACAGCATGGTTACAGGCGAGTAGCAATGCTAATCGCCTATAACTCATGCGATTGGGGTGCTAATCGCCAATAATATCATGTGATTAGCCCCAATCGCCTATAATTTCAGGTGATTAGCCCCAATTGCTAGTAAGTTCGTGTGATTAGCCCCAATTGCTAGTAAGTTCGTGTGATTAGCCCCAATTGCTAGTAAGTTCATGTGATTAGCCCCAATTGCTAGTAAGTTCATGTGATTAGCCCTAAATGCTAATAATTTCATATGGTATAGCCCAATCGCCTATAATAGTGGCGATTAGGATTCCTAATTGCTAGTTGACCAACCTAAATGCTAGTTGACTTTTCCTAATCGCGTGTACTGCTGCAGTAAGTGTAAATTAGCATTCCGAGGACCGATTTGACATGTAGAAACATGCTAGGAACCCCGTAGCATGTCTAATAACTTGGTAACATATAATTGGATGTAATTCGGTGATACGTGAATTATGTGCTATAACTTGTTGTGCGTTAACGTATGTTAAGTGTGATAGCGTTATTGTATGTGTTGGAGCGTAAACATAACACGGGGAGTCTCGGGTCACCAATGGGATGTCGAGTCTTGTACTTTGGTTCAGTTAAACAGTCACGGTGTTTTCAAACGAACTTGGTTATGGTCTGGACATCTAGGGACTAATTAACCTGCGGGTTATTAGTCTAAGTACTTGTAACTGTCGTATGTTAGGTCGCCGCTTTACGGGACTAGCATAGCAGCTGAGTTTACTCGGGATTAGGAGTAAAGCAACTTAAGGTGAGTTTACGGCCCCTCTTTTAAACTGGTTTACACTTTTCGGGGGAGAAAACATGTGTTAAAACGATTATGTGGTAACAACTGTCATACTATGGGTTTCTAACGTATACTACACGATCTTTGGAAGTCCCGGGGGGAACCATGAATGTGCGGGTTTGCACAACGGGGAAATGTGAATAGCGCTATTGGGAGTGACCAACCCCGCTCGTCGACTTGGAGGGTCGGCGGGTGCATATTGTCTCAAACAGGAACAACAGGAACAACAGGAACATACATCGGGCATACTTTTGGTATTCGCGTTAGTAATGGTTTTCCAATCGTGGTAGTAACAAAACGTACGCCTAGCTAGCGTATACTGGTTCTCTATTTGTTATAGTATGGACAGGTTGACTTGGTACTTGAACTACAAACCTGTAAACTCACCAGCATTTTTGTGCTGACGTAAACTTTTACATGTTTTCTCAGGTCGCTAAGGTAGCACAGGGGAACTAGGGCGCACGCGTCTGCACGGCGTCTAGTTAGAGTTGCATGAATTTACAAACATTGAACTTTGGTTATTATGTTGGATTTTATTTTGAATAAGCTTCCGCTGTAAACGGGAATTTTAAACTATGTTTTGAAATTGCATTAATTACATTTAGACTTGTTTATTGTGATCGTTGGTTTGGATCCTGGTTTGTCATGCGCCTCGCGGTAAAACTCCGCAAGTGGATTTTGAGGGTGTGACAAAAAAAAACAAAAACTTGTTACTTTATTTTTGCTTAGATCGAATACGGTATCTAGTCACTTGTGCGATAATTATGCTCGTACGAAAAGTATTTTTTTTTTAATTTTTTTTACCCAAGGTCCTACGTAGAAATTTGAAAGTTTAACCGACTAAGGCATTTTTGTAAGGTGTGTGGATAGTAGATAAAATTCAAAAGTTTAACCAAATATAGCATTTTTTGTAATTAGTGAAAGAAAAAGGGTACATATAGGTAGGTTTGAGTGTGGTTTAATGTAACAAATTTCGGATAGATAAGTAAATATACGGTATAACATATATGAAGTAGCAAAAATTTGGGAAGATAAGTAAATATATTGTATAACACATAGGAAGTAGTAGAAATTTTGGCTTGTAAAAAAAATGTCATTGGGTAATTAAGTGGAATAGTAAATATGTGAGCATAATAAGTGACTAGATGTGAGAATGAGTAGTTTTTAGTAAAAGATATTTGGTTTGCACAAGGACAAGAATTTTATTAGAAAAAGAAAACTTTTAGAAGTGATTAAATAAATAAGAAATTGGACCATTTGAAAACGACCTTTTGGCGATATAAATAGTATTTATTTAGTTTTGAAATCCAGTATATAATTAGTCAAGAATATATAAGAAAGTGAGGGACACATCTTGTTTTACATGTATAAATGCTTTTAGAGGTTAAGGCCAGAGTTTACGGCACTTAGAACGAGATTCTTGATAATCGGAGGATTGCTGATTAAGCAAAGAAAGGCACGAGGGAAGAAACAAAGTTTGACGGAGATTGTAAGTATAGTTTATTCATAGCAAGGATGATGTTGCATAGTGGAAAGTGTGGTTCAAAACAAGGTTATGATATGCATAAAAGACGAATGATGCAAGCGTAATTAGACTAGTAAACTATAACATGAATGGTATCGCAAAAGATAAATAGCATAAGTTTTGGTCAAAATTTTAACTCGACACCCAATACTTCTCATGGCACGAATAACTCTACTTTTGGTAGTATGACAGGACATTTATGTATAGGATGTACCGGCGGCGTATCCACCATGTCGTTATCATACCCCACCCGTGTTGTTATTCATGTCATGATAGGTTACACACACTGGGACTTGTTATGTTTTCCATGCGCCCAATTTTTGTAATTACGTGTGCACCCGTAATTAGTCCAATTGTCGTATGGTCCACATAATTCGTCTTAGTTATGTGTGGGTAGCTAGTGGTCACAAAATACTTATACACAAAGGAAAATATATTAAACAGTTTTGATGTTGTAAACATAGCAAGCAACGTGACATGCAAACACATATTGTGAAAAAAAAAACATTAAGCAAGTTTTTTTTTATGTTGTTAACCGTACGCGTTTTTTTTTTTTTTTTTTTTTTGTGTAGTTTTATGGTTTTATGATATAATGGTGTAGACTTGTGCATATATGGTTACGTTCAGATGTATAAAATCAAACAAAAGCATAGACAATTGGATTCCTAATGAAAACGTTCTCGCGTAAAATGTTTTGACTGAGGGCAACATAAAATTCGAGTTCATTACAAATTGAGTTTATGGGTACGTGAGCAATTTAGCTTGTTAAGATTAAGCGTCAAGTTTGATGGTAGAAGAATTTAGTCTGTTGGATGTTAAAGAAAAACTGATTTAATTGAAGTGGGGAAAATTTAGTGTAAAAGTCTCACCGAAGGTGGACGTTTGATTTAATAAAATTCCATTTTATTAAGCGAGGAAAATAGTTTATTGAGAATTTTAGTTTGGCGTTGGTGAATATTTTGAGTCGTGATACGATTTCAAGAGAAAAGGTATTGGGATTATAAAGAAGTAGGTTGTCTGATTTAGCGTGTCCTTGCTCATAAGTCCTGTTTGCTAAAAGAAAAAAAATTTGTTATGGACGGCATTGGGCGTCCTGAAAGCAAAATTTATTTTAGACGCTTTTACCATTTAAAATCTCGTTCGTCATACCGACTTGACACATTTGTTAGTGGTTTGAAGGTTTAAAGTGAGGATTTTATAGAAGAATAGGCATCCTCTTAGGAATAGTAGGAAGAATTTTGTTCAAAATTTTGAAAAAGATCGTGCGCGAGAAGAAAAGGGTTTTGCGATGTTTGAATTTTGCCGATAAATTATGATTGTAAACTAGGATAACGATGGTATTTCATATAAAAGAAAGTTTCACATCCGAACAATTTCTTGAAAACGTTACATAAAAAAAATAAAAAAAAATTAGAAAAGAAAGTCAATCTTCTTTAGTGTGGTGAGTGGGTCTTCCAGCATCGTAGATTATCAGGGCATGTCTTGGGTATTTGTTGTGTTCATGGGTTGGGTCGTTGCACTCGGAGCATATCCATCCATTGTTTATAGTGAATGAGGTGGTACTAGTAGGTTGTTTGGGTCGTGGTTTAGTGGTGTGGCGACATGTTTTGGCTAAATGACCATATGCATCACAGTTGGTGCATATGCGTCATGGTGAGTAAGTGAGATGGTGGAATTTACAACGGTTGCATAGCGGATAGGTTCCACGGTACTACTTTTTGTTGGGATTTGGAGTCTAGGGGTTGTCGAAGTGTGGTTTCGTTTGAGGTTTTTGCGTTTTCGGTTATCCCTTTTCGTTTGTTTGGTAGGGGTATGGGTGGATGGTTTAGTATCTAGATGGTTTGGGTTGTCCTGGATGGTATCGCCAGAGTTTGGAATAGGGTTTGTTGAGGTCTCTAGGTTAAGGAGAATCTTGATTAATTTTTGGGCAATAAGACTCGCCAGTTGGTTGAGATCGATGCTGTTGAGACGGGAAGACATCTACGAGAATCATACATAAGAAGATTTGTATAAGCGTTTTTAAACAAAGTGACTTTTGAATTTAGGAAATAAGTTACTAGAATTTTGGTTAACAATGAAAAGCTTGTGGGTAAGATTAGATCGTTGAAATTGATGCAAATTTAGATAAGCAAAATACATAAGCTTAAGTTGTTCTCATAGACTTAGTATGCAAGTTAAAGTAACACGTATAGTATGCAAGTTTCACATTGTTCAAATAGCGTAACACATATGTATAAGCAAGTATAGTGCACTTAGTTAACATAAAGGAGTTTTGATTTATGTTGGTTTGTGATTATTAGTATTGTTTGGAGATTGTGAGAGTAGCTTGTAATGCGAGTCTTGAGAGCCTTTGCGAGTAGTAAAAAAAAATTAAATCGAATATATGTAGTGAAAACATAGCATGAAAGCAACATTGAAAGTAATATTAACATAAAATGAGAGGTTTGTTTTAAGCAAGCAATTGGAGTATTCCGAAACGGAACTAAGACTAACCAAAGTGATTCGAATTTACCTTTGAGTTTGAAAACATGCTTTGGCCTAATAGGTGGGAATACTCTCGCCGAACTTGCGGTTAACGGTATTCACCCTTCCAGTTACTACATGTTCCTTGTCATTAGTAAATTTGAGACTTTGGCGAGATTAAAAAAAATAATAATAATCAAGGATTGAAACTAATCGCTAAGTTGCGGATTTCACTCCTATCTTAGCGAGGTCGTTTCTTTGAGTGTGGTTTGTACACTTTGTCCAACGTGGTAAGAAAATTAATTCTAACCTTTAATTGGTAAGTGTCCACTAGAACGAGAATTGTGAAATTTCCACCAAGGTGAGGATATCACTCCTATCTTGGTGTAGTTTCAAAACACAAAGAATTTACGCGGATTGAAAGTTATCACCAAAGTGAGGGTTTCGCGCCTATTTCGGTGATTTCCTTTCGTTTGTGGTATACGAGTGTTTTCGAGTGTAGTATCATCCATCGAATAGGAAGGTAAATTTTAAAGACCAAAAGAATGGAGTAGAAGCAAGATATGGAGAACAAGTATATTAAGCATGATAAAAGGAATGGTCAAAAAGGTTCCTAACTATAGTCTAGGTCAAACATGGCAATTTTTCCTAATTCCCTATAGTCATGGCTCTGATACCAATCTGTCACACCCCAACCGATGGCGGAATACATCGGGGCGAGACTTGTGGTAGATTGTTCAAAGACTTCATGACACTAGAATTCGTGACAATATGATTTAAAGATAAAATTTCATTCATAGCATAATTATCGTCTAAAAGATAACAGAATACAAATTGTTTTCGTGAAAAGAGAAATACGACATCAAAATATAGAACTTAAACTAGTGTGAGTTTCTAGTCCAATCCTAAGTAGATTTCTTGAATATCCTGCATCAAACATTTCCTTCAACATGTATAAAATATCCGTCAACACATAAAGCATTGGTGAGCATACTAGTTTTAGTTTACATACATAGTATTTTAGAATGGTTTATTCAAATCTCATACTATAGCATTGCACATACCTATCATACAAAAGACATAACTCAAACCCGCGAGTACCACAGCGTATACCTAACATATTCATGTTAGGCCGTTTAAATCTTAACAATGACCCATAAAGGGGGCGGTGTGCTAGTCCTATAGCGCTATACATGTTAAGTGGGCTAATAATAGTTAATGATTTATGTCTAAGTATCTCAGAATCATAAGCATGGCAAGTAGCATATAAGAATTTTAATAGATTGAGCATGAGTGTTTATGAAAGCATTAGTGTGTTTTGCATAAGATACATGTTTACACCCCAAAAGTGATAAAGAGTAAAAAGGGGACAAGTATGAACTCACCTTTGGATGCGTTTAGTAAGCCTCCAAAGACGAGTCTTGGGAGGTTAGTTCCTTAGCCTTGGTTAACTAGAATTAAAGAATAAAGGGTTTTAGGTTCGAGTTTAGGTTATAGATTCACGAGAGTCATGCAAGCCTTTTAGGCAAACCAAGCACAAATTGCCTTTTGGGCAATCCGGATGGTCATGAGATTAAGTTAGACCAAGCACAAAACCATCATAGATGATTCGGATGGTATAAAGTTAGAAATGTGAATCCATTTGATAGGTTCATGTCATAACAACTTCGCTTATGGAATAAACGTGGGTTTTGGACACGGGATTCCCCCTTTCTAGTGTGGATAAATCCGTAGCACAAGAAGGGTCAAGAGAGTTGGTAAGGTAGGGTGTAACCACAAACCTTCCAAAGATTAATAATAAACTAGTAAGATAGAAACTTAAAAGTATATGTTTATATTATTATATAGTATAATTCAGAAAACAACCACCTTTGGAACCTCTTTTAGATGCTCTATCCTTATCACACTTTTGTGGATAAATATGGGGAAGATCCTAGAGGTTTCTCTAATGGGTTAGAAGAAGAAAAGAAGTGAAGAAAGAAGAATAAAGTTGGAGTTTATGAGAGAACTCACTTAGAAGTGGACTTCCACTCATGGGATTTCTTTGGAGAATTGGGAGG
The DNA here is from genome assembly GCA_028751855.1 of Ambrosia trifida. Lineage (NCBI taxonomy): Eukaryota > Viridiplantae > Streptophyta > Magnoliopsida > Asterales > Asteraceae > Ambrosia > Ambrosia trifida. The sequence goes on from CM054125.1 coordinate 141,213,524, forward strand.
TTTAGAGAGGATTTAGAAATGAGCAAGTGTTAGAATGAGTAGGAGTGGTGTATTTATAGTTGGAGTGAAGGGGTTGGGTATTTAATGAATTAATTAGGGTGGTTAGGAGTGAATTAGGTGGGAGATATATCTCAAAAGAAAAAAAATAAATAAATAACTAAAAATAATAAAAAAATGCACGGCAATATATATATATATATATATATATTGCAAAATGTTGTATGTTGTTTGTTTTTTTTTTTTTTTTTGCCACTAGTCACGTTTTTTTTTATTCTCTTTTTTTCCCTTTTTTTTAACTAAAAAGTATTATTAATAAAAAAGAATATGTATGTTTTATTTAAAAAAATAAATATACATTAAGATCTTAACTAAAGGAGTTTCTTGTAATAGTGCCTAAATTGAATAGGGTAAATTATAATGACGACTCGTAATGAATTGGTAGGAGTAACATAAAAGAAGCGAATAAAGACGAACTTGGAATTTGTTAAATATGGAATTTAAATACATGTAAAAGTAAAAATCACGCGATGTTACACGACGCTCTCAAGAATCGAACCCATGACCTTTCAGCCATGGATCTTTTATCATTGATACCACTCCAGCATAAGGTGGTTTGTAAATATACCAAGTAATGAGGATTAATCTACCAATTTAGTCAAACTACAATGATAAAAGACATTTAATAAGCTAATCTACCAACTAATTAAACAATGAATAATTAGGAGGGACCCGAATCAGCTTTGGGCAAAGGTTGTGAGCTCCATTCATAAGACGGATTCTAGTAAAAAACTTATCCCGGTTAAGAATATGATTACCGAAGTATGGAAGGATATAAGTGGGGTCGAGGAAGCGTTGCACAGAATCAGGATCTGGATTAACTACAAACTGAAAGTTAAACTTGGGGATGGGACTAAAACTCGCTTTTTGGAAAGACCCGTGGCTATTGGAGGGGCCGTTTCAGTCGGCTTTTCTAGATTTATTCCGAATGGCGGCCATCAAAGATAGCATTGTTGTCGATTGTTTGGTTTCTAGCGGCTAACGGTTTTCAGTGGGTTTGGGAGAGGAAGGGGAACTCTTTCAATAACACCACTTGGAGCCGGTATGGGGAGTTATTACGGCTTCTCAGTCAATACAATGTTAAAGGTTGAAGCGACGTGTGGCATTGGGACAACAATGAAGGGGTCGAATTCTCTGTGAAATCCAATACGCTTCACACAAGACTATCCCTGACAACGTCAAGACCTCATAGTTGTGTCTGTTATGGTCACTAACACGTGCCTGGTTCTGCAAGAGCTCTTAGGTATTGTCCCAGCGGGCGGGTATGTTGGTAATCATGGTATCATATACGAAACGGAAGCGGGTTATATTTATTTACAAAACAGAATTATATATACAATATATATTAGGCCGATTTATATATATAATATATGTTTAATTTTATTAATACGATTAATAAAATATTCCCAATTAGGATCTAAGTTAAACGCGTACAAACAAATAAATAATAAACAACCATAGAGGGTTTAGTAATCAACCTTTCATGACTACACCGAAATTGTAACACGCGGGTTATAACGTATCTTCGCTAGAAGGAAGTTCACAATCGAGCACAATCCAACCAAGAGGAGGAGTGGGCTGATGGTGGTTGTTCACGACAATGGAGGGGAAGCTGTGTAAAAGTGGTGGCGGCCAAGGAAGAACAAAGAGGGTGAAGTTGTTTTATCTTTATAAAACACAAGATTAGAATTTGATCTACCACCCTTATTTATAAAGATAAAACTTACACATAATGGTTTTCTTCGTTGGCGGAGAAGGGAATCAAATTAACCATTCTACCAAATATTGTTCTGCGCGTAGATTGCAACGAATTACTGAACTTCACTTGTAAAGCCAATATAGACTCAAGACTAAACAGAACCTCAGCCATGGTAGGTCGCTGTTTTGGACTAATGTGCAAACATCTCTCTGTAATTTTAATAAATTCCTTCAAACACTTTGGCGATATTTCGCCCTTTATATCGGAATCAATTATATGTTTTAAATTCCCTTCTTTGATAAATTCTTGAACCCATGCAACTAAACCCTCATCTAGACTTATATCCGTTGCGCGCTTCCTATACAACACTTCCAACAACACTATCCCAAAAGCACACACATCAGACTTCCTTGTCAGCTTTCCAGTTGCATAATAGTTGGGATCCAAATAGCCAAAAGTGCCTTTAACATTTGTATTGACATACGTAGACGGCTGATTCGTTGGGCCTATTTTTGACAACCCAAAGTCCGCTATTTTAGCCGCCCAGGTTTCATGTAACAAAATATTAGAGCTTTTAACATCGCGATGTATTACACCAGACTCAATACCGGTACCGGTGTGCAGGTAGTATAACCCACGACCAGCACCCATGCATATGTTTAGTCGTTGAACCCAAGAAAGAGGTGAACGTAGTTTATGGAGATGATCATCAAATGTTCCATTGGGCATGTATTCATATAGGAGGATCATTTCTTTTTCATAATTACAATAGCCAAGCAAAGACACAAGATTACAGTGGCGCAACATCGAAAGCATTTCAATTTCTGCCCAGAACTCTGTAGCCCCTTGAGTCGACATGGAATCCAAACATTTAAATTTAGGGCTGGCAATGGGTAACCTGTATAAGACACGATTAGACCTGTTAATCGAAAAGTACACTATGTCATTTTTTACTTTTTTTTAAATAATTAGAATTAAGAGGCAAAGATTCATCATTTCTCTTTTTTGGTACATAAAACACATAACTGTGTTATAAACATGGGATATAAAGTAATTAAACGAGTCGTGTTAATGTTTAGAACTTTTGTTGTTCGCGTCATCAGAGACCTGTTAAACCTGCTAAGACACGATTTGCCAGCCCTACGTGTAATCGCAGCAACTACAGGACTTGATCCATGGATTACGTTACCATTGTAAACTTTCCCGAAACCTCCACAACCAATTACTAATGATTCGTCAAAGTTTTCTGTTGCTAACGTAATTTCGGAAAATTCGAAGTGATGGCATGCTTGTGACCGTTGTATTGACGATGATGTGGAGGGTTCCGACTCCATGACATATCCGGTAGCAAAGAAATGGTTATGTTGTATTGGAAATTATGACCATTGACCAACATTATTGATCATTGACCAAGACCATCCTCCTCCATATCTTCCTTTCTTGCATTATGCCCCTTGATTTGTGCCTAGAGACTAGCTCCATGTTTTGTGCCCCAAGATTAGTCATTTTCCTATTTTATGTACTTTCACTTTATGTATTTATAGGAGATAGTTTTCTCCTTTAGTATGTACCAAACTTCTCTATCAATAATAAACACATCCTCCATCTCCATTCTCTTGTACCAAATCCACCTTGTTGTTTTGAGAGTCGTTGGCTAGAAATCAAAGCGGCCCTCAGGCCAAAACAAACAAACAAACCAACCCAAACACCAAATCGATTCCGCTAGAATTTTACATGGTATCAGATCAGTGTTTTTGATCCTGAAACAATCTGCTCATCAAAAAAAAAGTGTTTTTCTATTTTTTGAAAGGAGATGAATTAAAAAAATAAAAAAAAAATAAAGGAGGCAATGAGGGGTGGAAGCAAGATGGAGGAAATCGAAGACCAAAAAGAAAAGTCGAGTTCAAATCTTTGAGCTCGCAAGAAAAGTCGGGTTCAAATCTACGAGCCCGCAAAAAAAAAAAAGTCGAGTTCTTTGAACTCGCAAGAAAAAGAAAAGTCGGGTTCTTTGAACCCGCAAGAAGAAAAAGTTGGGTTCCTTTGAGCCCGCGAAAAGAAAAGTCGAGTTCTTTGAACTCGCAAGAAGAAAAAGTCGGGTTCTTTAAACCCGCAAGAAGAAAAAGTCGGGTTCTTTTAAACCCGCAAGAAGAAAAAGTCGGGTTCCTTTGAACCCGCAAGAAGAAAAGCCGGGTTCCTTTGAGCCCGCGAGAAGAAAAGTCGAGTTCTTTGAACTCGCAAGAAGAAAAGTCGGGTTCGTCGAACTCGCAAGAAGAAAAGTCGGGTCCAAAACTATGAGCCCGCAAAAAAAAAGAAAAAAAAACTCCAACTTGAAGAGGAGTGTTCAAAAAAAATATTACTTGATAAGTTGGGCGTTCGTAACCTTCACGCTCCAACTTGAGGGGGAGTATTGGAAATTATGACCATTGACCAACATTATTGATCATTGACCAAGACCATCCTCCTCCATATCTTCCTTTCTTGCATTATGCCCCTTTATTTGTGCCTAGAGACTAGCTTCATGTTTTGTGCCCCAAGATTAGTCATTTTCCTATTTTATGTACTTTCACTTTATGTATTTATAGGAGATAGTTTTCTCCTTTAGTATGTACCAAACTTCTCTATCAATGATAAACACATACTCCATCTCCATTCTCTTGTACCAAATCCACCTTGTTGTTTTGAGAGTCGTTGACTAGAAATCAAAGCGGCCCTCGGGCCAAAACAAATAAACAAACCAACCCAAACACCAAATCGCTTCCGCTAGAATTTTACATGTTGATGTTAATGTATTATAGTCCACTTACAGGTCTTCTTCATAAAAACGAGTTGGGCGGTCCCCAACATTGACCGAATCAATTGTCTTTTAAATCTCTGTTCCACGAAAAGGTGAAATAGAAAAAAAAAAAACAAATATGTTCATACCGTTGTTCAATTTGTAATAATTGCAGTCGAGCCGCTCGCGAGCTACTTGAGCTTGGCTCGGTAAAAAGCTCGAAATGAGCTAAGCCTTATCGAGCTCGAGCCGAGCTTGAGCCTAAAACAAAGCTTGTTTATTTATCGACCCCGAGCTCGAGCCTGGCATGTGAAGCTCGTTAGGCTCGTCGAGCCTTATCGAGCCTAGTGTAATATTAGTTTTTTTTTTAATATTTAATAATATTTAGCACTCAATTACAAACTTACAAATCACAACTTTTAATTTCTAAATGGACAATGACCTTCATATGATAGTTTATACAATATCATATTATTACTACATGCTTTTATCATGTAAATGAACTTTATCATTTAGCAAAGTGTCTTCAATGACACGGATATGTAGATATGCAATGACCGGACAACTTACACAAGAGTGATGTTTATGTTCATATTGGTCTGTTACAGTAAGATACCTTTGGTTTATTAAGATTTGTTCAATAATGAGTACATGGTTTTTATGGTGAACTGCAATCAGTTGTAAGTGGCGGTGCACATTTCTATTCTTTTTGCGTAACTTGCGACAAAAAACCTAAGTATCATAATGTTGTATTGCAACATACAAAACAATCCGATCAATAAGACTGGACTTTCACAAGCCCAACAAACCAATAAGCCCATAATATCAATATTAGTATTTAACCCAATAATAGATATTATTATTCTGAGCCCAATATCAAATACCAAATTTTAGTAATTGAATTATAACATATCATTTTAACATCATCTCATAATTCATATGCACGAATATATTAGATAGGATGCATCCGAATTACATGCACATGCATAAATTTTCATGTGTATTTGAAACTAATGATCATTAATAGCTTTTATATTCTTATCAAATATTTCATTAATCTTAATTATACGTATAAATAGTGATTTTTTTTAATAGAAACAAGACACTGATTAGTAAAGTTGTTGGAGGAAAAACTCTAAGCGTATTAGTTGGGATTGAAATTAAAAGTCTTGTGCGAATGGAGTAATTGAGTTATGCGACCTGTGATGTGAAAGAATATCAACATCCATTCCAAGTATAGAGGTGTGGAAATAGCGATATTAATTTCCATGAAACAGGACCATGGGTACTAAATAGCGGTATGGGTCATTTGGGTAACCCACCGGCCACCACCCACTTTCCAACTTCCATACATAAAGTTATAAGGTCCTTAAAGTGTAGTCCGGTTGGTAGGCGGACCAGGCTCCCTTTAGGGAGACCCAGGTCCGATCCCCGCATACAATAATTGGAGGACATAAGGCAATGATGGAGAGAGTTTGTCCATCCAGGTGAAGGGAGTTAGAACCTGAGCTAACATGGTTTTCATCTGGCCGTTACTCTAGCGGACGACAGTAAAACTGAGCCCGTGTAGTATCTTGACACTTCATAGAAATTTTTCATATTTTTATTGATTTAATTTTTTTTATCATAATTAATTGATTAAAAATTCGTTTTTAATGATTTTAATCTCAAATTTTCTGGGAAATTATTCTAAGTATGATAAACTGAAATAAAATTTATTTATCAGAAAATAGTTATTTTTGCTATTTTTACCATTTTTAATCATTAAAACACTATTTAATTTCATTAAATTTGTTTTAAATACAAATAAATGACAAAAATTATGAAAAATTTATTTTTACTATTTTACATCAGAAAATAATCATTTTTCATAAAAATATTATTTTTGGACCATATCTTAAGCCATCTGTCTCGTTAGGTATAAAAATGCAACCCAAATGAATCTTTTATCTGCAGATTTGACAAAACAGATCTCATGTTGTCTGTGTGCTTGTGCTTATTGTATCATTTTTTTTTACTAATAGTTTAATAATAATAATAATTAACATCTTTACTAATTATTTCTATTCCCTAATGTTGTGTTTTAGTCAAGATGAATGCGACTCGGACAGTTGTAGGGACTCTTGTCTCTTCGTGGTTTTGACCAGTTTATGAATCTCGTCATCGACAACACAGTGGAAGTGGACGGTGAAGAGAAAAATGAAATTGGCATGGTGGTAAGTTACTTGTCCCAGCTAAATGTGTCGGATCAATGCAAATACATGTGTTCAATAATGTATATATAATTTATATGATTATTGCCCTTCACAATATAGTGTAGTAGACTTTTGACCCATTTACCTTTTAACTATTTCATTGAAACACCCCAATTACACACTTGCTCTAACCTGAATTGACCCGTTACAAGTAAAGTAAGTGAGATAAAAACCATTTTGTATCTTGTGCAGGTTATACGATGTAACAGCGTAGTGACGGTTAAAGCTCTAGAGCCAGTTGTACAACAAGCTCTTTATTAGAACTCACTCATAACCACACAACAAACTACTTTCCAGGTAACTTTTATTCTAATAATAATTAGTTGGTTACTTGGTTCCCACATTGTTCTTAGGGGTGTTCAGAATAACTGAAAACCAAATAAAAACCGAAAACCGAACCGTAACCGTAACCGAAAAAACCAATCCGAACAACGAATTTGGTGTTTGGTTTGGTTTTTTGTTCTACATTTTTTATTTGGATAACCGAATAAACCGGTAAAATAATTAATTATTAAATAAAAATAATAATATTTAATAAGTCATATATAATATATAAACCCAAAATATTGAAAGGTAAGTCCAACCCAAAATAAAGCCCACCTATTTGTAAGTAATATTCAGAGTAGAAGTCTAATATCCAGGTATATGTTTCCCTATGATTGCATCAACCATTGGTCTGATTATCACGCTACACGATTTATATGTTTAGTATTAATATCTTTATTTTTCGTATGAAGGTTCACTAGAGTTGGAGAAAGATTTAGGTTTGAAGTTTATTTATATTTTGTGGAATTGGCAAAGACTTATTTACTATTTGTAATTTCTATGATGTTTGTGTTTGTGTGGTGTAATTTTTTGGTTTATATTAATTGCTAACTTTCTATTCGGATTTCGGAACACAGAGGTATATAAGTTAGAGAGAAAAAAACTTCGTTTCAATTTGGTTGAATTTAGTTTGTTTGGTTAAACCGAAACCAAACCGAATTCAATTTGGTTGAATTTGGTTTGGTTTCCATATTCCTAATTTGGTTTGGTTCGGTTTTTGGTTTGGGGTACAAAATTTTGAAAACCGAATAAACCGAATCGAATAAACCAAATAAACCATAAACTGAACCAATGAACACCCCTAATTGTTCTAAATAATGTGAAAAATAATATTTTTACAATGCATGAAGACCTTTATATAATTCATTTATCCATAATTTTTTCCTTTGAATCTAGTTTACAATTATTTATACAAAAGCTCAAGTAGTTGATCAGACATGGATAGTTTAGCTGCACAAGATAAGATGTTAAAGCCGCTTAAATAACATATATGTAACACCAGAAACAGGATAAGTTAAGCAAAACTACTATATTAGTGTATTATATTTTTTTTGCAAGTCTATTTGTTCCTATGTGAAAAGGTATTTAATTTCTAAACCTTAGTGTATAATATTTTTTTCGTAAGTCTTTATATATTGATAAGGCATATGCATTGGTTGGTTTGTAGATTGAGAAGCTAAACGAGGTTATCAAGGAACTCGTTAAGGAAAAGGAAGAAGATAAAGAAAGGTTCAATGGAATCATAGGAGAGATGGGGGCTCAAATGGAAAAAAGATAAAGTGGAGAAAGATGCAATGCTAGTTAGGATGATGAAGATCGAGGCTATGTTTACAACTTAGGTTATTTGAATGTTTGGATTTGCGCTATTTGAATGAATTGGATTTGGTTTATTTGAATCATTTGGATTTGGTTTAATATAGTTTTGTTTTGAAATTTCATAAATGATAGCAAAGTGGTGACAAAAAAACAGTAGCAAAAAGGTGATAAAAAGCGGTAGCAAAACGGTGACAAAAAAAAGGGTAAAAACGGTAGCAAAGTGGTGACAAAAAGCGGTAGCAAAATGGTGACAAAAAGCGGTAGCAAAATGATGACAAAAGGCAGTAGCAAAGTGATGACATAAAGCGGTAGCAAAACGGTGACAAAATGGTAGGAAAAAATAACACGGTAGGGCAATTGCCATGTGTGATTTTGCTACCGAGTTTTTTGGTAGCAAAATGGTGGCAAAAGGTCAATTGCCACCGTTTTGCGACCGAAAATACGGTAGCAAAAACCCTATTCTGTAGTAGTGCTGGAAGAATTGGTTAGATTTTGAGATTTCGGGTTGTTTGTAATTGCCCGACGTCCTATTCTTGTTCGTTTTGTGTCATTGTTTTTGTTTTGTATCTCAGCCCCTTGCTGACTCTCTCTCTATATATATATATAGTGATTTGCCGTTAAAAAAAATAATATAAGGTATTATGTACACATGAAGAAGCCAGCAGATTTGACCAATTTGATATAAACAACACCCATTTTATATATACACAGACAAACAATTTCTTGTTTGTTGTCGGTTGTGTAATCACACAAAATAAAAAACAAACGAATTTCCTAGAGAAAAGAAGAATTCACACCTTATTGATGGTATGTTTAATGAAACTTGAAAAAAGTCTTCACTCCTCCCCACCTATATCTTAAGACATAAATAGCTTAAACAATAATTAAAGTTATAAAACCTTTTAATTGTATATTTAATCATCTCTAAGACCATGTGTAGTGGGGCTTTATATTTATAAAGCCTCTGAATGTGATTGGTCCACGTGGCTGCTGAGTCAGCGTGGAGAGAGAAACTGAAAAAGGGGTGTAGTGGTGGGGCTTTATTTATAATTCAAAATAATTAAAATAAAATGCAAATAAATATAAAAAAATTACAAATAATAATAAAAACACCCAAGTAAATATTAAAAAAAAAAATACAAGTAATATTAAAAAAAAAAGTTACAACTAATATTAATTTTCATCTTCGGATTCTTCATATTCGTCTTCGTCTTCGTCGTCTTCTTCTTCTTCTTCGTCACCTTCTTCTTCTTCTTCTTCTTCGTTTCCTCCTGGGTTTGGAATATACCGAACCGACCACGCTTGTTGGACCAAATCCGCAGCTAACGCGTCATGTACTTCATGGTCGCGAAGTTCATGTGCGTTGAGCACTCTTTCTTGCACATTAGCTTGCGGTAGATCCTGGACGGCTTCCGGTACGTAATTTTGGCATATCGCTTTACCTTCATCTTCTAATATCATATTATGCATGATTATACATGCATACATAGCATCTCGCAGCTTGTCTGTGGTCCATGCACGAGCAGGGTTTCTTATGTAATGCCAACGCTGTTGAAGAACCCCAAAACACCTCTCTATGTCCTTTCGCGCCGCCTCTTGGACCTTTTTAAAGTGTGCCCTTTTTTCGTCGTACGGGTTACTAAACGTCTTAACGATAATGCTATACCTCGGATATATTCCGTCAGCCAAATAGTATCCGTGTGGGTAGTAGTTTCCATTAGCGTAAAAGCACGCCTTCGCTGCCCTGCCAGAAACGAAATCCTCTATAATAGGCGACTGCTCAAAAACGTTTAAGTCGTTGCATGAACCCGCAACACCAAAATAGGCCGACCAAACCCAAAGATCGGCTGAAGCCACCGCTTGAAGAATAATCGATGGTCCTTTTTGGTCACCACGCGTGTGTTGACCTCGCCAAGCGGTTGGGCAATTATACCACCGCCAGTGACGACAATCAAGGCTACCCAGCATTCCTGGTAACCCATGTTCAGCCGTATGCACCTCGTAAATTTTTTGTAGGTCGTACCAAGTGGGCCGTCTAAGATAACGGGCTCCGTACAACTTTATTATTCCTAAAACAAAAAAATTCAAACATATATAAAAAAAATACAAACATATATAAAAAAAATACAAACATATATAAAAAATAAATACCTTGGCAAAAATACTCCAAAGAATCGCGTGTTGTTTTCTCGGCCATTTTTAAATACTCGTCGTTGATATCCGTCGTGTTGCCGTATGCGAGTATACGCAGTGCCGAGGTACACTTTTGAATAGACGTGAATCCCATAATCCCCCTAGCATCCGCTTTTTGTTTAAAGTACGGAAACGCGTTTTCAAGATCTTCGGATATACGTAGAAATAAACGTTTGCTCATCCGGAAACGACGCCTAAACACCTTTGGGTCGGGGTAAGTCGGGTTTTCATCAAAGTAATCCTTCATCAAACGAGCATTTGCCGATAGATGATCTCGTTCGTAGTACTGCCTAGTTTGTTTTGGAGGTGTAGGCGTACTAGTTTCTTCAAGATACCGCGCCGAAAGCGCTAGCGCATTCGTAATGGCATCTTGCTCCAACTCTTCGTCTGTGGAATAACCCTCGTCGCCTAAAAACTCTCTATAATATTCTCTCGCAATAGATGATGACGCGGGGGAACCCATTCTTTTCGAATATTGATAATACGTGTTTTGTGTTTTGTGTGTTTATATATTTGTGTGTTGTGTGTTTATATATTTGGGTCCATAAAAAAATATAGCCGTTCAAAAATTATTATAGCCGTTCAAAAAAAAACGGTAACATTACCGTTGAAGCCGCCACGTGTGAAGTTCTCATTTGTTGGAACAATTGTCACTCAGCGTTATTTATATAACGCCATCAACCAATTTGAGTAAATAGCGCCCCCTGTAGCGGTGTGGGGGCGCTATTTTTGAAAAAATTTGATATATAGCGCCCGAGTACGGGTGGTCTAACACACTAAACAAATTTCACGTCAGTCATACATAGAGTTGTTGGATACATAAAAAAATGTACCACCTAAAATATTATCAATTGTTTTAAGTGTATTTATTGTGATTTAGAAAATAAATTCACACTTAAATCTATGTGAGCCGGTGCAATTTAACGATGAGTGACCTCATAATAAGTCTTCATCCAAGTAACAAAAAACATAATCCTGGTCTCTAGAAATCATATAATATTGTTAATAATCTATGGATCAGGTGGTGGAAAGACTTGAGTTATTCTTATGAGACTCATGTTCGATCTCCATCTGCATCAAATAGTGAGGCAATAGGGCGTAATAATGGTGACTAACCCACTGAGGGGGGTTCGATCCTAAGCGTTGCCCCGGTTTTCATCAAACTGTTACTTCAGCAAGACAACTCGTGTGGAGGCAGTACAGTTTCCGGGGGAACGCCACCAAGGCTGACAAGCCAACCTGGATCTGAAAGAACACGGAGTTCAGCCAGCCTTAACGGGTTGACGACTTCGATAGACATCGTAACAATGAGTCACTCATAAGAAAGTCACCATTAAAAAGAAAGAAATCAAAAAAATTGGTCCACATGACCACATGCAAATCTATGTCAATCGAAAGTGATATTAATTTTGTCTATATTTAACATCCATAGAATTACGCTACATACAACCTTCCTTTGTCGATATCACCCTAATTACAAATACATTGACATATTGATCGACCTCGACTTTGAACACGTCTCCTCTACTTCATCCTACTTAAACTCACTGTTTCATACAATATCTTCAACATCCTCATTTTCGCAGCAAAAATGGTAGGGGCACATTCACTACGACACACACCCACTTGGGCTGTGGCTACGGTTTGCTTCGTCTTCATCTGTCTTGGACTTCTCATCGAACATCTATTTGATATTGTGTCACATGTTAGCATCTATTCTTTCTATCTTTCTAACGTTATATACTTAATTACCGACGTTTTACAAATCTTTGACTAATTACTGGTATGGTATGGTATTGTATGGTATGATAATATAGTGGCTTAAGGAACATAGGAAGCCAGCCATGTATGAAGCAATACAGAAGCTTAAATCAGGTAAGAATGCATAAAGTTGTTAGATAATAATAATAATAATAATAATAATAATAATAATAATAATAATAATAATAATAATAATAATAATAATAAAGATCGAATTTAAAAGCTTTGACGGTTGGTATTTGGATGTAAACTTGTGTTTCTACATGTTGCAGCGTTGATGCTTCTCGGATTAATGTCACTAATACTAGTTAGTACTCAAAAAACAATCGCGAAAATCTGCATACCGAACAAAGTAGCAAATACCATGCTACCTTGTCACAGAATCTATGAGGAAACAATGCAAACAACCGAAGCATATGAACTTCGTTATGCAACCTCTCCTCGGTTTGAACCAGTACCCAATGAAGACAACATGGTCCGATCAAAACACAGATTGTTAAATTCGGTTTCTGCTACGTATAATTCAACTGGTGATCACTGTGCTTCAAAGGTAATTTGATTATATAAGAATATATGTATATATAACCAGAGTAAAGATCAAATACATATAGTTTTTTTGTAAGAACTGTGAGAATCAAAGGGGGTAAAAAAAATTATTTTTTTTTTTAGAATTTTTTTTTCCCATGTGCTTAAACATTCTTTCTAGATAAATAATACAAAAAAAAAATTAAAAATTTTTTTTTTTTTAGTGTAATTACGTCATTAAGGTAAATACATTAGTTTACACTAGAGTAATTATGTAATTACTCTACACGTAATTACTCTACACCAATTTTTTTTTTTTTTTTTAGTTTTCAATACTATAATACTTGTTTAACAATATGGGAAAAAAAATTTTGAAAAAAAAAATAAAAAAAAATACCCTCCTTTGATTCTCACAGTTCTTACCAAAAAAGCTATTTGTACCGGATCTTTACTCTATATAACCAATTTAAAGTTATATGTAATTGCTATAACTTTTGGTGTGTATTTGCAACTTTAACCATGCTTTTAGGCATTTCATTAAAGTCACTCAAAGATTTTTTTTTTCTTTTAAAATCAATCAACTTTATTTAGGTGTTTTCATCCTGTGAAACGTATATGAATCTTGGTAAGTAATATTTTTTTCCAATTAACTTGAAGTAAAAGGTAATAGTGAAGTAAAAAAAATCAATAATAATCAAGTCTTATAATTGTTAAACTTAAGTCAAATGCATAATGAAATAATCATATCACTTAAAAACATGTATTTTATATTGTTTATTTTTTTCAAAAAAAAAAATGTTTTTTACATGGTTTTTGAAGGTTTTCTCAACTCAAACGAGTTTTCATTTTATACTTGACCTATATATATAGTGTTAGGTTCCTGTACAAAACCTATTTTTTGTGAGAAATGTGAGAACCAATACTAGTGTGACACATGGCAGCCTATTTTTTTAACTTGAAGGGTATCAATGTAAATTGTGTTGCTTATGTTATTTTTAGAAGATAATTGGTAATTAATATGGTGATTAATTAGGAGTATTCTTAGTGATTTTTTGTTTCACATTTGAACAGATATTTCTTCATTATTTATAAACATACAGCACATCATCATTCATTCACTGAATTTGCATCAATCAAACAACAATCATATTGTAGTGTTTTATTCGAATGGACAATTTCTTTTGTGTTTTAACGCATGTTTTTGTTCCCAGCAAAACACTTAGGATAAAAGCATGTTGTGTATTTTCAAAACTCTATCTGTTATTATTTTAGAAAGCATGTGTGTATTTGTGGTGTTCAATACCATGATTCTGAGAATTGTAGGTCACTTAATGTATCAATTTTCATATCATTGTGTTTTATTTTCATCTTAAAAGTTTGTATTACATTCATATCATTGTGTTTTATTTTCAAAGACGATCATATTGGTGTGTTTTATTTTTTATATACCATAAAAATTATGATTGATAAAAACACCATGTGTGACTAACGCACGCCATTGACATGAATAATAAAACACCAAACGCTATGTGAAAAAAAAAATATCTACTTTAAATATAAAACACTATCTGTATGTATAAAACACTATATCACTGTGAAAAAAACTAATTCATATAAAACACCTTCATATCAATTAAAACACATAACAACAGAAACATCAATGCATAAATTGAATTATAATAAAACGAATCTTTGTTGATTCTCCATTATTTCAGAGATTTTGTTGAATATAATAGGGTTGTTTGTTTTGTTAATAATTGACCGAGATTTTAGTAGTCAAACGGTTTCTTATATGGTTTTTAATATCATCTTTATTAATGTGTATAGACAAATGACACTACTACCCCTCATCATTGTTTTCTATCATTAATAATTAAACACTAATTACAAGATTGTCATTCATTAAATCTAAACCATTGATTAAGATGATCCAATGGCCCAAAACACATCTTACATTTCTCACAAAAAACACAATTTGTACAGGATCTTAACCCTATATATATATATATATATATATATATATATATATTAGTTGTCTCACTTAATTTTAATATTTTTAGTATAAAAATACAAATGAAATGAATGCCGAGTTACTTTAAGGAAAAGAGAACTTTTACTAAGTTTAATTACACTTGAGAAATTTGGTTATTATATAAAGTTGCACCAGTAAATAAAAGGGATATGGAGGTTGAACTAGTAAAATATCACTCAAATTAAATTTTAGAGAAAAAAAAAAAACCTGATATCCAGTCCAACATCCTATCTAACCGGGTTCATTGGTTCAACCAGACCAGTCGGTTTAATTGAAAACGGTTCAAATAGATTCAATCAGACTGATCTGGTAGCCAGTTCTGATTCGGTTTCGAAACCAATGATTCTAAAAAATGTTTTTCTGTACAGGGAATGACGTCTTTCATATCCGAGGATGGAATAAACCAATTAAACTATTTCATATGTTCTTTGGCTATCATGCAAATAGTATATAGTGTTGTTACCATGGCTTTGGGGAGAGCCAAGGTACTTATTCTTCCTTTTGTTGACTTCTATCAAGTATTGGTGCTAATATGCAATGTTTACAAAAGTGATGCAGATTTCTATCAAGTATTGGTGCTAATATGCAATGTTTACAAAAGTGATGCACCCATGTTGAAACTTGAAATAATCAAAATGCCAAATTTACAGTTAGCCCCTTGACCTTTTCCGAAAGTTAATAATTAAACTTTTAAATATTATTTTACACAGATGAGGAGTTGGAAAGCTTGGGAACAAGAAACTCAAACACTAGAATACATGGTGGCCAATGGTATTATAAATAATCAAATTCTATATATTTTTAATCTAATGTAACATTTTATAAAACAAACTTTAGAAAAAACGTATTACCTGACTTATAATAATAATAATAATAATAATAATAATAATAATAATAATAATAATAATAATAATAATAATAATAATATAAAACAAATAAAAAAATTATCACTAACCAATTATGGCGGTTCAATAAAAAAACAAATAGTAACATGTTTATTTATTTTTGAATAAGATCCTAGCCGATTTAGATTTACAAGACAAACTACATTTGGGAGAAGGCATATGAGTGATTCAGTCAACACAACGATTGTATTGTGGATTGTAAGTTTGACAAAATTTTACTATTTTTACAAGAATTTTTATATCTCATTGTTATAATAAGTGCTTGAAATGCATTGAAACAGAAATGTTTCTTTAGACAATTCTTTCACTCGGTAGCTAAAGTCGACTACTTCACCTTGCGTCATGGATTTATATCGGTGAGTAGTCGTATATAATAGAAAATGTTGATAATTTAGTATCATAGTAAATACTTTTTGGGTATAAAAGAATTTATATATTTTTATGTTTAATAATTGTAGGCTCATCTATCAACAAACAACTATTTTAATTTCCGCAAGTACATACAACGTTCACTGGAAGATGACTTCAAAGTTGTAGTTGGCATAAGGTAAAATTTAATAATAGCATGTATAATATGTATCAATTGACTATATTATTCTATATAATATAATGTCATAACGTTTCTAATACTTTAGAGAAAAAGTGACACATTTAAATGTTAAATTAAGCCAACTGATCACATAGCTAATTCCTTTTCATCATTTGGACAGTCCACTCATGTGGTTTCTGCTTGTTATCTTGATGCTTACGGACATCCATGGTATGTATATATAAATTTCATCCCTTTTTACTAGTTATTTAAAACTCGAACAAACTATACTCGTTTATTATTTATTAAATATTTAGTTTTCTTTATAATAATAAAATTATATTTAAAACTACGTATCATGTAGTTATATATCTATTATATAAAAAATTTAGTACATACATTTACATAATAACTCGCTCCTTTAGATACATTTACATAATAACTCGCTCCTTTAGATTCACGATTCTAGTCAAGCTCAAGCTTGAGCTAGTTTATTAATTAAGCTCTATTTTAAGCCCGGACTTGGGATCGAGCTTGTTTAAGCTCCGTTCGATTCAAGTTTTTTATAAACTGATTGTTCTTGAGTACTTTACTCATCTCATTTAGTTTGTAGAAAAATCTATAAAGCTAAGAATATTATTGAAAGTTCTTGGACTTTGATTAGGTTGGCATGTGTATCTATGGGTGGCACTACTTCCGCTTGTTGTAAGTATATCACTAAACTTCAGCCATCCTTCACTAATCACTACTACAACATAGTTTACTACGATTTTGGGTCGAGAAGAAAAGCCTTACCACTAGTCTTTTTTGCGACGATCAAATTTTTTTTTTGAACGGTGACTTTGTTTCATCTTTTTATGGTGATAAGTAGGTCACACCCGCCTCTTGGCAGGCCCGCCACTGTAGAAAATATGACGTCTAACCTCTCTAACCTCTCAGACTCTCTCAAACAATCAATCTCATAACAAATCATACACAGAACACAAGAGAAGCAACAAAAACGGTGACAAAACTTTTATTATTTACCCAAACCAAAAACACCCAAACCAAACCCTAGATCTTAACAATCGTCAAGATCTTAACAAAATACAAAGTTATCAACACCTACGGGTTATTAAGACCAGTTAGTGATGATGATATAGACGAAATACAAATAAGAAACCACTTACAAAGACTTACACAGACTAGAGATTACACAAAGAAAGAAAACCCTAAATCAGAAGTGAGAGAGACTAATAATGCACGAATGAGAGAGATACGCCTTTTATATGAGAACCCAAAAGCTTCCATCAGCTGATCTGATCGACTCAACCTGAGTCGTTCATTTTATAACAACCCAACAAATCTCAGTCGTTTATAATATAAACGACATAACAAGCCTGGCCCATCTGTCTTACACAGCCCGATAAAAATAAACAACTTAGCTCAATGGTTTAACCTGCCCAATAACAACTCAACAGAAATATTAGCCCAAGACACATAACACAATAATAAGTTATAATGAACCATATGATTAGCAAATGAATTATAATATGAAATCTATTTATTTCAACATCCCCTCCTTAATTCAATTGCTAAACATATCTGTTAAACCAAGTTTTTTGCACAACAACTCATGTTGTGACCCATACAACCCTTTTGTAAAAATATCAGCGATTTGTTGTTCTGAAGACACTTTTAACAACTGAACAAAACCACTACTAACCTTTTCTCTCAAAAAATGTAGATCCAATTCAAAGTGTTTTGTTTTTTCATGAAACACTGGATTCTTAGCAATGGATATAGCTGATTTACTATCACTAAACAACTTTAGTGGTAAATCAACCTTAATTCCTAACTCACTTAAAACATTTAACAACCAAACCAACTCACATGTAGTAGTGCATAAGGCTCCATACTCAGCCTCAACAGTAGACCTACAAACAGTATTTTGTTTCTTGCTTTTTCAGGAAACCAAATTAGAACCTAAGAATGCACAATATCCAGTAACCGATTTCCTAGTAACCAAACATTTTGCCCAATCAGCATCTGCATATGCAGATAGACCAAAAACATCACTTTTCTTAAACATTAACCCTTTACCAGGTGATGTTATCAAATATCTTAGTAACCTTAAAGCAATATGTAAAGTAGCTTCAGTCGGTTTATGCATAAACTGACTCAGGAACTGTAGAGTATAGCTTATATCAGGTCTTGTAAGTGACAAGTAAATTAATTTTCCTATAAGTTTCTGAAAACCAGTAACATCTTGTAAAAAATTTTCAGACTTATCCTTTTTCATAGACAAGATGTAATTTTCTTCTATAGGAACACTAACTGGCTTACAGCCAAGATAACCAAACTCACTTAACAAATCAAGACAATACTTCCTCTGATTTAAACATATACCATCATCCGAATATAAAACCTCAATGCCTAGAAAATACTTTAACTTTCCTATGTCTTTAATTTGGAAAGTTTCTTTCAAAAAAGTTTTCACATTATTGATTTCTTGTTCACTATTGTCCGTAATGACAATATCATCCACATAAACTAACAGAACAACAAATATACCATCTTTAGACTTAACAAACATAGAACAGTCACACATACTTTGAACAAAACCAAGTTTAACAAGAACATCAACAAGTTTCTCATTCCATTTCCTATGGGCTTGTTTAACCCATACAATGATTTAACTAGTTTACAAACTTTGGTTTCATTTCCTGAAGAATTTCCCTCAAGCAGGGACATGTATACATCTTCAGTAATGGAACCATATAAGAAGGCATTATTAATGTCCAATTGGAATAATGACCATCCATTTTGGACAGCCAAACTGATTATACACCTGACAGTAACCATCTTAACAATAGGAGAAAATGTTTCTCCAAAATCTATACCCTCTCTTTGGTTGTAACCTTTTGCAACCAATCTGGCCTTGTATCTCTCAACCTCTCCATTGGACTTATACTTGACTTTGTAAACCTACTTACATCCAATAGCTTTCCTATTAGATGGTAAGTCAGTTACAACCTAAGTATTGTTCCTATACAAGGCCTCCATCTCATTATTCATGGCCTCAACCCACTTAGGATGTTTTGAGGCCTTATAATAAGATGTGGGTTCAAAGACTTTATTAACATTTGATACAAAACAGAAGTTTTCAGTAGATAAATTAGAGTAATTAACACTCTTTTCTATACCATACTTAACTTTGCCTTCTATGACATAATCATAATATCTTTTTGGCAAAACTGACTCTCTACTAGAGTGTCTAATATTATTTGTCCTATTTCCCTCAGGAGTTGTAGCCTCATCATGTGACCCTTCAACACTTGAGGAGTTAGTCCCTCTACCTACTGTACTACCATGTGGCTGATCTCAAGCATGATCTACCTCACTAGCAGCCCTGGAAGAGTCATCTAACTGACCCCAAGTGAAGAATCATGAGCTCTACCAGTTTCCCCTTCATCATCGGGAAGACTCATGCCAGTTTGGTTATTATAGTCACTTATAGAAACATCATTTTCAAAGCAGTCAAAAAAATTTAAATGATGTAAATTTTCAAAAACATTTTCTTTATATTCAGTTTTAAAAGGAAAAATGTTTTCATAAATTTAACATCTCTAGAAAACACAACTTGTTTAGTTTCAAGACTTAAAATTTTGTAACCCCTTTTAAGAAAAGAATAGTCAATTAGCACACACTTATTGGCTCTACAACACAGTTTATCAGTATCATTGAAAACAGTTTCAAAACAAAGACACCCAAAGTTTCTTAAATGACTAAGAGTTGGGGGAACCCATGAATTAACTCATAAGGACTCTTACCAGCTAACACAGAAGAAGGAATCCTGTTAATAAGATATGCAGCAGTAAGAACACAATCCGACCAAAACCTAGGTGGAACCCTACTTTGAAATAGTAATGCCCTAGCTGTGTTTAAGAGATGCCTATGTTTCCTCTCCACAACTCCGTTTTGTTGTGGAGTGTAAACACAAGAAGTCTGATGAAG
This sequence comes from Ambrosia trifida, assembly GCA_028751855.1. Classification (NCBI taxonomy): domain Eukaryota; kingdom Viridiplantae; phylum Streptophyta; class Magnoliopsida; order Asterales; family Asteraceae; genus Ambrosia; species Ambrosia trifida. The sequence goes on from CM054125.1 coordinate 141,233,890, forward strand.
TATACCATTTTTATTATAAAAATCTGTCATTTGTTTATTCATAAACTCTGACCCATTATCACTTCTCAGAACTTTAACATTCTTTGAAAACTGTGTTTTTACCAATTCACAAAAGTTGACAAGGTTTTCAAACACTTCACCTTTCCCTTTTAACAAATAGACCCAAACAGACCTAGAATGGTCATCCACAACTGTTAAAAAATACTTGTAGCCTTCCCTACTAGTGACCCTACAAGGACCCCATACATCAAGAAGTACAAGTTCTCCTACATTCTTTGTTTTATGATCACTAATTGGAAAGGGTACCCCGACCTGTTTAGCCTTATGGCAAATTTCACAAGGTTGTGACTCAGGTTGACCAATATTAAGAGTATCTCTTAACACAGCAAGAACTTGGCTAGAAGGATGTCCCAGCCTACTATGCCAAAGACTATGTTCACTAACACTATTAAAACAAACATTACTAAGACTCACATTATCACCTACAAAATATAAACCATCCTGCTGTCTACCAGTCACCAGGACTCTCTTTGAATTGGAATCCTGGACAGAATAGACATGTTCATTAAACAAGACATCTAATTTGTTATCCTTAGCAAGCTTGTGCGCAGAAACTAAGTTAACACAATAATCAGGAATGTAAAACACATCAGTCAACACAACACCATCATCAAGTTTTATGTCACCTATCTTAGTTACTCTAGCATTAGTTCCATTAGGATGTTTAACTTCCATATTATACTTAGACACATCAACACAGTTAATCATATGTTTATCATTACCAACCATATGTTGATTAGCCCTAGAATCCATAATCCATCCAAGAAACAAAGCATACTTTAACAAACTAGAGCAACTAGAAAAGTTTTTAAACAATTCAGACAATTTAGACAAGACTGACATACTAGAAAAAACATTAATAACCACTGACTCACCTCCAACATTAGAACTTTGTGGATCTCCTCCTGATTTCTCACTGATCAAACTCATCAGCTTTGAAATCTGTTCAGATGTAAAAGGTTAACCAGAACCAAAAGAAATATTTGCACACACATTGTTATTAGACACACTGGTTCTAGAGTTGTTTACATTATTGTTATTATTAGTTCTATTAACCTGACCAACAGGTCTCTTTTTAAAACCAGGGGGATACCCAACAATTTCAAAACACCTATCAACAGTGTGTCCAATCATATTACAATGTGTGCACTTCAAGTTAGGATTAGGTCCTCTATTATTACTATTGAACCTTCTCCTATTATCAACAACTTGATTAGACTTAGCAACAAAAGACATACTAGACCCTTTTGATCCACCACTTGCACCTCTATGAGATTCCTCTCTAGAGACAACAGCAAAGGCAACCTTTACTGTGGGTGGATCACCGGTCAACAAAGTAGTCCTAACTGGCTGATATATCTCATCAAGCCCCATTAGGAATTGCATGAGTTTAATAAGACTATTAAAATCATTGAACTCCTTTGAAGCTTGACAACTACACATAGGCAGTTGGACTATAGAATCAAACTGTTTCCACATAGTATTCAACTTATGATAATATTCAGCAACAAAACTACCATTTTGAGACAAACTATTAATTTTCTGATGCAAGTTAAAGATAACACAACCATCAACGCTATCATAAGTCTCTTTAAGATCAAGCCATACATCTCTAGCATACTTAGAAAACACTTGTCCTAAGTACAGTTCTTTTATATTATAAACGGCTTAGATTTGTTGGGTTGTTATAAAATGAACGACTCAGATTGAGTCGATCAGATCAGCTGATGGAAGCTTCTGGGTTCTATTGTTCTAGACAAAGACAAAACAATAGACAAACAAGAAGGAACGATCTCACCGCGAGGGGAACCCAAGTTAGGGTTTCGCCAAACCCACAACCAGTACCTTCACTTAGGGTACTGTATTATGGGTGCAATTGTAGCAATAAATTCCACTCCAACAGCACCAGTTCAATCCTTAGCCAACAACAGTTGACCTCAACACAAACCTGCACAGTATACACAAGAAACCAAGACCCAAGATAATAGACCAGATCTACAAGATCAGATCAGATCTATTACAACAGACCAACCAAGTACCGGATCTAGACATATCAGATCCTTGAAGAACAAAAGACACAAAACAGCGAAAGACAACACAATCCCAAGACAAAGAGCCCTAATGGCTCTGATACCATGTAGAAAATATGACGTCTAACCTCTCTAATCTCTCAGACTCTCTCAAACAAATCATACACAGAACACAAGAGAAGCGACAAAAACAGTGACAAAACTTTTATTATTTACCCAAACCAAAAAACACCCAAACCAAACCCTAGATTTTATTTCAACAGCCACGTCACATCCGGCCAGATTATGTTGTCTTAACCGGGTCCACGCTGGCATCGGTGTGGGGTTTGGCGCTCTACAAGAACCTTACCACGTCTGTTCAACCATACCAGACGGGATGACAGCCGTTGTGCCCCCACAAGAACTATGTTCTCTAAGGTAACATTGGATGATAAAACTCGTGTTGGCTCGGACTCGAACTTGCGACCACAAGGATCAAGTTCTTATCTTCATTGCTCTGACCACTCCACCATGATGAAGGGTCCTGCAACGACCAATTTTATGTAACGACCAATTTTAAGCAGGGCTTAATTTTAAGTTTCAACGACAAAAAATAACATCACTACATTTATGATGGTTTCTATAACCATGTAGCACCGGAGTTGATTAACTTATTTTTATTCCTTAAAAAACTAGCTGGCGACAAAACGACAAGAAATCGTCGCAAAGTCCGTCGCCATTTTCGTTGATTTACTACTTTTCTAGCATTGCTTAATTGTTGCATTAGACTTGAATATTTGACACAAACTAATCCTTGCGATACAATATATTTTTCTGTATTGTTAATATGATAGATTGTGTTGGTCCTTGGAACCAAACTACAAGTGATCGTCGCTAGAATGGCGCTACGACTCAAGGAACAAAACAAAGTAACCATAGGAGCACCCGTGGTTACTCCTAATGATGATCTTTTCTGGTTTAGCAAGCCTCAGTTCGTTCTAACTCTATTACACTACACACTCTTTGTGGTAACAATTTGTTTATGCGTTAATGATAACACTAATTTATCTAGACCAATCAGTCTCACTTATGTTTTATGTATCTTTCTTTGCAGAATGCGTTCGAGTTTGCATTTTTTGTCTGGGTTTCGGTACGTTCATTCACTACCAGAAAATTGACTGTTAACCGATAAAAACTTCACTCATGGATGTGTTCAAATAATCAAATCCCAAAAAAGTAAAAATGTAAATTGGTAAATAGTCATCGCTGGACCATCTGTCGCTAATCCATTAGTTATATTCTCATGGTGATTCGGCGATACTCTCCGTCAGTGATTCGTCGGTGATGTCTCTGATTTGATACATTGGTGATAGTTGTCAGTGATCCATCAGTGAAACCTTTATATATGCTTGGTTTTCCCATAGACCTTCACCGACGGATCCTGCTAACCTTCTCTGATGGGATGCCGACAAATTTCTCCTTCGCTATAAGTACTGTGATATGTAGTGGTTTAACCATAATGAAGGTTCTATTCAAAACATTTTTTTAAATAAAAAATTGCATTAGTTTTTATTAATGACAGGTAAACTGAGAATAATTGAAATTCTCTTTAATCAATTCATGAGTTAGAGTACAATATATAGGGAAAATAATTTACACATTGACACCCTAGATACAAAAGGATTTACAAAAAATACATTGAACGATTATTGTGGTTAGTTTTTTTTTAACATCCCCCTCTCAAGCTGAACGGTGGAGGACCAAGATGAAGCATTTTACGAAATTCATTAAATCGAGGACCAGGAATACTTTTAGTGAAGATGTCAGCCACCTGAAGCTTGGTTGGAACAATTTTTTTATTAAGTTTCCCTGATGTCATGAGTTTCCGCAAAAAGTGATAGTCCAAATCAATGTGCTTAGCCCGCTTATGAGAGACAAGATTTTGAGTGAGAAAGAGAGAACTTTGATTGTCACAAAGAATTGTAGGTCTGTCTGGAGGTAACTCATGAAGTTCCTGTAAAAGATGAGTGATCCAAATAATTTCAGCAGCGGTGTTCCCCATGGCTCGATATTCTGATTCACAGCTTGACCGAGCAACGGTTGGTTGCTTATTTGCACTCCACAAAATAAGATTGCCACCTAAAAATATAGAGTAACCATAGGTCGAACGACGAGTCTCTAGACAACGAGCCCAATAAACATCCGAATAAAAAGACAAAGCAGCATGTACTCCTTGAGTATAATGTAGACGGTAAGAAAAAGTTCCCTTTAAATACCGAAGGATACGCTTAACCTCTTGATAATGATCCACAGTCGGAGAGTGCAAAACTTGACTAACTTGATTAACAACATAAGAAATGTCAGGCCGCGTGATTTTCAAGTACTGAAGCGCCCCAACAATAGATCGATAATGTGTAGCATCCGAAAATAAATCACTTGTAGAAACAAAAGAAACGTTTGTGCTTAACGGTGTTGGAGCGGGTTTCGCATCCAACATCTTAGCATGAGTAAGAATATCCAAAGTATATTTTGATTGATTCAAAAATAAATCATTTTGAGTGTAACTAACCTCCAATCCTAGAAAATAATTAAGTTTCCCCAGATCTTTTATGGCAAATTCTTTGTGAAGGGAGGGTGTGAAGGACCGAAGAGTGTCAGGATGATTACCAGTGAGAATGAGGTCATCAACATACACCAAAAGATACATGATGCATGAGTCACGTTTATAGATGAAAAGAGATGGATCTGCACGACTACACATGAACCCATTTTGAGTGAGAAACACACTCAACCGATGAAACCAGGCCCTAGGTGCTTGCTTCAGACCATATATAGCTTTGTTTAATCTGCAAACATAGGATGGAAATCTAGGGTCAATGAACCCCTTTGGTTGTTCCATAAAAACGACTTCATTTAGGCGACCATGTAGAAATGCATTATTAACATCTAATTGATGGAGAGGCCAGCTGTTAATGACAGCTAGAGCAAGCACAGTGCGCACTATAGTTGCTTTAACTACGAGACTAAAGGTATGAAAATAATCGAGGCCCGGTACCTGTGTGAATCCTTGCGCGACTAACCGCGCCTTATGACAATCAATGGAACCATCAGAATGAAACTTGGTTCGAAATAGCCATTTTGTGCCCACAACATTGGCATTATTGGGTCTAGGAGCAAGGGTCCATGTGTCATTTCGAATAAGAGCATCATACTCGCATTCCATTGCGGTAAGCCATTTTTCTTCTTTGCAAGCGGAATGAAAGGTCTTAGGATCACTGGAGGCAAATAGAGCACGATGGAGAGGAATTTTGTTGGTGTGGGCCAAATCTAATTGGTGCCTAGGCTTGAACATTCCAGCTTTGGCACGTGTCATCATCAGATGGATCGGTAAAGGCGGAGGGGGCGGAACCGAAGGAGAAGTGACCGTTGACGAAGCATGGTCACTAGGAGACGCGTTGGTAGGCAATGGGGAGTTCGGTGGGCTGCTTGAAGGAGTGGATAAGGGAGTGGCAGGAGGAGTCGTGTGAGGGGTGGTGGGAGCCAAAGGTAAAGGGGTTGTAGGGTGAGGAGAGGGTGTGACATTGGGAGGGAAATATGGTAGGGTAATAATATTGGGTTGGGAAAGGGTAGTATCAGACTGTGAAGGATTTGGATTAGAGGCACTAGGAGTATGATTCGGACCATCAGTAGGGTCCAAGAATTGAGTGATGTCAAGTTTTTCAATAGGTGTAGATGTGGTTTGCAGATCAAATGGAAAAAAAGGCTCCATCAAAGCGTGCATGTCGAGAGACATAAACACGCTTAGTGGTTGGATCCAGACACTTAAAACCCTTGTATTTGAAACAATGACCAAGAAAGATGCAAGGGATACTCCGTGGGGCAAGTTTGTTGTCAGCATAGTCTCGTAAGAAAGAAAAAACCCGACAACCAAAAGATATAAAAGTGGAGTAATCTGGAGTGCGATTAAATAAAAGTTCAAAGGGAGATTTATCCTCAAGCATGGAAGATGATAAGCGGTTAATTATGTACACCGCCGAAGAAAAATCATCAACCCAATATGTAGGAGATAACTTAGCATGGAACAACATAGCTAAGCCGGTTTCAACAATGTGTTTGTGTTTACGCTCAACCCTCCCATTTTGTTGAGGGGTGTAGGGGCATGACGTTCGATGAAAGGTACCATTTTGTTCAAATAGACAACGACCTTTGTTATTGGTGAATTCAGTACCTCCATCGCTTTGAAAGGTTTCAATTTTAGTAGAAAATTGAGTTTGAACTAAAGGTATAAAAATAGATAATGCCTCGACAAACTCAGATTTCGCTTTTAATGGGAATAGCCAAGTAAAGCGAGAAGAGTCATCAACAAATGCAACATAGTACAAGAAATTCCCAACCGACTTAATTGGTGATGGTCCCCACAAATCACAATGAACCAATTCAAGAGGTAAAGTGGCACGTTTATTATTAATAGCAAACGGAAGTCGTTTAGACTTAGCAAGTTCACATGGGGTACAAACACCCGGTTTAGGTAAAACAGAAGTAAAGGAAATATAACCATTATTTTTCAACAAAGAAATAACATGAAAATTGACGTGTCCCAAACGGGAGTGCCACAATTCAAAGGAAGCTTTAGGACATTTGGTAGATGAAAGCAAGGCTTGAGTAGTGTCGTGGAGAATGTAGAGACCATCTTCACGGCACCCGCGGGCTAGGATTTTCTTGTTGTGACGATCCTGAATAAAGAAATGAGGATAAGAAAAAATAACATCAACAGGGTTATCCTCAGTTAACTTGCTTATGGATAATAGATTTTTTGTGAGATTGGGAACCACCAAAACATTTTTTAGATCAAGAGAACCAAAAAGTTTAGTATTACCGACATGTGTAATCGGTAAGGATTGGCCGTTTCCAAAGAAAACACGATGATTACCTTGAGTGGGTGTGGCCGATGGAAGAGAAGCATTGTTAGGAACCATGTGATCCGAGGCACCCGTATCTCCTGTCCAATCAGGGATGGAAGGATTTAGAGCACACTGCGCATGAAAGGCAGGAGCAAGTTGGGCTTCGGACGAGCCGGCAGACGATGCAAATTGAGCCAATTTATAGCATTGGGTTGCAAAGTGACCTGTTTTCCTACATAGTTGACAAGTTGGAGGGCGCTTGTTGGGCCGATAAGAAGGGTTATTGTTGGGACCATATTTCTGGTTATTTGGCTGATAATTTGGTCTAGGATTGGGTCGAGAATTGAACGACTGTTGCTAACCCATAGATGTACGATATGAAGGGCGAGTGTTGTTTGTGGCTGCTATGAAAGCAACCGGTGGAGAGGAGTTGGTATGGAGAGCTTTAACAAACAACTCATGACTCTCCGCACGAGCCAATAAATCAGTAAGATTTGGAATCGGGCGAACAGAGCGAATATGTGTTGAAAAGCCTTCAAATGTCGGCCCTAAACCACACAAAAACCAATGCAATCGGTCCATTGGATCCATCGGATGGCCGATGGCATGAAGTTGATCACAAATACCTTTGAAGGCGTGACCATAATCCGAAACAGATTTGTCACCCTTTTGAAGAATCCGAAGATTGTCTCAAAGGTTTTGAACCCTTTCAATGGATGTATTGCAAAAAGAATTTTCAAGCGCCACCCATATTTCACGAGCAGTTGATAATTCAATAGTAACCGCTAAGGCCTCTTCGGTGAGAGAGGCGTTAAGTAAAATAATGGCTTGTTGTTCATCTTTTAACCAAGCAACATATTTCGGGTTCACTGTTTCTTTTTGTTCAATAGTAATCATAGAAGGAGGGGCTGTAAGGCTGCCATCAACATGTCCAACAATCTGCTGATATGCAAACAGAGGTAATATTTGTATCCTCCAGTAAATAAAATTGGTAGAGTTGAGTTTGATAGCGATCATAGAAGCAAGACCGTTCATGGAGGAAGGGGCAACATTGGAGGAGGAGGCCATTATGGAAATCGGCAGAAGGAAGATGAACAGAAAGAAGGAGATTGGGAGGGAAGCAGGAAAGTGATCGGGTGGGAGAAAGAAGAGGAAGAGAGAAGGATTGGGGAAACTTAAATTTTTTTAGTAAATGCTCTATACCATGAGAACAATTGAAATTCTCCTTAATCAATTCATGAGTTAGAGTACAATATATAGGGAAAAAAATTACACATTAATACCCTAGATACAAAAGGATTTACAAAAAAATACATTGAACAATTATTGTCTAACATAAACGTACAAGAAGCTGTGCCACCACCCTTTCTGAATTACAAACCCTATTCGGCATAAAAGTACTGACTTCTGTTTACTTCTTGTACTCCATGTATATATAATTTAACACTATATAATATAAGTAAACAGAGAAGTTGTAGAATGAAGTGATTGATTATGAGATGAACATAATGTACAATATATAGGAATTGGCGGTTTCTTTATTCTTGATATATAAAAACTCCTTGTTAATTGTTGTTAACCTGTGCTATTATGCAGTTGCAATATGGGATAAATTCATGCTTCCATGAAACTACAACTATTGCTGCATCAAGAGTTGTGCTAGCGTAAGTTACATAAAGACACTTCACTATCCTGAAGAGTTACATTTAACCACTTCTAATATTCATGAACTTTGACTAAAATGCAATCAGAAATTTTTGTTTATAGGGTGTTTGTTCAAGTAATGTGTAGCTACATTACTCTTCCACTCTATGCTCTTGTGACTCAGGTTTGCTATATATCTTTCTCTATTTCTTTATATGTGACATCGGTAAAAAAAATTATATGTTATAGCCATAGTTATATAGCAAACCATAGTTATCTAACGCACAGTCAAGCTATTATCAATTCACCGATAATTTTCAGAAAATTATACCTGTAGAAAGAAAAAAACAAGTCATGGATCCACCTTGTTAGTCAACTCATATCAAATGATGAATACGTCATTTAGTTTTTTTATTCAAAAACTAATTTTTGATGAATAGCGGAGATATCACATATTAAAAGTGTTGTCTTTAGTCATGACTTACACAAGATATATATACAATAAAGAAGAGACATAACCTACATATAATCAGTTTTCAGTGTTTGAATTGCGTTTTGAATCTGATTTTTAGATTATTGCGTTTTGAAAACGCAAATAATCAGTTTTCAGTGTTTGAATTGCGTTTTGAAAACGCAGATAATCAGTTTTTTAGGCTACCAAAACGCAATAATCTATAAGCAGCTCCGCCCCTGTTTTTCCAAAACGCATAATCTGTTTTAAATAATCAATCCCAAACACCCCCATAATAAAGGGATAATCACGAAATTAGCCTTAACCTTTGGGGTTTTACCAAACTTGCCACCTCCCATTTTTTTTTTTTAAGAGATGCCTCACGGTATACGAGAGGCCTCTCTGTGAGGCTTCAGCAGTGGACCAATAGTAAGGAGACATGTGTCCATTTTCCTGTAAACGTCATATCTACTTATTGTATTGGGCACCGTCTTTATTAACATCAACACAAAATTTTCAACGTCTTTGTCAGTGGTAGTAACTTTTGTCATATGTTCATAACGTGTGACGGTGACGTCTCCGACACAACTTCTTTCGGTGGTGACTTTCTTTGGTGGTGGTGATTTCAGCAACACTTTAGCGTCTCCGTCGGAGACGTCACTTCTTCCGGTGGTGACTTTCATCGCTGGTGGTGATTTCAACAAGAGATTTCAACATCTTCGTCAGAGTCGTCTCGAAGTTGTGTCGGAGACGTCTCCGTTGGCTGTGTCTGATGGAAGGCCCAAAAAAAATCCGGTTGAGTTTTGGGCGGAGACGACGAATCAGAGAGACGGGTAGGTGAAGAATTTTCCGTTAGAGTTTTGGTTGTGTCTGATGAGCAAAATTTCCAGTTGGTTTGAAGGGTGGGTGGGAGATGAGGGATTACCGAGATGGAGACGTCTCCAAGACTTTAAAAGGGTTAAATAAATTAATTTGGCTGGACACATGTCGCCTCACTATTGGTTTATTGCTGAAGCCTCACGGAGACGCCTCGTATACCGTGAGGCCTCTCTCCAGAGAGATGGGAAGTTCCCAATAAATTAACTTGGCTGGACACATGTCGCCTCACTATTGATTCATTGCTGAAGCCTCACAGAGACGCCTCGTATACCGTGAGACATCTCTCCAGAGAGATGAGAGGTGACTATTTTGGTAAAACCCCAAAAGTCAAGGCAAATTTCGTGATTTTCCCAATAATAAATATTAATAACAACTTTGACTAGGACTATGACCTTAACCAAAGGTTTGACTTGGAAAAACATATTTAACGTTATATATAATAATACGAACTTAACGATATATATGTGTGTGTATGTGTGTGTGTATATATATATAACACCTTTTAATACATGTGACCTTAATAAAAAAAGTTAGTTTAATACTCTCCCTGTCCCAATTTAAATGTCCTTCTTTCCTTTTTTGTTTGTTTCAAATTAAATGTCCCTTTCCAAAAATAGAAATACAATTTCCAGTTTTGCCCATAAAAGACAAAACACAATCACCACTTTTAAGGATATTATTGTCATTTTACCACATACAAACAAAAGATTTCTTAAAATGTGTGTTTTTAGACATGGGACATTTAAATTGGGACGGAGGGAGTACAATATACACGGATAACCTCATTCACATTAGGCCTTAGGGTATACTTTAACCTTTCTTAACTTCACCTAGATGCCATATCATCCATTTTTTCTCTTTTGACTCCACTTCACCCTAAGGAAATGGCTTAATGTCATTAACTTCACATAATCATATATTTTTAGTGGTTTTTGTTTTATTAAAGGAAAAAAATTAATGTAGACTTTTAACACCAATGTTAACATGTTAACACATAACCTCTTTAACACCCTTTAACACAAGGAGGGAGTGGTCTACAATGCAAGTTAACATGCCATATCACCTTTAACACCACATATGTTAGAGTATACCCCATGGCCTTACATAGTTAAGCATTTAATTTTAACTATACGCTACATTATATGTTACGAATATTCGGTAAGACCGTTGACCCTCGGAACGACTTTCCAAATATGCAGATGGGTTCAACATATAAAAGCGCGGTGTTAGAAGATCAAACGATACATATGATAAAGCAATGGCACAAGGAGGTGAAACAAAAGCGAAGAAAACAAACCCATACACCTAGTGATAGTCCGATATCAAACATGGTTACTCAACTCAACGCAATGGATCAACACAGTCGAGCACCGAGTCCCTCGGAGTTCACTTCTCGTCTCGCCAAGGAAACTAATGAAATCGTAGAAGAGATCCAAGAAATCGAATAAGTAGTATTTAAAGCCTCATACGTTAAAGTTATTTTAGCATTATTTTTCCCTAGTTTTATGGATATTGATTGATATATATTATTGAAAAACCTATGATCACTGATATCTTTATTGTAAATAAATAATTTTGATGTTATAAGTTTTTAGAACTGGAAAATATTAAATTCTACGTACCCAAGAATTTATGTTTTTGACCCAATGCCCAATGGGGTTGAATTTTGAGCACCGGTTTATCAAGCCCGTTAAAAGGATTATTGTCATTAGTGTTCCCATGGTTAGTTTAGGACTTTAGGCAGAGATGCACAAAACCGGGTTTTTTATACTTGGTTTCGGGTATGGACCTAGGTATAGGCTTGGTTTGAAAAGGCGCACCTCAAACGCGAAGCGGCCCTAGGCACAAAGAAATTGTGTTTTGTGTGACATAAGGCGAGCCCTGTACAAGAAGAGCACAAAAAGCGAGTTTTTTTTGGAAAAAAAATCCCACTGAGGCACGTGCTTGGGATGTTCTTGTGCTTATAAGTGTTTTATATGTAGCTAAAAAGGTTGTACATTTAAACGATCTATATCTTAAATCATATATAAACCTCATTTAGACCTATATTTTGGGTAAGGAATGCTAAAAACCTATAGGATATATAAACAAATTATATAAGCACCTTACACCTCATGTATGAAAAGCCCTCGCTTTTACGCTGTTGCGCTTTGATTTTAAACCTTGTCGCTTTTGTGCACTTCGTGTTTTTTTAAAACTAAGGGTGCATGTTTGATTGGGTATGGAAAAACCGGTATTTACCATAACCGGTTTGGGTTCGGGTCCAGGTATTGACTTGAAAAACCATAATTGTGTCACCGGTTCTGGGTAAAGCATAGAATTGGGTAATCTATACCCGGGTATTTTAATACCCCATTTTTAGGTATATAAGAGCATTCACAATAGAATCTCCATCCCTCATCCACTCACAACCAATCACATATTACATTAAACCCCATTAAATTTTCTCTCTCCTCCACTCACAACCACTTTCAACAAATGTTAAAAAATAAATACAGTTTTCCAGTTTTAAGTGGCTACACGCTTTGTTCTGAGTGTGTTTTATTGCATAAACTTCAAAATCAATATGGTAAACATAAACAAATAATATACGTACATGTATATTAGAAACTAAGTATATTACAATAGATAAAAATTTAAAAAAAAAAACATAAAAAAACATATATTTATATATCTGGTATGGAAAAAACCTGGTTTCGTATATGATCGGGCTTGGGTCGGTTTCGACTACAAGTTTTTGTATTGAAATACATACCCTAAGTGTACCATATGAGTAGGGGCGGGTTCGGGTACCCAATAACCAGGCATACGAAACCCAGTTTCAGGATTTTTATCATGTCCGGTTTCAGGTTTTATTATCAGGTCCGATTTCTGGTTTTTTGTGCACCACTACTTTAGTGCTACTTTTCTTATATCTTCATTCATTCATTTGTAAAAATGTCAAAACCATCACAAACTTATCATTTTATTTTTTAATAAAAAAGAGTTTGTGAATGTGAATAATAAGTATTATAATGAAAAATATGATATTTAGACTTTCAACAATGCAAGACTAAAATACTTGCAAAAGAAATTGTTCACCTCACTACTCACTGTCTTCTCTTCCTCTTTCGTCACTTAATACCCCACTATTTGCAAATCACATTGTTTCTCTAGTCTTTACAAATACATGCACTTAGCCAAGCGTTTTTCGGGTCCGGTATTTATTCTGTTAGCCTACCAAACACCAAGAAAGTTTGGACAATCAAAAACATATTCATGATCATGAACTTGAACCTTAAATCCTTGACTTCCACTTGCTTCAGCATTCTTTTCCGGCACTTGTTTTTGTTGAATCCTGCATATTGGCTTGTCATGTCATGTCTTGGTTTTAAATAATATTCATTATTTTTAAACAACTCAAACATTTTGACATTGACAGTAGGTACTACTGTGCTAGGTAGTATATATTCTTATTTTGTTAATTGTTAAGTATTATTTATTGATAGCAAGCAATTGTATTGCTATTGTAGCAAACAATATATGTTCCTAATTCATAACTATTTTATATTATTGGTGAACATGACACAAAAGGAAGGGAACTTCAACACACAAACTCTCAACTTGAAGTGACTATTTATGTGAAGAGTTAATGGCCAAAATCGTCCTTGAGGTTTGGTCAGTTTTACTACATCAGTCCAAAATCAAAACTTTTTACATCTGGATCCTTCTGTTTTACATTTTGTTGCCAAATTCGTCCCTGACACTAAATCCAGTTAATTATTATCGTTAACTCTGGGAGTATTTTTGTCTTTTTAGCTAACCCCTTTTTACATCTGGGTATTTTTGTCTTCTAGGGGTATGAATAACTCTGTTTAAATTGGGTTTTAAAAATTGGGGCAGCCAAAAAGACAAAAATACTCCAGAGTTAACGACAATAGTTAACTAGGTTTAGTGTCAGGGACGAATTTGGCAACAAAATGTAAAACAGAAGGACTCAGATGTAAAAAGTTTCGATTTTGGACTGATGTAGCAAAACTGGCCAAACCTCATGGGCGATTTTGGCCATTAACTCTTTATGTGAAGGTCTATAAACTGATATATGTACACAAATACGAGTCTATATTCATATTTAACATATTAACTTCATTTTTGTGATCTTCCTTTTATAATACTTATACTTTTCATTTGTGGTTGCTTGGGACTCTTTTATCAATTCTTGTGATCTAAGCCACAAGAAAGTTTAGAAATGAAAGCTAAATTCGCTTTAAGAGTCTTAATAAACTTGTGGCGTGGATCGATTAAGGCGGATAAGGTTACTATTAGAACGATCAATAGCTTGATTAAGACTTCAAGTTCATCCGAAAGTAATTAATACGTGTCATAAGACTTTATGGCGTGCCTTCGGTGAAAGAACTCGGGGACCTTACGTGGCTTTTTCCCCAAACAAAACACCGCCCCCCTCGATTTATTTTCGGGGAAAATGGGGAAATCCCACCGTTGGTACCGAGTGATTTGATTGGCTTATTATTATTATTATTTTTAATCAAACTTTATGTAATAAAAAATGAAGGGGGATTGGGGGAATACCATTTCCAAACTTTAGCGGAGAAAATGGGGGAAATGATTTGACGCTGATATGGCACTTGGGGGAGTTGGGGGAAAAAGGAGGCACACCATATAGTCTAAGTAGAAAAACATTACAAGTATGATTAAGAAAAAGTTTGATGTAAGGTAGCAACCATTTCAACCAATGTTACAAATGTGCTTTTGATAACTTTTTGGTCGGTTACTTTCATATGTAATCACTTTACCAAAAAGCATAAATGCGGTCGAATATGTTTATTATGCTTTAAAAGGACATCTCATCCCATACACCGTAAATATAGAGAAAAATAAGGGACAATAAAAGATAGATGGGAAGGCCCACGAAGAATTAACAGATCAAGCCCAAGTCAAAAGTTTCGTACCATTATTGATGAGTTGACGGCCCACCTTATGTAACAATTAAATGTTTGCCTGCCTAATAAGTAATAACTCGTTTCAGACCGTATGATTATGACAAGTTGCCTGTCCCAGTTATTATGTTGTTTTCCTTTTTCTTCACAAAGGATCCAACTATATATTAGGGATCTACACAGTTATGATTTGGTTATTAGCTTGAATCAAAATAGAACATATAAATGGTTTAGTTTGGTTAGCCGAGGGTAAAAAAATCAATAACCGATTTAAGGTTAATTTGATTAGTAGTGGTGTTCAAATTCGGATAATCCGAATTTCGAATTCGGATTCGGATCATCCAACGGATAATCCGAAACTTAAAAAAAATAAAAAAAATAAATAAATAATAATAAAAAATGTTTTCCTTTATGTCTAAAATGTGAACATGTTAAAAAAACAAAAATCGAAGTTAGATAAACGAAACTAGAAAAAAAATGTAAAAGAAACATACCGTTTGGTGGACGGGGGCTGTGGATGTCGGAGACAAGGTGGACGGGGGCTGTTATAGAGAAAAGAAGAGGGAGCGGCTGCTATGAATTGAAGTTGTATGGACTTAGGGTTAGGAGGATTAGGGATGTAGGATTGTGTATTGTGTTATATAGTGTATATAACATTATATGTTTTTTTAATATTCGGATTCGGATAATCCGATTATCCAAAAATTTTCAAAATCAGGATCCGAATCCGAATCCGAAATTTCGGATTATCCGATTTTCGATTCGAATTCGGATTCGGATTTTTTGAACACCCCTAATAATTAGTTATATTATTATCAAATTGTATTATTATTATTATTAACTAGCATTTATAGCCGCGCTTCACGGCGGGGTAACGTCTTTTTATAGTAACACATTGCGACGGGTTGTTATTGAAAATATAAACATAGAAAATACACCTTAGTTGGAGGATTGAGGTTGACTAAGAATTGTCAAACGGGTCATTCGTTGTGATTAGGCGATTTGATGAGTATTGGAAACCCCATCCTTAGTTTGAGGATTGAGGTTCACCAAGAATAGTCAAACGGTTCATTCATTGTGATTAGGCTATTTGATGGGTATTGGCAACCACATCCTTACTTGGAGGATTGAGGTTAACCAAGAATAGTCAAACGGGTCATTCGTTGTGATAAGGCGATTTGATGAGTATTGGCAACCCCATCCTTAGTTGGAGGATTGAGGTTGACCAAGAATAGTCAAACAGTTCATTCGTTGTGATTAGGCGATTTGATGAGTATCGGCAACCCCATCCTTAGTTGGAGGATTAAGGTTGACCAAGAATAGTCAAACGGTTCATTCGTTGTGATTAAGCGATTTGATGGGTATTGGCAACCCCATCCTTACTTGGACGATTGAAGTTGACCAAGTATAGTCAAACGGGTCATTCGTTATGATTAGGCGATTTGATTAGTATTGGCAACCCCATCCTTAGTTAAAGGATTGAGGTTGACCAAGAATAGTCAAACGGTTCATTCGTTGTGATTAGGCAAAACCAAACATCCAGTATACATAGGAGGTAACTGATAAATAGGCAAAACAACCAAAAAAACAAAGGTTTAAAATTGGGCTTGCAAAGATAAGTAGGTGGCAAGTAAACATGTAATGGTTGTGTGAAAGAAAGCCACATGAACCACTAATGAATTAGTACTGGTAATAATCTGAATTGTTATTAATTATTATTACTACTACTAATAGATGAACATTGAATATGTTAATATTAATATATTTTATTAATTATTGATTTTTATTTTTCTAACAACTTGCATTTGTTAATTTTTTGGAAACAAAAAATTGAATTTGTAGCCGCGTTTGATGTTTTTCTCTCGATGTATCGGTATAATCTTTGAAAACGTAGTCGTATTCGAAGTAGATTTTCAAAATGCAGTTGTATTCAACGTAGATTCTTTGGTAAGGGTATCGTGATGAACCAAACCAATTCTGAACCAACAATATGGGTGCATGTAGATTCTGAACAATATTTTTTCTCTAACAATTTGTGCTTGTTAACTCTTTCTGAAAAAAAAAAAAAAAAAAAACAAACAAACATTGAATTCGTAGATGTGTTTAATTTTTGTTCTCAACATGTTCAGTGTAATCTTTGAAAATGTAGTTGTATTAAAAGTAGACTTTATATGTATTAATGCCATGACGAACCAACCAATCCCAACCCAACAACATCGATACATGTAGATTCTAAGCGGTATTATTAGAACTGGTACCGATATTCATTTTATAGTTGTGATCAACGTAAAACACGTGATGATATTCTTTTGGAAATAAAATAACTTTGATTTTGGGTTATCCTTTTTCGTATAATGAGTGACAGTACTGTAATAAAACGAACCAATACCAATCGAATTCCCACCACGTAGCGCAGGGGTGTCCCACTAGTTTTTATTACAAATTGTAGACTGATTGCAATACAATATAATTCTTTACATGTCTAAATTTGTATAATCAACATTACAACTACCACCTATCAAATTAATATAAATGTATAGACGTCGCATGTATATGTTTCCCCAACTAACTACACGCAAATGTTTATAGTGTCTCCACAACAGCGTAATGGTACGCATTGGATACCTTCCTAATTGTACCAAGACATGACGGTCACCATTCACATTTACAATTGAAAAGGCTCGATGACGTTGGAACTCTTTTGGACCTCTCCATAGCGGGAATCAAGTCGAACTTCATTGATGTTGATTGGTTAATGAGTGAACAATCACATGAAGCCTATTGGCAAGCAAGACTCCCGTGTATAAGATAAGTATTTAGCATTGTGGTGGCACATAACCAATCCTGAGAAATTGAAGAAACGATATAGCTCATCGAATGTTTGATTGAAACATCCATGTATAGGCATGTAATGAACCGATCAAGCATGAACGTGTGCATGTTCATGTTCGTCCATTTAACTTTAACTGACACAAACATCTTCTTGTTCATATTTGTTCATTAAGAAGATGGACGTATTTGTGTTTGTTTATGTTTGTTCTTTAACATTGTAAATGAACAGTTTATAAACATAAATAAACACAAACAAAGATAAATAAACATAAATAAGTAAATAAACACATACAATATAAATCAAGTTCTGTATTTTAAATTTTAAAATAATATTGAAGAGAATATAACTTCAATTAAAAACTTAAAGGTGCATTATCGACCACAATGGATCATTGTAGGAGAAACAAAAAGTAAACAAATAAAGATATAAAAAGGGAAAACGTTAATGTTGTTAAGATGCCCCAATTGCAAGCTTGTGATGATGGAGATACGATTTGTCTCCTATGTAGGGCTCCCACTTGTGTGGTAGCCAATCATTTAAAATAAAATGTATTAAGTTGTTAATTAATTTAACTAGTGGCATTATAACTGGCGCAAGGATTCCCATGCTATGTGACCGAAATCTAGTATGCCTAATTTGTTTCATTACGATACCGAAACTTGTGAATCCACGTTAATTCATTTTGTTGCGACATCGACAAACATTATAGCAAACGAATACACAGGTTACACCATCCGTTGTGGGTCGTAAGCGAGCAGACGTGAGCCAACGACTTCACTCTCAAGTGACTCCATCGCCTGTGCTCACTTGATCTCGTTGTGGGTAGGGCCGTAGGGGTGAGCACCGGCGTGACCTGTGCTCACTTTCTCCCGTTAACACACACGAGCATCATCGCGTGTGCTCATGTCGGGACTCGCTCGCAGCTCACAATGGACAGTCTTAAAATGAAGACCAGTTCTCTCCTTTTGACCAAAATAAACAATAAAAACATAATATTAGTATCTTATATGAATTTATAAATATAGTGTAATTTAAAGTACTCATATCAACGTTAAAGAAATTTTAAATTTTAAAAAAAATATTTAAAGAAGAACTCTTTCTTAAGCAAGTCTTTACTAAATGTAAACACTTGGTTTAATTTATGAAAGGAAAAATATTTATACATGTGAAACAAACGGCACATGATACTTCCATTTCATTTTACAACGACCTCCCCGTATCCTCATCAGCCCTCGCCCTACTATCATCATCATTATCAACATCACGTTTTGATTCATCTTCCCCAATGCCTAAATGAAAAATATGTTTGTGAACCAAAGTTTACAAAGCTTTAAACAACCTAACCCTTTCACCTATACAACTTATAATCTCTATTTGGGTTACATGAAAGCAGCTTACGTACTTCTAGGGTGTGTACTGTTAAAATGATAAACCTCATCAGGTATATTGCTCCAATTCATTTACTTAAGTTTTTTATAAATAAGTTCTTTATATTTGTTATTTTGTATTTTTTTTATAGACATTATAAAATGTTCGAGATTGGGCTTATAGAAGTATTGCTGGATGGATGGCTAAGGAGCCCAGTAGTGGATTGGCTAGAAGCTTAGTTGAAGAAGTCTCGTAGATGGCCCAGTTCGTGTGCAGGCCCATGCTTCTAACAGAAGGATTGGTGGATTGCCACGCTGGCAATCCCCAAGGCTAAATACATGGCTCAGATCTATTTATGCCGTGTTTTATCTTGTTGTCTAACGGCTCATAGAGGCTCGGGTGTGTTTTCTCCCAAGCCTACTCTTTATTTATATATAAATTCTCTCAGCTTAGAGATCCAGTTTTCGATCTCTTTCTCTCGTTGTTCTCTCTTTTCGTCTAAACAGATTTAGGGTTTCATCGTGTAAGATCAGAGGCGTCTTGTGTTTGATCTTGCAAAGTTGTAGTCGTCTATTGATAGGTATTGAGAGTATTTGTATTTTAGAGTTGTTTCAGTCTTAGAGATTTTGTAGTTAATCTTTTGGGAGGTATTTTGATCTATATTGTTTTTGATTCTTTGATTAATAAAGTTCTTGAGTATTTCTGGTATCGTGTTGTATTTATAACATGGTATCAGAGTTCTAGGCTTTGTTGACGGTCTTGGTTATCTTCTCCCGCTGATATTAGGGTTTTCTAGGTTGATTGAAGGTGTTAATTCATCTTCTTTTGATTGATTGTCCTAGTGTTAAGTTCTTGGAACAAACTTGGGTAGATCTGCTTGAACAGATCTAAGGTTGTGTTCTTGAAGGAATAAGCTAGACTTTGGGAGTCGGATCTGCTCTCGAGATATGTGGAATCAATTGGAAGGCATATTTTCTTGTGCTCTCTGGTATTGCAGCCCTAAGTGAAGGCTGTGATACTACGAGTTTGTGGCGAACCCTAACTTGGGCCTTTCTGGTGAGATCTTTCTTAGACTTTTCTTGTTATTTTAGAGTTAGTCCTGAGGAGTCTGTGCCAGGGTTTGTATCCCTGTTTAGATTTAGGGTTTTTCTAGAAATTTAGGTGGCTCATGTACGAGGACCTGCACTGGCACCTTTTGAGTGATGAAACCAGTGATTTGGATCACCAGTACAGCTTCGCCGTGCGTCGTGTGTCTGATTGATTGATCTCTGATTGTGTTTGTTTGATTGATTGTTTTTATCTCCTTTGTGTGATCTGTTGTTTGTGTGTATCTTGTTACTTGATTAGTCATGGTGAATGAAGGAGAAGGTGGAGGTGGAGGGGGTCAAGTACAGGGTCCAGTAGATCCTAATACTGGTGCTATTGTTGACCCAGTGACTCTTGTTAATAAAATAGATGTAGGAGACCCTCTATATCTTCATCCCAGTGACTCCACAAATTTGACTATTGTAGGTATCAAATTAAAAGGTACTGATAATTACAGTGTATGGTCTAATGCTGTGATCTTAGGTTTACAAGTTAAAAATAAACTTGGATTTATAAATGGAGATTGTGTTAAACCTGTTGATGATCATGTTCTTGCTAGACAATGGGATAGGTGTAACTCTATTGTGCTTACTTGGATTCTTAATTCTATGTCTGAGGAATTATATCTAGGACAAGTATTCTCTAAACTTGCTAGTGATGTATGGAAAGAACTTAAAGAAACTTATGATAAAGTAGATGGTTCTGTGGTTTTTGATTTATATCAAAAAATAAATAGTTCTTGTCAAGATGGTACTTCTGTTTCTGAGTACTATTAAAAGTTAAATGTCATGTGGAAGCAATTGGATCAAATACTCCAATTACCTTCATGTACATGTGATGCAGCTAAGGATTTCAACAGTTTTAGTCAAATGATCAAACTTGTGCAGTTTCTTATGGGGTTGGATAGTTGTTATCAAACTGTTAGAACTAATTTGTTAACTAGGGGCACATTGCCTTTTGTAAAGGAGGCATATGCAACTGTGTCTAGAGAAGAATCACATAGGAACTATAATGGAACAAATAAGAAAACTCAAACTGTTGGTTTTCTTGCTAAAACTGATCAACAGTTTGCTGATTTTAATAAGAAGTTTGGTAATAAAAAATACTAATCAGTCTTCTTTAAAATGTACTCACTGCAATAAGACTGGTCATTTGGCTGGTAAATGTTTTGAACTCATTGGTTATCCTCCTTGGATGAGGTCAAGGGGTAATCAGTCAAAAAAGGGTAGGGTTAATACAAATAGTAACAATGTGAATATTGATACTAACTCTCCTAGTCCTTCTTTGACAAATGAACAACTGTCTAAATTGTTGAGTCTTCTGAATGAAAAAACTAAGGAGAATCCACAGAGCTGCAATGTTTCAGGTAGTAAATGTGATCATTCACTGTTTTTTAAGATTTCTGATTATGTTGTTGTTATCCTTCTTGTATATGTTGATGACATAGTTGTTACTGGTAATTCTCTAAGTGAAATTAATAAGCTTAAGTTGTGTCTTAAAACTAAATTTTTTATTAAAGATTTGGGAAAATTACAATATTTTTTAGGAATTGAAGTGATAAGGAAAGATGATGATCTTATTTTAACCCAAAGAAAGTATTGTACTGATTTATTATCTGATTATGGTATGTTGGGGTGTAAGCCTGTAAATGTACCTATTGAACAAAATCATGTGTTAACTGGAATAGTTAATATGACTGAACCAATAGTGAACATAACTGTTTATCAACAGGTTGTTGGGAAGTTAATTTATTTGTCAAATACTAGCTAGGCCTGACATTTCGTATGTTGTACATTTCTTGAGTCAGTATATGCATAGTCATTTAAATGGTCACTTGAAAATTGCATTTAAACTGCTTAGGTACTTAAAACATTATCCTGGAAAAGGAATCAGATTCAGGAAAGGTGACCAGCTTAATCTGAAAGCTTTTTCTGATTCTGATTGGGGAAAATGTACAAGTACCAGAAAATCAGTGACTGGTTTTTGTGTTTTCTTGGGAGATAACTTAGTATCTTGGAAAAGTAAAAAGCAATCCACAATCTCTAGATCTTC
Organism: Ambrosia trifida; assembly: GCA_028751855.1. Taxonomy (NCBI): domain Eukaryota; kingdom Viridiplantae; phylum Streptophyta; class Magnoliopsida; order Asterales; family Asteraceae; genus Ambrosia; species Ambrosia trifida. The sequence goes on from CM054125.1 coordinate 141,256,110, forward strand.
AGCAGAGGCTGAATATAGAGCAATGTGTGTTGCTTCTTGTGAAGTTATGTGGCTGAGAAATTTACTTGAGGAACTGAATGTTTTCGTCAAAACACCTATTGAATTGTATTGTGACAATAATGCAACAATGTCCAAAGCTGCTAATCCTGTATTTTATGATAAAACTAAACACTTTGAATTGGATCTCTATTTTTTTAGAGATCAAGTTGTCAAAGGTGTGATTATGTCACACCACGACAATGGCGGAAACACGTGGCGCGACGGTTCAAGAGCATAAAGTCAAGGCTAACGCAAATCACAAGTAATTTAAGAAAATGGGTCATTTATTAAGGCGTCAAATCTTGTTCAAAATATTACATAAAAGTAATTTGTTTATAACACAAATGTAGAGGTTTCTCAAATATATCCCATAGCCTTGGGAAATAAAGGTGAAACCCCGCAAAATATTTAACGCCGCATCGGAGGATTCCATGACCCAGCTTGCCCAGATTTCCTTCATCTAATTACCTGAAAGATATGTTTAAAATTTCGTCAATATAAATATATTGGTGAGTTCACAGGTTTTTAGTTTCCAAAACTTGAATCCTTGGGAAATACCATGTTATGACAATATATAGGAGTTGCAAATTCCTATAATTCTACTTGAGACTATAATCAAACCAAGACGTATAATAAATATGCCCCGCTCCAAGTCGTTACTCGGTATCCTACAACTTAAGTTCAGAATATATGCACCCCAGGCATACACTAATGCATAATCGACGCTATCGATTAGGGGTGGGCCTTGTCAGGCACCAATAGTACTATTCAATATTCCTCCGGTTTCATTTCCCTGAATAAATGATTATAGAGGCGAGGACTCAACCCCGAGTGGCGGTCACACCTCAAGTAATAAATCCGTCAAACATTTTCCCTAACATATCTTTCCCCCGAAAAACGTAAAAATAGTTTAAAATGGGGCCGTGAAACTCACCTGAATCACTGTCCGGCTCACTAAGCAGATAGCAAAGAGGGTCTCGCACCTACAAACGTCCTAGACGTATAAGTCACTATCCCTATAGTGCATGTGCCTTGGCAAGTTGTACACCCAACTCCCGACCACAAGTTATTCCAAATCCCGTTTAATTAAGCGCGTATCCTAGGTTTCGTTGGCGTTAGATTACCCTTTGTGTTACAAGTTATATATTACTCTTGTTAATATTTCCTTAACTTGTATCCTATTATCATCGACTCGACTTCACTTAACGTATAATTATTTTCCCATTTAAATAATTATACTTAAGATCGCATCGCTCGATATAATATATATTTCAACACTCGACCCGACTCACTTTGCCGCACATTTGTTTTCCCATTTAAACAACTATGCTAAGATCTTGTCGTTCGATTGTATATTCTCAACACCCGATTCAACTCACCATACCGTATATTTATTTTCCCATTCAAATAAATATACTAGGATCTTGTCGGTACGGCATACACATATATATATATCTTTGTCTACTCGTCTCGTTTTCCTTCCCACATATCTACTTTCCCATTAAGTAGATATACTAGAATTTTGCCGCGACGAGTGTACATATATATAAATGTGTAATTTTTCTTGTTAAGTATATACGTTTGTTTAACGTCTTACTTGTTTACGTCATGTTTTTCTCCCACGAATAATTCCTTCAACACTTAGGAAAGTGTTTATTAGTTTTCACCCATGATGTATATATATTTTACTTCTTAAAAATATATATTTTCTTATCTTGCCGCAATGGTATTTTTCTCATGTTTTGTCCGTGTACGGTTCGTTAACGCGTCTTAGTTCGATATCTTAGCTCGAATAGTTAATTTTTCCAAGTTTTTCCCAACATGTGTTTTATAGAAATATTATTCATATTTCTTCCTCCTAACACATGTTACTTGGAAGGTTTAAAATACTTATGTATTTTTAATCCAACTTGTTAACTTAACTACAAAAATGTTTCCAATACTTTTATATTCCCATTTATATAAAAGTATTCATTTTTGTATAAGTTTCTCAAGTTTGTTTAACATTTTTATAAAATCTCTATTTTATAAAAATCCTTATGTTAATACAATCCATATTTTTATACTTTCAAAAATATACTTTTTATACAAAAATACCCAAGTATGTCTACTAGTATTTACCCAAATCATCCTTAGAAATTTATTACTTATACTTTTGACACCAAACTTTCCATCCTTGCACTTTTGGACTAATAGTTTCAAAAATATCCATTTTAGTCCTCTAACTTTCAAAGTTACAATATTAGTCCCTTAACTTTCAAATGTTGCATTTTTCCACTCTAACTTCCAAAGTTAGCATTTTTCACTCAAAATAGTGGACTTTGAAGATTCATCTTTTTATTGGTAAGTTATTTTTGTATCAAAACACTTTTATTAGTCTTATATTTCATATATAAGACTACTTGTATGTGTGTTTTATGTATTTGCCCATTATATCAAAATATCATTCTTCTAAGTAAGTAAACTTTAATTTTTCATCTTCTTTATTCTTGAACTTCTAACATGTTCCATCATTTATTATGTCTTAGATGATCATATAAAGATGATTAAAGTTACTTTTTAACACATTCAAGTTTATTCTATAAATCCAAATCAAATCATCATCCTACTTAGTGTATGTGTAAATTTTATACATTCTCAAGAACACTACTTTATCATCATCCAATCCATGATTTATTTACATATCTTCAATCATCTATTTTACTCATGTAAAACCTATTAAAGATTATGTTTCAAACCACCTTTTAAACCCTTCATGTACAACTTGCTTCTAAGAACACATACATGAATAATAATAATCAAAAACAAGGTTAAGAAGCTTACTACTAGCACAAGGCTAGGGAAGACAAAACCTTGGATTTTGAGAGGGGTTTAGTGTGTTCTTCCTTAATGGTTAAGCTCCAAGCTTGAAACACACAATAGGGGTTTGGATGATGGATTGTTTTGAGTGATTTGGAGATGTATAAACTTGAAAGAAGTATGTGTGTGGGTGAGAGGAAGCCTACGGCCAAGAAGGAAAAAGAAGAGAAGAGTTTGCTTTGTTTCTCCAAGACTCTAACACATGTTATTTATAGTGCTATCATATGTAATCTTCCATGGATTGTATGAAATCTTGCTAATGATTCAAGAGATTTAAGAAGTACACAAGTGATCTTGGATGGATGTGGGAGTGTGTGTGTGGCCGTGAGATTGAGAGAGTGGGGGAGGTGTTTGCTTGCAAACCTTGGTTTATTATTTGGATGATCTTACACTTAATCTTTATACAAGATTTTTACCAAGCATGTGCATATACTTAGGCCATGATTGCTAGCTTTTGTCTTGGATTTTTGTGGCATAGGGTCGAAAATTTGCAAGGGGAGGGGACAAGAGAGAGCTTGCTTTGTACTATCACCTCTTACAACTTTTGGCTTTGTTCATGCATGCTTTATCTAGCTTTGGTAGGTTATGATTATAAACACACTTGCATGGATATAATTATGGCCATTTAGGCCGGCCCTTGTGTGGCTTGGGTGGGGTCCACAACACAATTTATTTACTAATATTAAGTTAAGTTTAACTCCTCGTCGTTCGGGTGTCGTTCGGGTATTTTTCGGGATTTAATCACGCGTTATTCGGACATTAAAAATACCTTTAATAACCCTTAAATATAGTCTAATTTAAGCGTTGATTGGTTATTTAGGCTTTTGCCGGGTGAAATTATGAGTTATACGCGTATCGGGTGCGGTACGCGCATTTTATTCGTTACCGGGAGATTTGTATAAGACGTTTCCATTCATGGTTTTGGAGTTCCAAAACTCATTATATTTTGTGAAAATACCCTTTATTTTATATCCTGGGTGTCCGGGATCCTTTTCGTTTATTTAATTATTACCGGGTAGTTGCCAACGTCCGTACCGGATAGTTCATTCGCACATGATCAATCATGTTTTACCATTAAACGTATGCATTCCTATGCATTATTTGGAAATTGCTATCTCCTAAGGCCTTGATAATTAAATCACACATAATTGCATTTAATTACGTTAATCATATATTAATTAATTTGTACGGAATTACCTTATTTTTGCCGGTTGTTACATTCTCCCCCCGTTAAGAGAATTCCGTCCCGGAATTCACTTCGAGTTCTCCGGTACAGGTGTCTTCTCGAATAGGGCGGGATATTTTTGCTTCATCCGGTCCAGCCTTTCCCACGTGAACTCCGGTCCACGCTTGGCATTCCAGCGCACTTTGACCAATCTGATCTTGCTGCGCCTTAGTTTTTGGACCTTCCAATCAGTTACCTCGATTGGTTCTTCAACAAAATGTAACTTGTCGTCAACTTGGATTTCGTCTGCTGGAATGATGAGAGTTTCGTCGGATAGGCACTTTTTCAAATTTGACACGTGAAACGTGTCGTGTATTCCACTAAGCTCTTGAGGCAACTTGAGCTTGTATGCCACTGGGCCTACCCTGGACAAGACTTCGAACGGTCCAATATATCGCGGGTTCAGCTTTCCGCGCTTTCCAAAGCGCGCGACACCTTTCCAAGGTGACACTTTTAGTAGGACCCTGTCTCCGACTTGAAACTCTAAAGGCTTTCGCCTCATATCAGCATAGCTTTTCTGGCGGTCACGGGCCGCTTTGAGGCGTTCCTTTATCAAAAAGACCTTGTCCGTGGTCTCTTGAACAATTTCGGGCCCGGTGAGTTGTTTTTCTCCAACTTCCGCCCAACATAACGGCGATCGACACTTGCGTCCATATAGAGCTTCAAACGGTGCGGCTTGAATGCTCGTATGATAACTGTTGTTGTAAGAAAATTCTACCAATGGCAAGTGTGTATCCCAATTACCGCCGAAATCTATCGCGCATGCCCGTAACATATCTTCCAAGGTCTGGATGGTTCGTTCACTTTGACCATCCGTTTGGGGGTGATATGCGGTACTCATGTCGAGGCGAGTACCGAGGGCTTCATTTAAACTTTCCCAAAACCTTGAAGTGAAACGACTATCTCGATCGGAGATGATAGAAATAGGTACACCATGCTTAGACACAACTTCCTTAATGTACAAACGGGTCAGTTTCTCCAATTTGCCCGTTTCGCGAATCGGAAGGAAGTGTGCAGATTTTGTCAATCGATCAACGATTACCCAGATTGTGTCATGGCCGCTTGTTGTCTTGGGTAACTTGGTAATGAAATCCATGGTAATTCGTTCCCATTTCCATTCCGGTATTTCCTGTTGCTGGAGCAAACCGGAAGGTCTCTGATGCTCAGCTTTGACCTTTGCGCAAGTCAAACATCGCGCAACATATGCCGCTATATCTCTTTTGAAATTCGGCCACCAATAAAGTTCCTTCAAATCGTGGAACATCTTGTCTGCACCAGGGTGAACCGAATATCTAGAACTGTGAGCTTCGGCCAATACTAGCTCACGCAATCCTCCGTACACTGGAACCCAAATTCTATTCATGAAATACAGCGTCTGGTCCGCCTTTGGTTCCAGTGAATCAACCATCTTTCGTAATCTTTCACTTTTGACATTTTCGGGTTTAAGGGCGTTAACTTGAGCTTCACGAATTCATTCAGTCAGGTTCGTGTGGATAGTCAGACCCAAAGCTCGGACACGCAATGGTTTAACCCGTTCCTTGCGACTCAAGGCGTCGGCCACAACGTTCGCCTTACCGGGATGGTACTTTATCTCACAATCGTAATCGTTTAATAATTCGACCCATCGCCGTTGTCGCATGTTTAAATCCTTCTGATCAAAGATGTGTTGCAAACTCTTATGATCAGTGAAAATCGTGCACCTGGTTCCGTACAAATAGTGCCTCCATATCTTGAGAGCGAATACCACTGCACCCAATTCCAAATCGTGTGTAGTGTAGTTCTTCTCATGGATTTTCAGTTGCCTGGAAGCATATGCTATCACTTTTTCTCGCTGCATTAATACACAACCCAAGCCTTGATGCGAGGCATCACAGTAAACCACAAAGTCCTCCGTACCATCGGGGAGTGATAGTATCGGAGCGCCACATAACTTGTCTTTTAGTAATTGGAATGTTGCCTCTTGCTTTTCCGTCCACTCGAATTTCTTATCCTTTTGGGTTAGCATGGTTAAAGCTTGTGCTATCTTTGAAAAATTCTCGATGAACCTTCTGTAATAACCCGCAAGGCCAAGAAATTGCCGTACTTCGGTAGGAGTTCGAGGGGCTTCCCAATTTTTAATTGCCTCGATCTTGGCGGGATCGACGTGTATGCCCTTCTCGTTTACCACGTGGCCTAAAAAGTGAACTTCCTGAATCCAAAAGTCACACTTTGAGAATTTAGCGTAGAGCTTCTCTTTGCGTAATACTTCAAGAATTAATCGAAGGTGATTCTCGTGGTCTTCTTTTGTGCGTGAATAGATCAAAATATCGTCAATGAAGACAATGACGAATTTATCCAGGTATGGCTTACACACGCAGTTCATTAGGTCCATGAAAACCGCTGGTGCGTTGGTTAAGCCGAACGGCATTACCAAAAATTCATAGTGCCCATACCGGGTTCTGAAGGCCGTTTTTGGTACATCCTCTTCTTGTATACGCAACTGGTGATAGCCAGACCTCAGATCAATTTTGGAGTAATAGCTAGATCCTTGGAGCTGATCAAACAAATCGTCGATCCTGGGGAGAGGATAGCGATTCTTGATGGTTAGCTTGTTCAGCTCTCGATAGTCGATGCACATGCGAAATGTGCCATCCTTCTTCTTTACGAATAAGACGGGAGCTCCCCAAGGTGAGAAACTCGGTCTTATAAAACCTTTGTCCAACAATTCTTGTAGCTGGCTGGACAGTTCCTGCATCTCTGATGGAGCTAGGCGGTATGGCGATCGTGCCACAGGAGCAGCTCCCGGAACGAGGTCGATGCGGAACTCGACTTGTCGAGGTGGTGGCAACCCCGGCAAATCTTCTGGGAATACATCCGGAAAATCTCTAGCTACTGGAATGTCTTCCAACTTTCGCTCGTCGGCCTTCTTGTCCACTACGTGTGCCAAGAATGCGACAAGCCCTTTTCTTAGACACTTACGAGCCTTCATGCTTGAAATAATCCTTAGCGGCGTCCCGTGCCTTTCCCCTTGAATTGAGAGAGTTTCACCGCTTGCGAGGGGGACTTGAATGACTTTATCGTTGCAAATCACGACGGCATGGTGCGCGGACAACCAGTCCATGCCGACGACTATGTCGAAACTTCCCAATACGACTGGCAAAAGATCAATCCCAAACTCGTGCCCACAGAGTTCTAATTTACAATCTTTTGCTACTTCCCTCGTTTCAATAGTTTTACCATTAGCCAATTCTATGGAGTAGGGTGTATCTAGTTTACTAGTTTTTAATCCAAGTAGTCTTTTAAACTCAATGGATACGAAGCTAAAGTCAGCACCGGTATCAAATAATACAGAGGCATAATGACCATTAAGAGGAAACGTACCAGTGACCACGTTGGGGTCTTGTCGTGCATCACCGGCTCCAATCACAAATGCCCGCCCGCGGGCCTGGTTGTTGATCTTGGGGCAATCCTTTTTCCAATGGTCCAGTGACCCGCATGCGAAGCATGGTCTAGCTCCTCCGTTTTTCGGTGCTCCGGACCGGCAGTCTTCAGTCTTGTGCCCTGTGCGGTGGCACTTTCCACAAGTTAACCCATTATTCCTTCCCTGATTACCCTGTTTACCGCCGTTACCACGTCCCGTGGCAACATACCCTTTCCCTTTCTTGTTTGAGTTACCCGATGCTCTGTCCCTCTTTCCTTCATCCCATTTCCGTTTCCCAAATCTCGGCTTGTTCCCCTGATCGTTCGACACAACTGCTGAGCTTGTCCCCGGATTCTTGGCTTCTACACTGCTGGCCTCAGAAATTTTTAGTCCCGAAACTTGTCGGATCAGTGTACCCATGCGAATAGCATCTTCGGTGAGGCTTAGCGCAAGATCAATAGCTGCGCGCATGGTCGTAGGTTTGGAAGCAGTGACCATGCTGCGTATTTGCGGTGCTAATCCGAACAAATAACGCTCTATCTTGTTGTTTTCAGGGGTGACCAAATGTGGCACTAGTCTGGCGAGATCATGAAATCGGGACGTGTAACCAGTCACGTCTGCTCCTATCATAGTAAGGTTCCAGAATTCCGTTTCCAGTTTCTGCACCTCGCTTGCCGGGCGGTATTCGGCGATCATGAGTTCTTTCAGTTCCGCCCATGATAGGGAGTAAGCAGTATCGTCACCCAATGACTGTACTTGTCCATTCCACCACGTTAGTGCTTGGTCCAAGAACAAGTTGGTGGAGTACATGACCGACTGACGAGGGGTACACCCACTGATACGAATGATTGCCTCGGTCTTTTCAAACCACTTGACCAGGCCAACAGATCCTTCTGAGCCATTGAAGTTGATCGGCTTGCAGTCTAAGAAGGCTTTGAAAGTGCAGCCACGCTCTCGCGAGGCCGTTTCTGCATTAATAAAGTTGTATGTTATTATGGGATAGGAGTTTTAGGATATTCTCCCATCGCTTTATCAATTATTTTTAAACCTTCTTACCATTGGGGGAGGTTTCTCGTCGGTCGCTTCCCGTTAAGTCACGTGACCGTTCGGAGCGAGCGGCTTCGTGCTCCGCGATCGCTCGGGCTATGCGCTCCGAGATCATGGTTTCAAGTTCAGCTGGTGTAGCGGGCAGTCCGTCTGCGCCGCTGTTGCTTCTGGTGGCTGGTGCCATTTTTCTTCAATAATAATTATCAAAGGTTAATTTGGCAAACATTTACACAATATAAAGCATAAATAACAAACCAGAATATGAACACAATAATCAACACCATGTCATCACACAACATACCAACACATCATACAGAATAAATAATAATCAACACAACATCACCACACAATCACACAAATCACAATATATGGAGTAAGCAATAATAATCGTAGACAACAACATATTTCACCATCATAATAATAAGATTTTTCATTAATTTCAATAGTACGAGTACAATGCTTGTTCATAATAACAAAATAGGGAATACATCCCTCATACAATACATCGTTCTGAAATAAATAAAACATCATATCATGTGCCGTCGTACCCGTACGGCTAGGCAAAATGCAGACGAGTGTCATAACCCGTGCTATACTACCATACTGCTGCTAATATATACATATGCAGGTGATTCTTCCATGCGTCCCTGATACATCCCTACTGTGGCGGTGGCGGCGGAAACTGGTACTGTGGTGCATGCATACTGATCGTCATGCTAATCGCCATGATGCGCTCATATAAGAACTGTCGATGCGCAAAATGCGCATCGCCTGTAATACCACACTGTGCGTCCATGCTCAGTAATTCTTCCGCATAGTGCGCCAAAGCATCTCGTGCATCAATCATCCGCGTCCACATCAGACGGGTCTGCTGCTCTACCTGGTTCACGGTGCGCTGCACCGTGTCGGCGAGGGTCTGGAAGTCTCGCTCTAGGGAGATAGCAGTGGACCATGCTGGTCCGGATAGGGGTGTCATCCTGGGTGGCTGGGATGGTCCGGGTATATCTGGGTGAACTGACGGGAATGGGCCAAAGGGGGCTGGTATCGGTGTGGGGAAAAATATCGGGGCAAAACCCTGTGGTCTGGGGGTAAAGTGAGGTGGTATCATGTAGGGGTCCCCTGCACCCAGAGGGTACGGTGCAGGTGGCATGCTGGGCAAGGTGGGGATCGGTAGTGTCATGGCTACTGCGGGTGGTGGTACAGGCTCGGCCAATGGGGCCAATAGAGGCTCTGAAACAGTGGCCCACTCTGGGGTGGATACCACTACAGTGGGGGTAGGAGGGCTCGCGGTGGCGAAGGCTGCCATACCTGCCCTGCGTAGCTCAGAGCTACCGGCGGGGCTACCCTCAAGGACATGTGCTGCTATGGCTGGCCCCTCCTGAGGTGCGGGCTCAAGTGGTGCTAGTGGGGCTACGGGGTCAGCAGGTGCGTCCTCCATCATTGGAGCCACTGGCTCCTCCTGGACGGCTGGGATCTCGGGTACTAGCAGGTGCTCAACCGAGGCCACTGACTCATCGTCCGAGTCATCAGAAATCCACCCGTTCCTCCCACGGGAGATCGGCATGAGTCTCATGCCTGGAGGAATGTGGATGTGCGGTACGGGTGCTGGCTCATGCTCAACGTGAGCCTGTCTATCGAACGGAGACTCTGCTGTCTCCGACTGGGCTGGGATAGGTCGTGACGGACCGGCACAGCCTTCAGGGAAGTCCCTGATGGCTCGGATGGGGCGTGGGGCTAAAGGTGCGGCAGGTACAATAGGTAGGTCGGCCTGCGGTGCGTCGACCACGGCGGCCGCGTCGTCCCCTACGGGTGCCCAGTCAGGATCCTCGCTAGGATCCGTCTCGTCCGAATCGTCGTCTGACCCTCCTGCGACGTCCATCTCCACGTCGTCGTCTTCCGCATCGAGTACAACCAGCTCGACTGGCTCAGGCGGAGGTGCGGGAATGATCTGTAAGCTACTATCATAACTGGGCGCTATGCTTCCAGCGTCCGACATTCCTGGCAAAAGAACCGTACATGTATATATATATGAATTTATTTAAATTAGATAGTTAAGGCGTACATTATCAGTATCCTTCCTAACCCCTAATACTACGTTAATGCATAACGATACCCATGGCTAGCTCGGTCGGAATCTCCTCATACCCAATGCTTCTTGAAAAATTACTTTATTGCATTTAGCAACTATGTATATTTTTTGAAAACTTTATCTTTTGAACCAAATCCGGTTATAGTCTAGTTTTTAAAGAAAATACTCTAGTTCGCTATAACCTTGGCTCTGATACCACTTTCTGTCACACCACGACAATGGCGGAAACACGTGGCGCGACGGTTCAAGAGCATAAAGTCAAGGCTAACGCAAATCACAAGTAATTTAAGAAAATGGGTCATTTATTAAGGCGTCAAATCTTGTTCAAAATATTACATAAAAGTAATTTGTTTATAACACAAATGTAGAGGTTTCTCAAATATATCCCATAGCCTTGGGAAATAAAGGTGAAACCCCGCAAAATATTTAACGCCGCATCGGAGGATTCCATGACCCAGCTTGCCCAGATTGCCTTCATCTAATTACCTGAAAGATATGTTTAAAATTTCGTCAATATAAATATATTGGTGAGTTCACAGGTTTTTAGTTTCCAAAACTTGAATCCTTGGGAAATACCATGTTATGACAATATATAGGAGTTGCAAATTCCTATAATTCTACTTGAGACTATAATCAAACCAAGACGTATAATAAATATGCCCCGCTCCAAGTCGTTACTCGGTATCCTACGACTTAAGTTCAGAATATATGCACCCCAGGCATACACTAATGCATAATCGACGCTATCGATTAGGGGTGGGCCTTGTCAGGCACCAATAGTACTATTCAATATTCCTCCGGTTTCATTTCCCTGAATAAATGATTATAGAGGCGAGGACTCAACCCCGAGTGGCGGTCACACCTCAAGTAATAAATCCGTCAAACATTTTCCCTAACATATCTTTCCCCCGAAAAACGTAAAAATAGTTTAAAATGGGGCCGTGAAACTCACCTGAATCACTGTCCGGCTCACTAAGCAGATAGCAAATAGGGTCTCGCACCTACAAACGTCCTAGACGTATAAGTCACTATCCCTATAGTGCATGTGCCTTGGCAAGTTGTACACCCAACTCCCGACCACAAGTTATTCCAAATCCCGTTTAATTAAGCGCGTATCCTAGGTTTCATTGGCGTTAGATTACCCTTTGTGTTACAAGTTATATATTACTCTTGTTAATATTTCCTTAACTTGTATCCTATTATCATCGACTCGACTTCACTTAACGTATAATTATTTTCCCATTTAAATAATTATACTTAAGATCGCATCGCTCGATATAATATATATTTCAACACTCGACCCGACTCACTTTGCCGCACATTTGTTTTCCCATTTAAACAACTATGCTAAGATCTTGTCGTTCGATTGTATATTCTCAACACCCGATTCAACTCACCATACCGTATATTTATTTTCCCATTCAAATAAATATACTAGGATCTTGTCGGTACGGCATACACATATATATATCTTTGTCTACTCGTCTCGTTTTCCTTCCCACATATCTACTTTCCCATTAAGTAGATATACTAGAATTTTGCCGCGACGAGTGTACATATATATAAATGTGTAATTTTTCTTGTTAAGTATATACGTTTGTTTAACGTCTTACTTGTTTACGTCATGTTTTTCTCCCACGAATAATTCCTTCAACACTTAGGAAAGTGTTTATTAGTTTTCACCCATGATGTATATATATTTTACTTCTTAAAAATATATATTTTCTTATCTTGCCGCGATGGCATTTTTCTCATGTTTTGTCCGTGTACGGTTCGTTAACGCGTCTTAGTTCGATATCTTAGCTCGAATAGTTAATTTTTCCAAGTTTTTCCCAACATGTGTTTTATAGAAATATTATTCATATTTCTTCCTCCTAACACATGTTACTTGGAAGGTTTAAAATACTTATGTATTTTTAACCCAACTTGTTAACTTAACTACAAAAATGTTTCCAATACTTTTATATTCCCATTTATATAAAAGTATTCATTTTTGTATAAGTTTCTCAAGTTTGTTTAACATTTTTATAAAATCTCTATTTTATAAAAATCCTTTTGTTAATACAATCCATATTTTTATACTTTCAAAAATATACTTTTTATACAAAAATACCCAAGTATGTCTACTAGTATTTACCCAAATCATCCTTAGAAATTTATTACTTATACTTTTGACACCAAACTTTCCATCCTTGCACTTTTGGACTAATAGTTTCAAAAATATCCATTTTAGTCCTCTAACTTTCAAAGTTACAATATTAGTCCCTTAACTTTCAAATGTTGCATTTTTCCACTCTAACTTCCAAAGTTAGCATTTTTCACTCAAAATAGTGGACTTTGAAGATTCATCTTTTTATTGGTAAGTTATTTTTGTATGAAAACACTTTTATTAGTCTTATATTTCATATATAAGACTACTTGTATGTGTGTTTTATGTATTTGCCCATTATATCAAAATATCATTCTTCTAAGTAAGTAAACTTTAATTTTTCATCTTCTTTATTCTTGAACTTCTAACATGTTCCATCATTTATTATGTCTTAGATGATCATATAAAGATGATTAAAGTTACTTTTTAACACATTCAAGTTTATTCTATAAATCCAAATCAAATCATCATCCTACTTAGTGTATGTGTAAATTTTATACATTCTCAAGAACACTACTTTATCATCATCCAATCCATGATTTATTTACATATCTTCAATCATCTATTTTACTCATGTAAAACCTATTAAAGATTATGTTTCAAACCACCTTTTAAACCCTTCGTGTACAACTTGCTTCTAAGAACACATACATGAATAATAATAATCAAAAACAAGGTTAAGAAGCTTACTACTAGCACAAGGCTAGGGAAGACAAAACCTTGGATTTTGAGAGGGGTTTAGTGTGTTCTTCCTTAATGTTTAAGCTCCAAGCTTGAAACACACAATAGGGGTTTGGATGATGGATTGTTTTGAGTGATTTGGAGATGTATAAACTTGAAAGAAGTATGTGTATGGGTGAGAGGAAGCCTACGGCCAAGAAGGAAAAAGAAGAGAAGAGTTTGCTTTGTTTCTCCAAGACTCTAACACATGTTATTTATAGTGCTATCATATGTAATCTTCCATGGATTGTATGAAATCTTGCTAATGATTCAAGAGATTTAAGAAGTACACAAGTGATCTTGGATGGATGTGGGAGTGTGTGTGTGGCCGTGAGATTGAGAGAGTGGGGGAGGTGTTTGCTTGCAAACCTTGGTTTATTATTTGGATGATCTTACACTTAATCTTTATACAAGATTTTTACCAAGCATGTGCATATACTTAGGCCATGATTGCTAGCTTTTGTCTTGGATTTTTGTGGCATAGGGCCGAAAATTTGCAAGGGGAGGGGACAAGAGAGAGCTTGCTTTGTACTATCACCTCTTACAACTTTTGGCTTTGTTCATGCATGCTTTATCTAGCTTTGGTAGGTTATGATTATAAACACACTTGCATGGATATAATTATGGCCATTTAGGCCGGCCCTTGTGTGGCTTGGGTGGGGTCCACAACACAATTTATTTACTAATATTAAGTTAAGTTTAACTCCTCGTCGTTCGGGTGTCGTTCGGGTATTTTTCGGGATTTAATCACGCGTTATTCGGACATTAAAAATACCTTTAATAACCCTTAAATATAGTCTAATTTAAGCGTTGATTGGTTATTTAGGCTTTTGCCGGGTGAAATTATGAGTTATACGCGTATCGGGTGCGGTACGCGCATTTTATTCGTTACCGGGAGATTTGTATAAGACGTTTCCATTCATGGTTTTGGAGTTCCAAAACTCATTATATTTTGTGAAAATACCCTTTATTTTATATCCTGGGTGTCCGGGATCCTTTTCGTTTATTTAATTATTACCGGGTAGTTGCCAACGTCCGTACCGGATAGTTCATTCGCACATGATCAATCATGTTTTACCATTAAACGTATGCATTCCTATGCATTATTTGGAAATTGCTATCTCCTAAGGCCTTGATAATTAAATCACACATAATTGCATTTAATTACGTTAATCATATATTAATTAATTTGTACGGAATTACCTTATTTTTGCCGGTTGTTACATTCTCCCCCCGTTAAGAGAATTCCGTCCCGGAATTCACTTCGAGTTCTCCGGTACAGGTGTCTTCTCGAATAGGGCGGGATATTTTTGCTTCATCCGGTCCAGCCTTTCCCACGTGAACTCCGGTCCACGCTTGGCATTCCAGCGCACTTTGACCAATCTGATCTTGCTGCGCCTTAGTTTTTGGACCTTCCAATCAGTTACCTCGATTGGTTCTTCAACAAAATGTAACTTGTCGTCAACTTGGATTTCGTCTGCTGGAATGATGAGAGTTTCGTCGGATAGGCACTTTTTCAAATTTGACACGTGAAACGTGTCGTGTATTCCACTAAGCTCTTGAGGCAACTTGAGCTTGTATGCCACTGGGCCTACCCTGGACAAGACTTCGAACGGTCCAATATATCGCGGGTTCAGCTTTCCGCGCTTTCCAAAGCGCGCGACACCTTTCCAAGGTGACACTTTTAGTAGGACCCTGTCTCCGACTTGAAACTCTAAAGGCTTTCGCCTCATATCAGCATAGCTTTTCTGGCGGTCACGGGCCGCTTTGAGGCGTTCCTTTATCAAAAAGACCTTGTCCGTGGTCTCTTGAACAATTTCGGGCCCGGTGAGTTGTTTTTCTCCAACTTCCGCCCAACATAACGGCGATCGACACTTGCGTCCATATAGAGCTTCAAACGGTGCGGCTTGAATGCTCGTATGATAACTGTTGTTGTAAGAAAATTCTACCAATGGCAAGTGTGTATCCCAATTACCGCCGAAATCTATCGCGCATGCCCGTAACATATCTTCCAAGGTCTGGATGGTTCGTTCACTTTGACCATCCGTTTGGGGGTGATATGCGGTACTCATGTCGAGGCGAGTACCGAGGGCTTCATTTAAACTTTCCCAAAACCTTGAAGTGAAACGACTATCTCGATCGGAGATGATAGAAATAGGTACACCATGCTTAGACACAACTTCCTTAATGTACAAACGGGTCAGTTTCTCCAATTTGTCCGTTTCGCGAATCGGAAGGAAGTGTGCAGATTTTGTCAATCGATCAACGATTACCCAGATTGTGTCATGGCCGCTTGTTGTCTTGGGTAACTTGGTAATGAAATCCATGGTAATTCGTTCCCATTTCCATTCCGGTATGACTTCCTTAAAATCATGATGCATGTGTTCACTAATTATGGCATATAATATCAATGGTATACTTCTAAAACTCCATTTGTTCAATTTACATAGGGTTAGAGATGCCAAATCAAGAGTTTTTCCCTGCATGTTAGATTGGAGACTCGAAGAGATGACAATCTTTGGTATTGCATGTGCTTTTCACTACGTAAAATTCTATGCATTTTTTTTAGTTGGTGACTTTCTTACCATCACATCCCCGAAACAGGGGTCTCTAGCCACACACTTACATTGGCATCAGCAAGCTTAAGCCTGGTGTCTGCGGGCGTGGCCGGCCCTTGAGAGGAGAAGCCTCTCTGTGCGACGGGCGCTAGGGCTACCACCCGGAAAATTTCCCACCACCTGCCACTTGACAGATGTTGCACCCTCCACAAGAGTCAAGCCTCTCTGGAGTAAATGCACGGTACTAGAAAACCGGGGGGGCCATCAGAATCGAACCTGACACCTACAAGTAGGCTAGTTTCGACCATCACTTGGGCGCATGTCCCTCACATTGCTTCCCATGGGGGTCGAACCCGGCTCACACCAAAGTGAGAGTGGGCCGCCAACCACTGAGCTGCAACGTGAAAGACAATTAATGTAATACATATGATTAGAATCTTATATTTAATAAAAGTTATTTTTTTATTTTTTAAAGAAAAATATTTAATAGGTCGTAAGCATTATAACCTTTAGTATATATTTTAATGTTTGAACAATAACGTTTTTAAGTCAAATTAGTGTTAAGTGGATAAGCCTAAATCATGTTGTTTATCAAATTGCAATATATTAAAGTATCAAATCTTTTTATGGTGTTGTTAATGATATAAAGAAACCTATTTATGTTTCTTCAAAAGCTAAAATGATTATCTTAGACAACACAAGTCTTCGAGTATATGGTAGACTGCTGTTCTCTTGGCATTACTAAAGCAATATCATTAGGATTTTGATTTTAATGTGTGGTAATGTTTCAAGTTCCTTGTTTTATGATAAATTTCAATCTACACTAATCATACATTGTTGCATTTTGTTGATATATTAGCCAGTGTGTTGACCAAGTAAATGATCTTAAAATTCCGTTTGTTTTTGTTTGCTAATACTGATGAATAAAAACCAAGTTACATCTGGATAATGGGTAAGCGAGCAATAAGCTGCGCCGCTATCCCTTTTTGAATCGCAAAGCCTATTCTACTAAATACAAACCCTTGGTTTCTCAGGCTCTGTTGTAAAAAACACCAGAACAGATTCACAAATGAACAATTAAACCAACGATTAATGAGTTTATTATTGATAGAACGAAAATACAAAAGGAATTGAAAAAAAAAAAAAGATTACAAAAGATTAACCCCAAACTGATGCCCTAATCTGACTATATAAGCCCTAATTATGTTAACGACTTATTAACAAACTACCTTTCAGATTAACACAAATAGCCCTTCAAGTTCAGGACCTTATTTACAAACAGAACTGATCTTATTATAACACTAAAAGAACTTTGAGATGTTGACAGAATGGAAGGCGGAATGGAATAGATTATTACGAAGTAATGAAAGATTGTATGTTTGGTTGGTCAATGGAATGGAATCACCCATTTCATAAGGCATTCTATTCCCTCAAAACCATTTCATCCCTCCCCCATGTTTTTTTTCATTCCATCCTCTCTTTCACCCTTCCTTAAGAACACCAAAACCCAACACCACAACCAACCACCATCGTCACCACCCACCACCGTCGCCGCCACCCACCACCACCGACACCCACCATCGTCACCCACCCACCACCGCCACCAACCACCGCCGACACCCAACATCGTCACCCACCCACCACCGGCGCCATCCACCTCCACCGACCACCATCGCCGCTGCCACCTGCCACACTGCCGCCACCTACCACCCTTCGTTGCCGCCACCACCCACCACCATCACCCACTCACCACCGGTGCCATCCACCACCACCGCCACCCATCACTGTCGCCATCCATCGCCACCACCGCCGCCGCCACCATTCACCGTCGCCACCCTTCACGCCCCCACCTACCACCGCAACCATCACCACCCACCACTACCATCACCACCCACCTTCACCGTCACTAACCACCAACCACCACCACTGGCACAACCGCCCACCATCGTCACCTACCCACCATCGCTGCCATCCACCGCCGCCACTTGCCACCATCACCTCCACCCGCCACCATCACATATCACCATCCACCATCATAGCCACTAACCACCACCCACTACTGCCACTCACCACAGGTTTTATTCTTTCGTCTTTTCTTGCATGCCAAACCACATAAAGTAATATTTTTGTTTCATTCTCACATGACAATCAAACAAAACATGGAATAGTAATTATCCATTCCATTCCCCCGTCCATTCCATTCCCTCTCAATTTCACTATCTCATACCAAACAGGACTGTACTTCACCAATTCGTCGGCAATCACCGACGAATTACCAACAAATTGTTACATATATACTTAATATATAAATTTATATGTATGAAGTACAAAATTTAAAATATGAACCTTTAATGAAAAAACTATTTAACTTTGTCAAATTTATTCTCGATATTGTTTTATAATAAACTTCACCTTCTAGATTTAGAGGCATGCGTAAAAGGTATTATAGAGGCACGAATGAGCGTGATAGCACCCTCAACATCGTCTGGTGTTATATGGGCATGAAGAGTATAATGCTCAAAGAGGAGAAAAAATATGAAAAGTAATAATTAAAAGGGCATTAAACGGGGTTAATCATTACACATATTTTGAATGGGCGTTATGACGTTGATGTAACTGAAATTGCACCTTATAAAGCATTAACCATTACGTTATATTATATGCAAATTTGCATATAATATAACGCGAGAAAAACAATAACATCTCGAGGTGACCCTAATTAGCCCGTGTGTATAGATTTGAAGCTTGAATTTATAATAACTCGACAAGAACATTTGAGTTGCTTGATAAAAGGTTGACCAATTTGCGGTAAATAACGAAGTGATAATTGTTGTATTAAGTAGAAAATAGTTTAATGATAATATATAGTATTAAAAAACGACGAGAAGAAAAGTTCAGAATCGAATAAAAGAACCATGTTCTTTCAAGAAGAAGACACTTAAATAATGAAGAGGATAGGGAAAGATCAATGTCACGTGCTTTGTTTGGAAGGGGACTACTTGTGCAATTGTTGCCTGCTATTCAAAAGATTAATAAATGCCTAAAAAAAGTAAGATATTATATGGGTCATCACGCTATTAATAATAGCGGGATCACCCTATACGCGTATGTAGTAAATGAAAATCCTTCGTTTGGTTGTGAGAGTGGTAATGGGCGTGAAGGGTAGATGCATCGATATGTGTAGATTTTTCTTTCAGCCAATGAAAACACTCCACTTGGACGGGGGCTTGAGTACACTGCTTAGGTTGTGTGTAGTGGTGCTCGTTGTGGGGCGTTTTGAATATTTTATTCCCCTATAGCGCCCCGAACACCGCCCCCTTGGGCGTTATGGGGCGTTTTGGAAGGGGGGCGTTTTGTGGATAACGAGCGCTATGCTCTGATTAATGATTTTATTATTATTTTTATATTATTTTTTTAATTAATTTTCACACCCTCTTCCCACTACACCCTTCCCACTACAATAATTACCCAATCATTTATAACCCCCATAACCCCCCTTCCCACTACACACTCTTTTTCCATAACCTCCCATAACCCTCCTTTTATTACTTTTTAATATTTTAATACCCATAACCCCCCCCCCCCCCCCCCCCCCCATAACCCCCACCACTACACATACACTTAGAGTCTTATATTTGTAGTAATAATAGTTAACGAAATACAAGTAGTAATAATATTAAGGCAAAGGTTCAAATGCAAGAATCCTTTGCGTGCGAAATTTAGAAGTGGTTTTGGGCTCTTAATCTTACAATACATTGGTTGAGAGTCACTAGTCCCCAAATATACAAATGTAGTGAAAAGCTAGTGAAACAAGTGGGAAAAACATAGGAACATTAATTATTGTAAACTTTTAAGCCACCGTATGAAATATTATCATATAAGAAGTTATGAACGTTTAAAAATCATGAGGAAAGTGAGTTTATAAGCTAACAATGTTGAATCTTCCTACAATACAATTGCTGGTTTTGAATATCTCATACACGTCGTACGAATTAGATATCGTGTACAATAATCGTCCCCATAATATTAATAACCTAAATTAATGATAATGACGTAAGTACCGGATTCAAAGAAGATACTAATATTCTTATAGCATATTTATATATATGCAAAAATGAAATAGTATTTAAAACTTATGCTATTATTATTTTACATTTATTTAAAGATAAGTGAAAACATTTTTGTATCCAACTTAACGAAAGTGACAGGATAGAATGAGTGGTTGGGTCACAGTGTCAGCGGCAAAACCGCAGGCCTCGTCTCGCTATCGTATACCCACACTCGCATTTTCGGGAAGTTAATGGCCACACGTAATCTATATAAATCTTATATTTTTCATTTATACACACACAGTGTAAATATTTTTTTAAATACTAGCAGGGTGTTCGCGCTATACAGCGAGAAACACAACCACTTTTACGGATATGCATGGTTCAATTCAATTCAGTTATTAGCTTCAGCCAATGGGGTTGGTTGCCCAATGGTAGAAGCAAAGCTTATAGGAACACCTAAGAGGGAGGTCATGGGTTTTAGTCTTACAAAGAGTAGAAATTTGCCGTTCAAAAATTTTTTTATTAGATTGTCGGTTTTCAGTCCAGTTAAGTTAAATTTGTTAATAGCTAAAATAAAACTTTGGCTAAAGAATAAGTCTACTAAAGCCTAGGCTTATAGCTCCATCTTTTTGGGCCACATTATAATATGTTATTTTATATGTGTATTGGGCATGTTTGTATAGTACTAGACTGTAGCTTGTTTTCAAAAAAAAAAAAAAAAAAAAAAAAAAAAAAAAAAGATGATTAGGTTAAAAAATGAAAGCAGGAAAGTGAGGACTAGAAATCGAATCGTGTAATAATAGTGAAAGGTCGTACATCAGAATAATAAAATCACATTAGTCGAAGTCCAACTATCTTCTATTGCGTTCTTGCTCTGATTCTTTTGATAATCAAAATATAAAGTGTTGTAATTAGCGACTTAGTTTATTCGAAATCGTCAATCAAAATAGTGGATTTGCTACGCACCCCTTAGAGGTAAATTGATAATCTATTAACTTTTGCCACTTAGCTATTGATTTTTGCTGCATATGAATTATACAGATAAATTATGACATAATGTGAATAATAACTTCATGTTTTTAATAAAATGTTAGGTCTTTATTGATATTCATATGTGTTTATAAGTGAGATCAAAAATAAAAATTATGATTAAAATTTTGTTATGTTTATATTATCATAATCACAACTGATACTTAGATTTTCAACTTTAGGATATTTTTGATGTCCCATAATCTTGGTTTTGTTTTATATAATTTATCTTTAGTGTGTATAAATTAACTATTATAATTGATTCTTTTTACACTCACAATTCACGATTCATTAATAGTTGCATAAATTGTCCATTGCAGTTTGTAACTATGTTTAGCATCGTAGGACAGTAAATCAACACCCAAGCATCAAGTTGTGACATCCGTCACTTTTCCTTATTTTATTTTTTTGTAATAATAATAATAATAATAATAATAATAATAATAAAAATATATATTAGAGTTGGTGTTGGACATTACATTAACCATTCATCTCTAAACCAACCCAACACCAAATCAAACCATAACTAACCCAAACCCTTTAATATTTCGGCCCACCAGACAGCAGGCCCAACAGCTCAAGCCCAAACCCCCCTCCCCTTTTATCTGTTTTTAAAAAAAAAAAAAAAAAAGAGGGGGAATCTGCTGCTCCTTGCGAGGATCGAACCGGGGACGAGCCACAAGACCCACACGCCACCAACCACTAAGCCACAAGATGCCTTGTTGATATTTCTTGGATCACATTGATTTTAAACCGTTTTTGCGTCTGTTTCTCTTCTTCTTCTTGTCTGTTTGACGCGAGCAGCAGCAACATATTTCCTTTTTCTTTTGTTTGACCAATTAATTGGTTTAATCACGCCTATAGACCCCGAGTATTACGCACCCTAATCATCTCTTCTTTCCTAATACATAATCACGCGTGTTATTGCGAGTCAAACACCATTATTAAGCTTTCCAAATAAAACACGATGGAACCTTATAAATACTCATTGTTGAATCCAATTAAACCTGCACAGACACGCACACTTATGCGATTAACAAACCCCCACTCTCAATTCCTCTTAAAAACTTCGTGTTCTTCAAGCATTGTTCGTTGTTGACTTTTCGTTTGACTCATCTAATCGAGCCTTATACGATCTGTAAGTTAATTATAATTATGGGGTTTTGTTTGTCTTGTATCAGGGATCAAAAACCCTATAATCAATTCGACCATCACGGTTGAATTGATTCAATTTAAGAATCTAGGGCTCGAAATCAATGTTTTGGGGAAGAACACGCGTGCAACATATATATATTTATATATTTCAGAACATAAAACATCACAAATTGATCTGTAGATCAGTTGGTGTGACCCTTTTATCTCAAACCTGAACCGGCCAGTAGGCCAGGGTTCGAACCCCATCAGCAACATCTTTTCTTTCTTTATTTTTTTGTTTTGTTTTGATTACAACACTTTATATACATATCATTTATATCTTATAAATTCATTTTTAAATACTAAAATATTTTTGTCAATTCTATAAAAATTATCGTATGATTTTCACATGATAAATTTCATCATCCAATTTTTAGTTTTTCAAAAATAATTTATTTAATATATATTATAAATATTACAAATTTATTCATTTAAAATTTTAAAATTCAATAAAAATATCTAAACGATTTTATAAAATTCCACAAAAATTATACTAAACTTGTATAACAATATACATTTCAGAATTTATTTTTAATTCAGAAAAACTGTGAATTTTATATTTTTAATTAATTTTTGTTATTTTTAATCATAAATAATTCATAATAAATTCATTTTTCAATATTTTTGTACCAAAATTTTACATAAATTATTTCTATTCATTTGGAACTGAAATACAATTTTTAATTCCGAAATTCTTTGATTTCAATATTTTTTAGATATTAAAGTCATATTTCGACAATTTGAAATAATTAGATTAAATATTCTATTTTCAAGAAAATAATTTTATAAAAATTATTTTCACACTCAAAATCTTATGTTATGATTATATTCAACTTAAGATTTTACAAAGAGACTTTTATTTATTTATTTATTAAATTTCCCATATTTAATAAACAATTCATTAATTAATCAAATAAAAACATTTATCCCCAATTCGAAGCCCTAGAAATACATATATCTTAGAGTCATTTCCCTTACACATTATCGAATACTTTAGGTTGATCATTTGGGAGTAATCTCAATTCATATTTCGTTGTCCAGGTCCAATTTCAAGTTATTACGTGAACTGTGAGTACTTCCTATCCCCTTTTTGCTTTTATTCATTTTTGGGGTGTTACATGTACACTATTACAAATTTCAAATACAAGTTTACATTTTCACAATACAATTCTAGTACTATGTGCATTTGCTTACAACGTGCTTTATGCTTAGACAATACATGTAGAATACATTTGTACTTAGTGAAATCATTAACATGGTACAAGCCGACCTTAACATTGGATAGCGCTATTTGGATTGACAACCCGCCTAGATTGATTCTCCCCCTTTTTCATCGGAGAATCCGTGGCCAGTGTTAAGTTATCATCCATTTATTGGTTGAGTACACTACAGTTCATACAGTACATTATACAGTCACAGGGTTGATTTCGCTCATTTGTATGATACATAGTTTACATAATTGCACTGTAGCTTGCACTTGAATTGTATAACTTTTTAACCTACTATATATATCAAATCTAGGAATGCTCACCAACATTTCATATGTTGACCAAATCTATTTTGTACATGTTTCAGGTGCAGTTTGATCTAGTGCTTTAACAAGAGATACTTAGTGCATTATTCTAATCAGTTATTTCGTTATTTACATTTCATTTAAGACTTTGTAGTTCCCATTTCCATGTAAGACAATTTTGGATTATTCAATAATATTTACATTTTAGTACCATGAGCTTTTGAACAATCGTCACTACGTGGCACCTCGATGATTCCGCCATCGGTTGGGGTGTTACAGATTGGTATCAGAGCCATGGTTATAGAGAACTAGGTTATTAGATAAAAAGGCCTAGACTATAACCGAACTTCAACTTTCATGCATTATATTTCCTGAATCACCTTACCCCTCATTTCCCTCTACTTTCCTTCTTCTATCTTTCCCTTCTTCTCTCTCTCCATTCTTCTCATCCTTCATCATGGTGCATAGAGATGGTGTCCTACAGGGAGTGGAAAGTCTACATCATCATGGAACAGGGACAATACCTTTCATGAAGACACTCTTAGGCATAATACCTACTCTTACTTTTGTTCCTTCAAAGTTGTTGAACTTTAATGAGTGTGATAAGGACACGTGCAATCTGGAAGGGTGGACGCCTGTACACTGGGTTTTCTGGCATAGGCAAGCATAGCGCATAAATCCATTTACGGACCTGTTATGCTTACCTGGGGATTCCTGGAGTGAGTGTCCACTTATAGGCTAAAGCACGTCTTCTTTGATCACCATTGGGTTCAATTCCTTTGAAAAGTCAACGTTCTTGTTGGGCTTTACAGCTAGACAAGGACACTCCAAGCATTTTATGCAAGTTTTTCAATAAATACCCTCTCGATTCATATACAATATTTCGTATTTCACAATTTTCATATATCACAAGTTCATACTTTCATAACCATCTATGGATTTCACAATCACACTTCACCTTACCCTCTTAGCCACTTTTTAAATATTCAACACCCTACCCCAAATCATATTATTTCTTTTCTCCACATGTTAATTATTTTAAAAAAAAACTATAACCTCATACCTTAGCACAAACTAAAGATTTCTAAAACTTGTTGCATTACCTACTAACTTTACAAAGTACATAATATTTTTTTTAAAGGATGTCCTCGAACTTAAGTTCAATTGTTTATTTATTGACGTAACAAACGATTTGCTTTAAACATCACTAATAAAACCTTGATCTTCAAAAATGTCATGTTTGAAAAACTCCAACTAACGGGACTATTTTAATCAAAGCCTACTTAGCTTGTACTATTTAACAACTTTTGCTTTATGTACAAAACCAATTTTGAAAATAATTTTTATAGGAATAATATCTAGTCTCTAGATTCTCCATCGACATTCACTCATTTTCAACCTGTTCAAATTTTTACAATATACCACAATCATGTTTTCTTATTAAAACCTTTGATCCAAACCTCAAAACTTACACTGCTACATAATCTCCTTACTATAAATTCTTTATCCACTATCTTCACATTCACTATTTCTCACAACCTTGATTTTGCTTCAAGATTTTTCATCATCCTCTCAAAAAAAAAAACTAAATTCATATCCTTCACCTCCTGACACATGAACTAGTTACCCATGATAATCAAACTACTAAAAACCTGATACTTGATTCTACAGGATTTTTTTTTCCAAAACATCATAGTTTGTGAAACTTGATTTCCCCTTAATTTGACTATTCACTGGACATTTAATTATTCATGATACTCGTGTTTTCATTTTCTTGATCTTATTATCATTTTGTACCCAATTATGTCATACTCATAGGCATATAACATCTAGAAATTTCCTTGCATACTATTGTGTACGTACACAGATTGAAAATTTATCATATTCGATTACGTTTATATCATATAAGTTTCAGACTCTACCTTACATTTTATTGAAACATTTTGACTTGATTTCCATGAAAATCAAACTACTAAAAACTTAATAATTGATTCTATAGGGCTTTTCTAAAAACATCATTGTTTGTTATATGAAACTTGAATTTTTCCTTTGATTTAACAATCTATTGAACATTTAGTTATTCATGATACTTATCATCTATTTCCATAGGATAACACTTACACTTAATGGTTGTAGTACTTACAAACTTGCTTGCATAAACACGCTATCAATTTGCAATCTATGTGAATAATAATTGCTGCACTTAATAGAAGTCATCATGCCTTTTTCAACAGTCGGGAGAGGCCCTACAACCTGCTCCACGACTGGTAGAGGCTATCGAACATACTCAACGATTGGTAGGGGTCACTATGCCTTTTCAAACAGTCGGGAGGGGCCCTACAACCCACTCCACGGCTGGTGGAGGCTATCGAACCTGCGCAACAATCGGTGGGGTCATAGAAGGACGCAAAACTTTAATGTAAGGTAAATTGATGATTCCGGTCCGGAACGTAATCATGAATTTACAGGTACATTAGGGTAGTGTGAAATTCTATTAGAGTTTTTGGAAAGGCGTCCAGTACGTTTTCAAGGTATCAAAGGTGTGGTGGGTTAGCTGCGGTACACCCTGTATACAAACACTAATGATGCGTTGAGAGTGAGACTGGAAGTCGAACCAGGAACAAACTCTGTTTGCTTGTTAGTTCATTTAGTCTTTTCTGTAGACAATCAACTCGTACATTTATCATAGAATTCCTAAAACTTGAAACTTAGTGAATTACTAGATTTTTATTCTCTTTCTTATTCAAGACGAACCTAATCCAATCCTTAACTCACGCCCATCAAACATCATATCCAAATCATTCGAATTTCTCAGACCACAGTTATCTTAATTCCTACCCAAGCATCCATAACCCTATGTTTCAAATAACTTCGGGACGAAGTTTCTAAAAGTAGGGGATGCTGTGACATCCGTCACTTTTCCTTATTTTATTTTTTTGTAATAATAATAATAATAATAATAATAATAATAATAAAAATATATATTAGAGTTGGTGTTGGACATTACATTAACCATTCATCTCTAAACCAACCCAACACCAAATCAAACCATAACTAACCCAAACCCTTTAATATTTCGGCCCACCAGACAGCAGGCCCAACAGCTCAAGCCCAAACCCCCCTCCCCTTTTATCTGTTTTAAAAAAAAAAAAAAAGAGGGGGAATCTGTGATACCCCAGGAAAATCCCACATCGGCCGTGGCCAGGAGAGATCCTTGGTTCATAAGTAATGTCTTGCCTCTTAAATCACCAACGCGTTTTGGGGCTTAATGTTAGTGGATGAGAGGAGAACTCCACAGTTAAGCGTGCTCAGGTGGGAGAAATTCCAGGATGGGTGACCTCCTGGGAAGTCTCCACTTGGGCAACCAAAAACAAATCCGTGAGCTCTGGATGGGCAAAGCGGACAATATTGGTGATGAGAGGGGCGGGTTGTTACAGATGGTATCAGAGCCACTCCTGTGCCATTCGGGATGGTGGGTGCACACCTCATCAGGGACGGT
The DNA here is from genome assembly GCA_028751855.1 of Ambrosia trifida. Taxonomy (NCBI): domain Eukaryota; kingdom Viridiplantae; phylum Streptophyta; class Magnoliopsida; order Asterales; family Asteraceae; genus Ambrosia; species Ambrosia trifida. The sequence goes on from CM054125.1 coordinate 141,283,483, forward strand.
GAGACTCTAACATGGGGTGAATGTGACACCCCAGGAACACACCTCATCAGGGACGATGAGACTCTAACAGGGGGTGAATGTGATACCCCAGGAAAATCCCACATCGGCCGTGGCCAGGAGAGATCCTTGGTTCATAAGTAATGTCTTGCCTCTTAAATCACCAACGCGTTTTGGGGCTTAATGTTAGTGGATGAGAGGAGAACTCCACAGTTAAGCGTGCTCAGGTGGGAGAAATTCCAGGATGGGTGACCTCCTGGGAAGTCTCCACTTGGGCAACCAAAAACAAATCCGTGAGCTCTGCGGAGTTCTACCGCGAGGCGTGTGACAGAATCTGCTGCTCCTTGCGAGGATCGAACCGGGGACGAGCCACAAGACCCACACGCCACCAACCACTAAGCCACAAGATGCCTTGTTGATATTTCTTGGATCACGTTGATTTTAAACCGTTTTTGCGTCTGTTTCTCTTCTTCTTCTTGTCTGTTTGACGCGAGCAGCAGCAACATATTTCCTTTTTCTTTTGTTTGACCAATTAATTGGTTTAATCACGCCTATAGACCCCGAGTATTACGCACCCTAATCATCTCTTCTTTCCTAATACATAATCACGCGTGTTATTGCGAGTCAAACACCATTATTAAGCTTTCCAAATAAAACACGATGGAACCTTATAAATACTCATTGTTGAATCCAATTAAACCTGCACAGACACGCACACTTATGCGATTAACAAACCCCCACTCTCAATTCCTCTTAAAAACTTCGTGTTCTTCAAGCATTGTTCGTTGTTGACTTTTCGTTTGACTCATCTAATCGAGCCTTATACGATCTGTAAGTTAATTATAATTATGGGGTTTTGTTTGTCTTGTATCAGGGATCAAAAACCCTATAATCAATTCGACCATCACGGTTGAATTGATTCAATTTAAGAATCTAGGGCTCGAAATCAATGTTTTGGGGAAGAACACGCGTGCAACATATATATTTATATATTTCAGAACATAAAACATCACAAATTGATCTGTAGATCAGTTGGTGTGAACCTTTTATCTCAAACCTGAACCGGCCAGTAGGCCAGGGTTCGAACCCCATCAGCAACATCTTTTCTTTCTTTATTTTTTTGTTTTGTTTTGATTACAACACTTTATATACATATCATTTATATCTTATAAATTCATTTTTAAATACTAAAATATTTTTGTCAATTCTATAAAAATTATCGTATGATTTTCACATGATAAAGTTCATCATCCAATTTTTAGTTTTTCAAAAATAATTTATTTAATATATATTATAAATATTACAAATTTATTCATTTAAAATTTTAAAATTCAATAAAAATATCTAAACGATTTTATAAAATTCCACAAAAATTATACTAAACTTGTATAACAATATACATTTCAGAATTTATTTTTAATTCAGAAAAACTGTGAATTTTATATTTTTAATTAATTTTTGTTATTTTTAATCATAAATAATTCATAATAAATTCATTTTTCAATATTTTTGTACCAAAATTTTACATAAATTATTTCTATTCATTTGGAACTGAAATACAATTTTTAATTCCGAAATTCTTTGATTTCAATATTTTTTAGATATTAAAGTCATATTTCGACAATTTGAAATAATTAGATTAAATATTCTATTTTCAAGAAAATAATTTTATAAAAATTATTTTCACACTCAAAATCTTATGTTATGATTATATTCAACTTAAGATTTTACAAAGAGACTTTTATTTATTTATTTATTAAATTTCCCATATTTAATAAACAATTCATTAATTAATCAAATAAAAACATTTATCCCCAATTCGAAGCCCTAGAAATACATATATCTTAGAGTCATTTCCCTTACACATTATCGAATACTTTAGGTTGATCATTTGGGAGTAATCTCAATTCATATTTCGTTGTCCAAGTCCAATTTCAAGTTATTACGTGAACTGTGAGTACTTCCTATCCCCTTTTTGCTTTTATTCATTTTTGGGGTGTTACATGTACACTATTACAAATTTCAAATACAAGTTTACATTTTCACAATACAATTCTAGTACTATGTGCATTTGCTTACAACGTGCTTTATGCTTAGACAATACATGTAGAATACATTTGTACTTAGTGAAATCATTAACATGGTACAAGCCGACCTTAACATTGGATAGCGCTATTTGGATTGACAACCCGCCTAGATTGATTCTCCCCCTTTTTCATCGGAGAATCCGTGGCCAGTGTTAAGTTATCATCCATTTATTGGTTGAGTACACTACAGTTCATACAGTACATTATACAGTCACAGGGTTGATTTCGCTCATTTGTATGATACATAGTTTACATAATTGCACTGTAGCTTGCACTTGAATTGTATAACTTTTTAACCTACTATATATATCAAATCTAGGAATGCTCACCAACATTTCATATGTTGACCAAATCTATTTTGTACATGTTTCAGGTGCAGTTTGATCTAGTGCTTTAACAAGAGATACTTAGTGCATTATTCTAATCAGTTATTTCGTTATTTACATTTCATTTAAGACTTTGTAGTTCCCATTTCCATGTAAGACAATTTTGGATTATTCAATAATATTTACATTTTAGTACCATGAGCTTTTGAACAATCGTCACTACGTGGCACCTCGATGATTCCGCCATCGGTTGGGGTGTTACACAAGTTTATCAAAATGTCATATTGAGGAAATAAGGAAATCAATGTACCTTGGAAGCCGATCCGGTAAAACTTTTTTTTTTGTCTCTAGAAACAACATCCTCTATTTTCCTAAGGATAGATGTAAGGTCTTTGTATATTTCACTCTCTCCAAACCTTATCAATAATTGCGTTATTTGTGGCCGAGATTTAATAGGTATGGTTATTGTTTTTAAATATTACAATGAAAGCAATAGAATAATATATTTTTGGTTACATAAAGTTATTTAATTTAATTAAATATGTACATAAATAAAATAATTAGATATTTAATAAATAGTATGTTAAGTACATGCATGAATCAGTATTAATAAATGCACCATTTTTATATAGTGAAAATTAAATTAAAAATATGTGATATAAATGTACCTTACAAATGACTAGTGGGGTGCCCGCGCGATGCAGCGGGAAAGACCAAACTTAAACACAACAGTTAGGTTGGTGATTTAGGGGTGCATAGAATGATTCGGTTTGAACTTGAGCTATAACTTTACGCTTTGATGCAGTCGTGCTTCTTTTAAAATGAATATTGTTATTTCATAGTAAGACAAGAGTCAAGTTGCGTCAAAGGAATATCATTTAGTTTACCAATACACCAGTCTACTACAAATTGTGCCATATTTTTATTGTACGTATATAGCTACAAAAGAAAAAAAGAGAAAGATCTTGTTTTTTATAAAGTATGCCATATCTACCTTTCAATGTAATAATACAAAAGGAAAGCAGTCGTTTTTTGTTGATGATATTTATCAAAATACTACGGTTAGTTAGTCAGCCTATTATTTATGGTAAAAGATGTTGTGGTTTTGCTCCAGCTAGAACAATTTTCAAGGCTTGTGCATGTGGTTACGCTTCTTTTTACGTGGATAAGATATATGCACATAGTCGTACTTGTAAATCATGTATCAATGTCATGCAACGAATTCGGGTTAAATATGTGGTGAATTAGTTTTGAATAATAAAAAGCCAAAATTATAGAACTGCAAAGAACAATAAAAAAGAGAAAAGTACTATGAATATAACTTCAAAATATGTGTTAAATATATCAACAATAAGCCATATTTTGAATTTCATGATAAAAAACAATGAGTAGTGTGCATATTGACCGCAAATAAAATAAAAGTAAAAGGGTGTACTTGATATAACTTACAAAAAATGAACTCCCATATATAAAAATTTTGTAACTACGACAATGATTATTTACTAAAGGATTATTGAAAAGAAACCAAGACTTAGAATTTCAAAAGCACTTGATGAATATAGGGAAAAATACATTCAATCCATCAATTTAAAATTACCTGGCAATAGCGTAATCGACTAAGTAGAAAACCCTAAAAGATAATCAGCTCATAATCGCCTGAATAAAACCAACATTAAAAACCCTAATCAAACCACTCAATCTAACAATCAAAATAAGTTAAACCAACATAAGAATTCTTCTCAAAACTCACCTAAAATGGAGATGCAAGAATAACACTTACAACATTTACAACATGATCGGCTCCTTTCCACTTCTAACTTGCACAACAACATATGAAAGAGTTGATATTGAGTGAAATGGTGAATTTCATTTACTAATATAGTAATGGTAGGAGCTTCAATTTCATTCAATTGGATTTATGGCATATTGATTGAAATAAGACCTTTGGTGTGCTTTAGTGGTTTTATGTCTTAAGTACCTTAAAATTAAGTTGATAATTGGATTAATTTAATAATAGTTAGATAAATTACTATTTTATCCTTTACTAATTTCATTAAGGGTATTGTACCATATGCATTATATGTTGTAATTTCTTAAATTTTGTTGGAATCCTTCCCTCATGCTTTATAATATAGTATAGATAACATGTTTATAACTAAAATGATTAAAAGTATGTGATATAAATATGTACATAAATAATAAATAAGACAATTAAGTAGTTAATAAATAATTAATTATTCTCTTGTAACTATTAAATTACCATTTTATAAAGTTATGAGCATTGAGTGAACTATGTTTGTTTTAGGTTATGTTGGCAATTGTCATCTATTAACGAAATTTTACCATGTAAAAAGCTAAGGATAGGAAGGTGTCGGTACCCGTTGCGGGTACTCCCTACCCTTGCGGAAACATCGTTGTTACCTCATCGGGTAAGGGGGTTGTGGGTAGTGGTCATCGGTGGTAGGAGCAGGGGCAGATAGTGTGTAGCTGAGAGATAGAGAGGTGAAGTAGTGAGTGGTGAGTAGTGTGTGTAAAATGATGAGACACATGCTTTAAGGTGGTATTAAGTAGGGGGTGTAAAGCTCGGCTCAGTTCGAGCTATGTTTCCAAGGCTCGGGCTTGACTCGTTAGTAATTTCTTAAGCTCGAGATCGGCTCGTTTATTATTTAGGTGTTAATATATCAAATAAAAATAACATAAATAATATGCTCGGATACGCTCGTGAGCTTACAAAGTGAAGCTTGGGCTCAGGCTTGTTTACTAAACAGTTTTAAATGAGGGTTAATATTAAAAAATATCGATAAAACTAATATTACACTCAGGCTTGACGAGCATAGTAAGCTTCACATGCTAGGCTCGAGTTTGAGCTAACGAGCTTTGTTTAGGCACAAGCTCAGCTCGGGCTCGATAAGGCTCGCTCGTTTTGAGCTTTTTACCGAGCCGAGCTGGAGTATCTCGCAAGTAGTTCAGCTCATTTGCACCCCTAGTTTAAGGTAGTGGTAGTGTAGTATTGCTACAAATTAAGGTGTTTTGAGGTAGTTCAAAGTATAAGTGAGCTAGCTGACAATACATGATAGGTAGAGCATAGTGTAGTATGAGGTAATGATAAATCCTGTTACTAATGAAAATTCTTGACAAACCCGATAAATAATGAGTAGTTAAATACCTTACTGGTATAAGATTCCTACTATCATTTTTCCTTATGTGTTACAGACATATGATATAAAGTAATTAAGCAACTCGTAATCACGTTTGACACTTGTGTTTTTCACGTCGTCACTAACTTGTCAAACCCATTATTTAGATATTTGTGTTTTCACGTCGTCACTAACTTTTTAAACTCATTAAGACAAGATTTGTCAGCCTGTGTCCAACACGCGACACATTGTGCCAATTGAAACATTATTTTGATAACAATAATAATAATAAGTAACAAAATTTTAAAAAAGTTGAAAAGAGTGCGTGAATATGGGGGTTTTGAAGTCCGGACAGCAAACAGGCGTGTGATATGACTGATGAGAGAAAGGAAATTCGTTAAAAGTAAATACAACGATTGGAGTCAATAATACTGTAAATGTATACCTCCCGCCATTGTTGCTGTCAAAACCTTTCTGGGTCCCAACCCAACCTCCTCTTTTAACATCAAACAGTCTTTTGTATTTGTTCTCCTTGTTTCTTTCATTGGCCTTTTATAATAACCTACCATTTTATTTTTCTAAACTTTTTTTATTTTTAATACTTATATGGTATGCATATATACATATGATTATAACTTTCTTTGAATAAAAAATCTAAAAGTGTTTCAATTATGTTTGGATATCTATAATAGCTATCATATGTGAAAATTGTAGCAATATCAACTTAAAGTGCTAAAGTTAGCAATCAATAAAAGTTTAACGAGATTAGCAATAAATAAAAGTTTTAGTTTCCTTCAAGTTTAACATCAACCTTGAAGGTATGAATGTCTAAGAATGATCCCTCACTTGTAGCCTAGTGGTGAACGGACCGGTTTTCTCTTGGGGGAGCCGGGTTCAATTCCCACGGGAAGCATTTGAGGGACTCGCCAAGTGATGGTCGAAACTAGCCTATTTGTAGGTGTCAGGTTCGATTCTGATGGTCTCCCGGTTTTCTACTACCGTGCATTTACTCCAGAGAGACTTGCCTCTTGTGGAGGGTGCAACATCTGTCAAGTGGCAGGTGGCGGAAAATTTTTCGGGTGGAAGCCTTAGTGCCCCTTATGCGCAGCCTCGACTCGCTTGTGGGCCGGCCACTCTCGCGTCAGCGTGAAACCGGTTAAGACAATGAAGAGATATGTACCTGCGCGTGCGCACAGATGAAACCCACATGCACGTCAGCGCAACAACATGACGTGGAATTCTAGAAGATGGCGCACGCAGCCATAAGAAAGGACAGGTGTCACCCGACAGGAGCAGGACACACAGCCAATCAGAGGCGTGAATTCCCTGCTCCATGATCTCCTGCCAGTACGAGGTACGAGAAAGGACGAAAAGGACAATGACAGGACACGTGGACCAATTGCAGAAGGACAACACGAGAAATGACAACGGTTGCAATAGTACAAGACAGCTGCCATTTCTCTCACAGCCAATCACAGGCCACCTCAGGGGCTTATAAATACCCCCCTTCGTCATCAGATGAAGGGATCGATTCATTAAGGGAGAATTCATACTATAAGCTGTGAGAAATAGATTATAGTCGAAACTCTGTAATAATCCTGAAATAGTGTCTTGTATTTGTCTTATCAATTAATGAGAACTACGTCCTTTCCTATATTCATACATTAGCACTGTTACACCCTGGATTGTTATATTGGTGTTTCTTCAGACAACATAGTCTGACCATGTAGAGTGGCTAAGGAATCCCTTCTGGGAGGTTGTGATGATCTCTGCCACAGTATAAAAATCATCTTTCAAAAAAAAAATGAATGTCTAAGAATATATTCTAATTTATATATTTTTAGGTTCATCTCCAAATTAGTCATACCTACTAAAATATCATTTATAATTTATATACTAAAATATTCAACAGGCTCACGCGTGAAACACCATGCCCGCTAGGCAGGCATGGTTCGCCTGTGAGCGTGGAGTTGTTCACGGGCTCTCCCCTCTCTTGTTTCTAATATCAATTTGCAGTTTTTTTTTATAAAAATTGATTATGATTTTATGATATAAAAGAAACTGTTAATCGAAGTTGAATATCGCAGCTAGACAGTGTTGTATTAACATTTTGCCATGTTGGGACATTAGAGCCAAGAAATGGATTCAGTGATCATCCCCATGCAAATATTGGATTTTAGGAAAGCGTACCAATATGGAATCAAATTTCACGAGCTGATATTTTTTGTCCTTAAACTTATGTTTAATACTTTAATTTCATATATCATTTTAATAAAAGTATAGGTATCGGTACAGTATCAGAACTTAGTATATTGTAACCGAAAAGATAATATCCAAAAAACAAAATCGTGATATGATCAAAAAGATAATGACATGTGTTATACTTCAACCAAAACCATAAAAATTAATATCAATTAAAGTTCTGAAAGTACCGATGTTGTTAAGTCATAATCGACGTGATATTGTTGGGACTTGAGAGGGTATCAATTCGGTTTGTCGCGGTATATGTACGATACCTACACTCGTTATAGGTTACGATAAAAAAGATATTTTATTGTCAATACAACTCCAACAATAAAAACAAATACTACTACTATAACCATCAAAGTCGCTCAGATGGTAGCGCTTCATTTTGTCACGGTAAAAAACAAAATAATCAAATTATATTTTATTCGGTTCGATTTAAAAGAAAATATATTGAAACGTAGAAAAAATAAGCATGCTACAACGATATATTCGAAACTTTATAAATTCACAGTATATTATTAAAATTGGTATATTCTCTAATATTATATATACACGATATGTGTTCATGGCTCAATAAACAAACATATTTGATGTTGATACATGTCTTCATGAATGAATAAAATATAAATTGTACTTTCTTAAATAAATACATGCATATACCTATACCTATATAGAGAAAGAGGAATATTCCACTACAAAGGGGAGCTTACCTAAGTTCGTTTTTTTAACGGCTAACAAACGATGCCCTAACTATCTGGGGTACCCATCAATTAGTTACAGAAAAAAAAAATCAATTAGTTACAAAGCACTTAATACAATCCTGGGTGAAGACATGTTTTAAGTGCCCGCTCACAGGTAGCGCTGGGTAATCATAACTCACCAAGCCACCAGTTTTGAGAAAAACTGACTCTCCACCCGTCCGAAGGCACGACAGTGAAAAATCAGTAAAACCTGATGAGACGAATGATCGAACCTGACACCTCAACAAGACTAGGCTTACCTAAGAGGCCTAAATGTGTTGTTTACCACTTTAAATAGAAAAAATAATCCCTATTTTTTTTACCACATACATACAATGAACATAAAATGTTTCAATTTCAGCTCAACCCAAACCACTTTCCTAAAAAATAATAAAATAGAATCATTAACTTATTCAATCAACTGTTCTGGATATATCAATATGCCAAATTCTTATGTCTTAAAAGATAACCATCACTCTTTTTTATTATTATTAGTTTTATGAATAATGTCAAATAAAAGGTTATCTCATAAAACTATAATGGGGTTGTTGTTGCTTGTATTGTCCATCACCAAGCAATTAAATTTTAGGAGTTATAGCATATGGCATTCAAGTGGATAATTCCAAAACCACTTTAAATTTTTGGTAAAGAGTCCTCATCTTCATTAATACTTTCTTTTATGAAATATTTTAGCTTCTATAAATAATTTTCAATAATAAAAAAACGTTTTACGCATGTTTAGTTGTATGCTGCCTATTTACCTGTCATCCTACCGTAAAAAAAAAAAAAAAAAAAAAAAAAAAACATTAAGCATTTCTCTAAAAAAATTTAAAAAAAAAAATAGTGTGATCTTCCTCTCTAAAAAAGGTAGAAAGACACTAACTCATTGTGTCTTTGGTTTCTGTGCTGCCTAGGCATTTGTCCATGTCTTGCTCCCTTCTTCAACCCCAACAGCACTAGCTTTCAAAAACTAGACAATGAGGTGGCACTCATGCCCTCAACTCTTTGATCAACTTATCTCCTTTTGTTTCATCATCTTGTTGTGTACCATAAAAAGAACATGTCATATGTTGTAACATGTTTTATGATTTGATTTGACTTCACTTCCCTTATTTCTCTTTCCCCTTCAACAATCTTCATCTCTTTTCATCTAAAACTCACACCTTTTATTATTCATTTCTTTCCATCTTTTGTTCCAACAAGTTAAAAAAAAAAAAAAAAAAAAAAAAAAAAATTGTGGGAAATTTAAGTAATGGATATTGATCTGAACCATGCAACAAGTGAGCCTCCTGAAGTTATGAAAAAAGTTTGCAGTGTAAATAATTCATTTGACAATGGTGGAGATTCATCTTTGTCTGCTTCTTCAAACTCATCTTTAAAGTCATCAAATCTTTATTGTGAACCTTCACTTTGCATGGAACTTTGGCATGCTTGTGCTGGCCCTCTAACCACTTTGCCAAATAAAGGAAATGTGGTTGTTTATTTTCCTCAAGGTCATATAGAGCAAATTGCTTCTCAATCATGTTTTAAATTTTCACCTTCTGAAATCCCTTCTTTTGGCCTTCAACCTCAAATCTTTTGTAAAGTTGTTGATGTTCAGTTGCTTGTAAGTTATTATTATTATTATCTCTAATCTTTCACTTTTTTTTTTTTTTTTTTTTTTTTTGATGTTTGATGTTTGACTTTGACCCAATTCTTGAAACAGGCCAACAAAGAGAATGATGAAATTTATACAAAACTTACTCTTATTCCATTACCTGAGGTATGTTTAGTTCATAATTGACTTATATTTTTTGTTAATTTTAGTAAATATGTGAAATTTTGTTGACCTTAATTGTTTTTTTTATTTTACTGAATTAATGCAATTTTGTGATATTTTCTTGAAAAAAATGAAATAAAGTTTTGATTTTTTTAGTGATAATAATGTGTAGTTTGATGGGAAAAAAGTGGAAGAGCAGAAAGAAGGTGATGATGTGGCAGCTACAAAATCAACCCCTCAAATGTTCTGCAAAACCTTAACTGCATCTGATACATCTACTCATGGTGGATTTTCTGTCCCTAGAAGAGCTGCTGAAGACTGTTTCCCATCTCTGGTTTTTTTTTTTTTCTTTTTTTTTTTTTTTTAATAATTAAGTAAATTTATATTTATATTTATATTTATATTTATATTATTAAGGTTTGTAAATTGTAACTACATTAAACATACATTATTTCCATTTTAGGATTATAAGCAGCAAAGGCCTAACCAAGAGTTAGTTGCTAAGGACCTTCATGGTGTGGAATGGAAGTTTAGGCACATTTATAGAGGTGATTTTTTATAAATATATTTGTTTTTTGCCATAATTTTTAGTGAACTGTAAGGTTCGCTTTTGACTCGTTTTCTTATGAACAAGGCTGCTCTAGCCATGTAAGTCGTTCGGGTCAAATCAAAAGATTAACTTAGCAGGAAACAGATAAAACGGGTCGAAACTGACTCAACTTGTATAGTTAATGAGTAGCATCTAATATATCCAAATTTTAGATTATTATTAACTTTTTTGTAAACAAATATGGCACATTAATTCTTTAAAAGAAAACAAGTTTGGACATAAGTGTTTCTGTTCAACCCAACCCGACCTGTAACAATAAATGACCCATTTTGACTCAAGCCGCGGTCGCCCTTTAACTTACCATACTCATTTTCCATCTCTAGTTAACAATATAATTCATAGTTTCAGAATTTGGTGATGTTTTTCAGGTCAACCGAGGCGGCATTTGCTTACTACCGGATGGTGCATATTTGTAAGCCAAAAGAATCTTGTTTCTGGGGATGCAGTTCTCTTTCTAAGGTATCATTATACAATTCAATATATATTTGGAGTTTTAAACAAGAATTAAAAAGCATATATATGTATAAGTAGGCATATATATGTGGACTACTAGTTTAAATTGAGATAAAAATAAAGAAATTAATTACAAAAAAATAGAAAAAAAAATAACAAAAATATGTTAGGTTGGTAATGTGTATGAATCCAAGAACTTGAAGATTATTCTTTTGGTCTCATAAAGGAAACAATGAAAGTGTTTGAAACACTTTAGGCATATTCCAAGGGAATGGTGCCCATAGCACCTCATTTTTATTGTAGCAAGAAAAGAGGTAGAAAATGAAGAAGGAATCATATCCTCTTCTTTTACTTTTGGTTTAAAACTTTTCCTTTGAAAGCGATTTTTATCGCGTTATACTTATTTTGGCTATTTTTTTATAGATATGACGATAATTTATCAGTTATTCAATTGCTTGGAAACGAAAAGTTTGAACCATTCTGAACTCAGTAAAATAAACCAAAATGCTTAAAAGGCTTTACTATAGTTTTTATGTTTCATTAAACTTGTTGCTCGCCTGTCTGCCATCTTGATGTAATTTTGTCGGTCATGGAATGAAAGAATAGAGTATATTATAACAAAAAAAATTAAACTTTTTTTGGTTATTTTAGGGGCAAAGATGGTGAACTAAGGCTGGGAACTCGAAGAGCCACTCGACCAAGAAACTTTCTTCCGGATACAACCATGCCAGACTCGAATTCCTACATGGACATTCTGGCCCCTGTTGCTAATGCAGTATCTACCAACACCACCTTTGATGTTTTTTACAGTCCTAGGTAAAATCTAAGATCATTAAGGTGGTGTTTGGATGTGAGTTACCTAACTGACTATTTGATTATTTAGAAGTCAAATACTTATTATATAGCTTCATAGGGGTAGCGGCGCAGCTTATTGCACATCCAAACTACGTTTCCTGCGCTACTTTTTGTATTACAGTTGATTATATAATTCTCGTGATTCTTTTATATTTTAGCTTCAAAACGCACATCCAAACACCCCATAAACCTCATTATAAGGATCACATTGTTTTGTTTATTTGTTGCTCTGAACTTATAAATGCAATGCAGGTCTAACCGAGCCGATTTTGTTGTTCCTTATGTGAAGTATATGAATTGCATTAGCAATATGATAACAATTGGAACAAGATTCAAGATGAAGTTCAGTATGGATGAATCTCCTGAAAGAAGGTATCATTCAGAGTTGGCAGTTTTGACCCGTTTACTTTTACTTATTAATCAGTTGATTTTGCTTAACGGGTCAAATTGGAAATTATTAATATCATTTAAGTTAACTAAAAATGAACGACGTTAGATGGGTCGAAAATTGTCCTAACTGTTTTTTATGCATAACACCTAGAACCTGTTTAATGACATATGACAAACTAGTTAGTTATAAAACGTTGTAGCGGTTCAACAAACGCAGCCTAGTATAAAAACATTACCATTTTGACCCAATGGCGAACTTGCATCCGCCTATTTTTTCTAGTATCTTAGACACAAAGATGATACACCTTTATCTGTTTGTTGTCCCTTAAAATGAATATTCTTGATCATCTTTTTGCAGGTTCAGAGGTGCGGTGATTGGTGTAAGTGACATGGATCCTTACAAATGGCCTAAATCAAAATGGAGATGCCTAACGGTACATCGCATTTCAGTTTCATTGAAATAATAATTTCTATTCCATTCTTTTTATTTATTTATTTTTATTTTTATTTATGTTATCGCTTGTTTCAACAGGTGAGGTGGGATGAAGATGTTGGTAATAACAATCACGAACGAATATCTCCATGGGAGGTCGATCTTTCCGGTTCTTCTATGCCACTTTTAAGTGTTCATTCTTCTTTAAGATACAAGAAACCGCGGACAGATCTTCATTCAACTCCATTTGAACACCCTGGTTCTGGTATGTAACTTTGTTGCTTGTAAGTTTTAGAAAATTAAGAATTAAACCTGGCACTTTCAACCCATTTACTTATGTAATGGGTCGATGCACGTTGTTTTTATCTCTAACGGGTCAAACGTGTTTAAAGTAGTCCAAAGTGAAAGCATAGTTTAAATGCATAATTCATACTAAATTTAAAAAAAAAAATGTAGAATTTTTTTTTTTTTGGGTCAACAACCTGACCCTATCTGGTTTACTTGTTACCCAACCCACCCATTGTACCGCCTTCAGTTAGAATCTTGGAAGTTTTCTTCTAACATTAATGGTAAAAATTGTTTGCTTTTTTGTGGCAGCATGGGGTGGATGTTTAGACTTTGAGGAGTCAACAAGATCCTCTAAGGTCTTGCAAGGTCAAGAAAATATAGTTGGTAAAACGAACAGCCCGTTAAGCTTCGGAATGCAACCCTCAATGCATGCGGGCTTTTATCCGAATCGCTTATTATTAACAGGAAAAGCCACAAACATTGTCGCCAACCCAAACCCGACCTTTTTGGGAGCTAACAACACTAGATTCCCAAAGGTCTTGCAAGGTCAAGAAATTTGCTCAATGAAATCTTTAACAACCGGGAAAGTAAACGGTTCGTGGGGCCCACCAAGAACCGATCTTAGCGTTCATCATAGACCAAATAATCCTGCTTTTTATCCACTTGGTTCTGAGGGTGGTAGAAACTTTTGCTTTCCAAACCCGGCCGTTGTCATGCCCACAATTGGATTCCCGGCTCATAAGCCCGTTTTTGGAAACGGGCTTACAAGGGATAATAATATTAATGGGCTTAAGCTACAACTTCAGGTTCCTGTTGACCTTGAGAAAACAACCGTTGACCCGAATCCAATCATAGACGCCAATTCTGGTAGTGAGAAAGATGATGGCGGTTCGGATAGCAATGGGAGTAGCTGTAAATTATTTGGTTTTCATTTAAATGGAGCTCCTTCAGTGACAGATGCTCAAACTTTGAGTAAGAGAAGTTGCATTAAGGTAAGATCTGTTACTTGTAATGGAACTATGAGGCAGATTAATCCGTATCCGTTATAAGTCATAGGTGTTCGCTTCGTGTTATTTTTGGTGTTAGGTTCACAAACAAGGGAGTAAAGTTGGACGCGCCATTGATCTCTCTAAAATGTCAAGTTACCACGAGCTAATAAGCGAGCTCGAGTCACTATTTCAGATGGAAGGTGCTTTGACCAATCGCGATGGCGCATGGCGGCTGTTGTATACTGATGAAGAAAACGACATGATGGTTGTTGGGGACGATCCATGGGAGTAAGTCCTTACGCGCATAGTACACATGTGTTATTTAGATAGGTACATGATGTGTTTGTATGAAATTAATACATGGATATTAATGCAGTGAGTTTGCAAGGATAGCTACAAAGATTCACATATACACCAAGGAAGAAGTGGAGAAGCTAATGAGTGGCGGCGTGATTAGCGACGACACAAGTTGCTTAGAGGAAGCACCCGCCATGGTGGATACCGCTAAGTCGACGCCACTAGGCATGCCGGAATAATTCCCGGTGACCGTTAACATGGTGGTGGTTTAGGTTATATGTTTATGCAAGTGTTTTGTGCAACAAAACTTTGGAAGTTTTAACTTTTGCAGCTAAGATATTTTAGTATGACAAGTTGTAGACTTAATTAAACACAGCCTGTTTAATTTAATAGGTTTTTATTTACTGTCTAATTTAATATAAGTGTAAATTGTATGAAAATATTTGACTTCTAAAAAACTGTATAATATTAAATAAGATGCAAGTTTGAGCATATGCCAGTTACAAACTACTTGCTACCAGAAGATTTTACTATACCACAAGATATAGGTTTCTTGCATCAGATCAGTAAAAAATATCTATACCAACCAACTTCAGATGATGTTTCTAGAGCGCGTAATATCATCCGACTGGTTCAGAGTCTGTTTAAATAGATAGACGCTATCTTGGTCTCGAACGCTTTTGACGGTGACACAAAAACGGGTCATCGGATCTTTCCCTGCTACTTGTCTCGCCATTCATTCCGAGAAACAAAGAACCTGCGGCTGCGGCTGCACCTGATGATACATTTTTAATATCAAATTTCACTATAAAATCTACAAACTGTTGAAGAACTAATTACTTAATCGTTTTAAAACTCAATACCAGTGTCTGTCGGCGTATCCATGCCGCTATCTTTAGGCGGTGGTTGCTGAATTAAGTTGATTCCGTTCACAGGGGCAGGCACACAACTAACCCCACTGTCTCCATCGCCATCGCCGCCTAATCGGAGGGACGTCCAATCTTCAACGTTCGAGCCCTTTGACACGGTTGACTCGACCTGCTCTGACACCGCTGGCGGCTGTTTAGGTAGAAACAACTGAAGTGACGGGTCATTGTGTCCAAAAGCTAAGGGGTTATCAATCAACCCGTCACCATCACTTGTGTCAAGATTAGATTGGTAAAGCGAAGAATCGGGACACAGTGGTTGAGGAGCAATATTCAATCCAATTTCCTCGGTCAATGTGAAGTCATCCATAGGCGCAAGACCACCAAGTCCATGATGCGCATTCTCGTCTGAATTAAAAATCTCGAAACCGGGCCCTGCTTGCTTTGTTGAAGGTAAAGACCAAAACTGTACCCCGAAATCATCATCATCAAAGTTGTTGAAAAGACCTAAACATGCGCTTCCACCAGAAATATCTACAGTTTGTGGAAGAACAGAAACTGTACCATTTTTGTTACAAGCGGGGCCCGACGACATTTGGTTTTCAGTCTCGTCATCTGAATCACTTAGAACAATGACATCAGCAACCCCACCTGCAGCCGACGGGTTTAGGTTGGGATCCATGTTTGGTGAAAGAGAACCGAAATCAGCAACGTTGGTGGTGGAATGACCAAAATGCCCTCCTCCACCATCTTGATTAATACTAGGGTCTTCACCGTCTCTACCACTAACAGTAGCGCTGCTGCTTTTAAGAAAACCATTAGTATTCCTGTCATGCCGATTATTCACACTTTTTTCAGAAGAAACTGAATGTAAATTTGCGGGTTTGCTGACTTCCCAAATTCCGTTACTGTTTTTTTTAAACCCCAGTTTTAAACTTGTATTATGACCTTCGGAACCACCTTCATGTTTAAGCTGTTTTAAAGCTTCTGGTTTAGGTTTAGACTCGATTTCCTTTGGAACAAAGAGAGTACCATCAGGTAGATGCCACTGCCCAAGCTGCCCTAGACTCTTTTGGTCGTGTTCCGCCTTTACACGCCAAGAACCGTCGGGTTTCACCTCAATTTCTGTCACATCCTCTCCACAATTCCGCATCTTTACAAAAATAATAAATTACGAAATAATAATAAAAAGAAGCAACAAAAAGATCATTAACTAAAACTGAACATAGAAAATCCATAGAAACAATACCATGTCTGTGATACGAGTAAAATACGGATCGATAATAACATCCTTCAAGGAGTAGTTCTTGAGACAAATAGGGCACTGCCACTGAAAATAACCCAAGAACAGAAAATGAATAAAGTAATAAACGTGCGGAAATGCAATGATTTCTTTTTGTATAACGCTTGCCTTTCGAGAACGTTGGTTCATTTGCACAAATACTTCAAGATCAAAGCAGCCCATGTGAGCACAAGGTTTGAATCTTCCAGCAATTTTCATTCTTGAACCACTCATCTGTAGCATACAAACAAAACTTAGGTATGAAACACAAAACAATATTTTGGAAATGTTCCTTGTACTGTTAAATAAAGGACCACATTAAATCATTGGCAATTATATTTAGATTTTGGATCGCACAGCCCCGCTTACGGTTGTGCGCATATAATGTATATATGTGTGGCCCTCGGGGGCAAAAGTAAAGTTGCACTAATTTTAACGTTATTTTACTAATTTCGTGAAAATAACGTTAAAAACGACGGATGGTTAATCATGCATCATGTGGTGGCGTTGATAGCCAAAAGACAAGGGGTTACATGCACCAATCGGGCTTGTCCCGATTGCTAAGTGTTATGTGCCTTATGTCAAAGGCTTGATACAAAACCACTGTCGAGCCGAGGGTCTCACTGGAAGCAGCCTCTCTGTTCCCACGGGATAGAGGTAAGGCTGTCTACATCTTACCCTCCTCAGACCCTACCTTAGCTTTGCTATTGGTGGGATTAACTAAGTATGATGATGATGATGATGATTTAGATTTTGGATCGTGGCCCATCTATTTAGATTAGTTGTGGTCATGAGTCAGATCAAGATCTATAAAATAAAGGACCACATTAAATCATTAGCAATGTGATCCAAATCCAACCCATTAAGCCATACTTCATACATATACTCGCTGCCCAAAATAGTCAGTACCCTATAACTGTAGAGAGTAAAAACAAGAGAGAAACCGTGGTGTTACTTACAGGACACCGTAAATTAACTGGTATAGAATCAGAAACAACTTCCAAATCACTGTCGCTGTCTTCATTTGCTGTAGCAGCACCACCACCAACACACCGACAAACACGTGCCAAAGCATCTTCAAATTTCTCACCGTCGCACTCTCGAGGAATAAGGTTGAGAATCTTTATAGGTTGGCGTGTAACAAAAACAATATTAAAACAATGAAAAAACATGATTAAAAAGTACAAACAGTTAAATTTTATTTCACCTGTTGAACGGTGCGTCTTTTCACAATTCTGACCCCCAAACAAAATACACGAGCATCAAAGCCTGTCAATGAAATTTTGTTACTTCCTTCATGGGTGCATGACGTGATCTGAAAATGGCAAAAGGAAGACAAACGTAACCAACACTCCATATTACAATAATAATACATACGGCATAGAAATTTGTCAGACGCAGAGGTTGAAACTTACTACAGGGCCATCATCACGCCCGTTTGCTCCAAGAAGTTGGGAGCCAGGTCTATTGATTGCTCGCACAGGCATACCTGTCAAATCCGAAAACATAATAAATTAAATTCAAATTCTCCACATAACTATTTGTTAAGACAACAGAACAGATACAGCATACCATTGACTTGTAAGTCTGGATACTGTGGCCATTGCATTCTAAAAGAAACCTTGTCATTTAGGAGCATACACCACGCCTATTATTTATGATTAGTCAGTTATCGTCAACATATTATGATTATCTATGTGAATATAGATAAGCAATGAAAAAATTATGGTGATAAATTATACCTGAATATCGAAATCTGGTTTTGCCAACAAATCCCTGTCAGCTTTTGTAAGTCGAAAAGTCTTTTCAACATTCTGCACTGGACTTGAACTGAAAATAATTGTGAATGTATGTCAGCAGCAGCAAACTAATATAGGGGACAATTTTCAATCGAATATTTAGGTATAAGTTGTTTGGTTCATTTTCTACCTAACGGGTTAAACAGGGAAATCCAATATACTAGCTAAAAAAGAACCGGGTCAGGCGGTCAAAAACAAATAGAATCATGGAAAATCGCCAAAAGTGTATTTTAATGCATAAAGCTCCCAAAATCATTTTGCTAGAGTTATCATAGTTGTTAAAAGCCATCGCCTCTTGCGCCTAGGCCCATTTTTCAGGCGAGGCGAGGCAATTGCGCTTTAAGTCGAGGAAATTGCGCTTTAGTTCACCAGGTGATGGTTTAGGACTTTAGGCGCAGATTCCGGCGAGATTCCCAAACTCCCGAGAGTTTCTAGCTGAGTTCTCTAAATTATGGCTAGATTCCAGCCAGATTTCTACTTTTATTTAAAGAAAACTATTTTTGTACACTAATATTTTTAAAACTTTTGATACTAATTAGATGATATTAAATGTTATACAGTAGTTTTTGTAATGTTATTTGAAAAAATAATACTGTTTTACTAATACAAAATATATTTTTACTTTTTTCCTTTGTTCGCTTTTTTTCTCTAAGGCCCTCGCCTTTTTTGCGCCTTGCGCCTAGGCCTTAGGCGAGGCCTATGCGCCTTGAGTGCGCCTAACGCATTTGATAACTATGAGAGTTATATTATTGCTGAATTAACATAACTAGTGTAATTATACTAGACGGACTAATTTGTTACTTGACCCATGTTGTACACACAAATACAACGAAAAGAAGATTTCTCTAATAAAATACTGACACTGCCAACATATGGGTCAAATGTCCCTAAAAACATGGAAAAGTAGATTTGCTTATTTTGCTAGAAAAAATGCCACCTACAGCTTAAAAGTCTTAAAAATGATATTGGATCGAAAGTTACGGAAAATAAACTTGTAGACTCACCCGTCTGTAGGGAAACTTGCAATATTCAACTTCACAGGATATAAAGGATGCCCCAAAGTTACCAAAAACCTGCATGCTCAAAAACCGATAGAAAAATGTGCATCAATTTGTTATTTCTTCTTAAGCAGTTTAAAAACCAAAACATTATACAAAAGTTACTTACGGATCTGCATGAGCAAGCCTACAGAGTTCACAATAAAAAGTTGTGGGGGCTATTGGTTGAATACCCTCCATTGGCTTCTCTGGTATAACAACACAACCAATATGCTGCTGCACATTGCATTGTTTATCTTCACACTGATGAGTAAACATAATAATATTAGCATGAAGAAAACCTAATATAATCATACTAAACATCATGAATTTCGAAAAGATAATATGGAGAGCGAAAAGTTGAAACCTTTATCATTGAATCAGCTTGTAAAGTACTTCCACAGAGACAACGAACTTTTTCTATTTGAAAAGTATCTTCGACATCCTCCTTGACTGCTGTATCAACCGTGACATTTGATGCGTTTTGACTTTTTGATGGCGAGTCAGTTGCTCCCGGAACCTGCAACTTTCTGGGGACAAAGGAATTAAAAAAAAGTGTCAGGAATCAGAATATTATAACAAACAGGTAATGGAAGGTGTGTCCGAACACTGTAAGGCGTTATTTCTTTAGAAAAAACTTAATAAGACAGATCATTATAAAAAAAAATAGAACCTGTGCACGTCATCAACTAGTTTTGCCACCTCTTCCTTCTTTACGGCGTGTTTTTTGGCCCACATTCCAGATACTGCTCAACATGAAATAAGAATGTCATGTTCATATTAGTTTAGAATAGATAACATATTAATAAATTATTAATAATATTAAAAGATGATGCTAACCAAGAATATATCTACTAGAAAAATAAAATAAAAGCAAAGATTTACCACAGCCCAAGTTCAATTGCAAATCAAGCATAATGATTTTTATTCCTCTAAAAATTTGAGGTCTATCCAGAGGTACTCAAATTGGATCAGTGATCGATTTCTAGGTTTCGTCGTAAACCTAATTGGTTACTTCCAATTACGTAAATCAACAGTTCAAACCGCACTCAAAGGTAGGGCATTTCCCATTTTTATAGGAACTTCTGTACAAAAAACAATGGTATCTCCAATTATAGCCCCCCTGGGAGTTGTTTCCCTCTCGACGATGAAGCTTATCCCCCATCGTCTCATTGGCCGACCTTGACCGCTGTTATTTTGAGGTCATATCTAGTATTCAGAGTTTGCCTCAATTTGGTACCGCTCTCGCGGCCCACACCGAAACAGTGCTTTACCCCTAGATGTCCAGTCAACTGTTGCGCCTCAACGCATTTCGGGGAGAACCAGCTAGCTCTGGGTTCGAGTGGCATTTCACCCCTAACCACAACTCATCCGCTGATTCTTCAACATCAGTCGGTTCGGACCTCCACTTAGTTTCACCCAAGCTTCATCCTGGTCATGGATAGATCGCCCAGGTTCGGGTCCATAAGCAGTGACAATTGCCCTCTGAAGACTCGCTTTCGCTACGGTCTAAATAATGTGATAAGAATATATCCATTTCTATTTGTAGCATAGAAACTGTGAAACCATATCACCTTATAACCATCTCAAGCAAAAGTCCAGACACAAATACAAGATAAGAATTGATAAAATTTATAAGGCTTGTCCATAGTTATCGATAGCGAATAGCGGTAAATAGCGACGGACTACCGATATGCTACGTAGCGATAGCGACGCTCGTAGCGCCCGCTATTTCGTAAATAGCGGTTAGGTATTAAAATATGTAAAAATATTTTTATATACAAATGTACAAGTATAAGGACCAAATGTTTATATACACAAATTAATTTTATACTTTAGATGTAAAATTTAGAAGTTTTAGGCACTATATGTATACAAATGAAAGATAGATGGGTTAAATGTGAAAATAGTTAAAGGTTTTTAACACTTCCTGAAACCTTTCCTGGCTGAAACCCTAATTTTATACAGAGCCGTCATCTTCTTCCCACAAACCCTAATTTTTATTTTCTGTTTTCTCTATGGCTGAAACCCTTCCTCGCTGTCATACACATCCAACGCTACAATACAGGTACGTCTCACCTCTGTTCTACCCTAATTTTTCTTGAGCACGTGTATGAGGTCGCTATTTGGTCAATATCGAGTCGTTATACACCTTGTAGCGCCCACCTACCGATTCGCTACGCTAAACGCGATATCGGGCGCTACAATCGCTATTGACAACTATGGGCTTGTCCTAATGAACACAAATACATAACATGATATCTACTCAAATTATTTTAAAAAAAAAAAAAGAGGAGAAAAAGTACCATTTACCTCGGTCATCAGACATAATTGTTAATATTCGATCAGCAAGATCCTACAAAAAAAAAAACGATAACTTGATAAGGAACTGGATTCCTTCATAATAAGCCAACTAAAAAGCAAGCTAGTGAAAAATTGAACCTGCTTCTTTCCTTGTTTGGAAACGCCGAGCCGAGTAAGAATGTCTTTAAGATCTTTTACCCGAAAATGTGCAAGCTTTTCCTAAATTACAATAACAAAATGACATAAAAATATTGCAACTGCAAGAAACTTGCAGCTTGTGACTATAAAGTAACAGCACAAAGGATTATTCATTCTTGTCTATGAGAACAACATTAAAAGATGCCCATTTTTCCCCAAAAAAACACATGCAAAGTAGTCATAAATTGAAGGAGCCTTATGATGCTTTTAGTTTCACTCAAGATCCATATTAGTCCAAACGATTAGTAAAAAGATATTGTCAAAGCTATTTTCTCAGGCAATCATAAAATGTAGATTTGTATTTGATTAAAGCCTTTGTTTCTAATGTTACAATCATAAATCGGGTACTATTCAGGGATACAATCAAGCCTACATAGGGTGGGCAGTGGGCACAGCCATAGTGTCATGTGTCTCCTGCACAACATAATTCTAGAAGGGTACCGCTATCTATACAAACACCACTGACACACTATCCATACTTCCATAGACCACTGACGTGTCATACGGGCCACATTATTATACAAACCGTATGAAATGGGCGAAAAGTAGTCAAACGTGAAACACCTGCACGACAGGACTAAAAAATTATCATATGGGTCGTATGAGAGCCAAGTTATACAACCCAAATCAGGCTTTCACTAACAAAAAAATGACTGATGCTAAGCAGTTAATGCGGTAAAATATCGGATATCGGTGAAGAACCGATATTTGAGATATAGGTTATCGCAGTGAGATATCGGTGGGATATCGGCAATTTTTATATCATGCAAAATCTATACATGTAGCAATTTAACACTAACAATTCAACATACTATCCTAGCATTAGCAAATTAACCTTTTACAACTTGCAAAACACTAACAATTGTAGCAAGTGGGAACTTGTTGAGGCATAAAACACTAATATTTAACACAAACTATTAACAATTAAGACTTAAAACATTAATAAAAAAGTAATAACAACTATAAGAAGTAAGAAAAATTGAAGAACTAAGAAAAAAAACACCAATATCGGGAATATCGGTGATATATCGGTAAAATATCGGTCAAATATTGGCCAATATCGCCGATAATATCGGTACAAAATATCGGTACCAATATATCGGTTGATGACCGATAACCAAGATATCGGTGATATATCACCGATATATCGGCCGAGTTAACTACTTAGGACTGATGTGACGACCACCGAGAAGGTCACACACCCCGTGTCATGGTTTAAAAAAACGGGTGAGGCATACGCCTTGAGGCGAAACTCTAAGAAAACGAGTCTGAGGCGAAACTCTAAGAAAACGAGTCTGAGGCGCGCCTCATGGGGTTCAGATTGTACATACGCCTCTAAGGGCTAAGGCGCTAAGAAAATGCGCGCCTCATGTGCGCCTCGGGTGGTTTAGGGTGTTTTTGATGTGTTTTTTGGTGTTTTCGACTTTTTGGGTCACTTATTTTATTTTTGACGTGTGTTTTTGATGTTTTAGACTTTTCTAAGTCAATTATTTTATTTTTCATACACACATAATTTTCATATTTATTTTTTGACTGCGCCTACACCTCAGTTCACCTCGAGGCTTACGCCTCATGAGGCGAAGGGAAAACGCCTCGAGGCCGCTCGTTTCCGTTCTTTTAAACTGTGCCCCGTGTTACCCTTTTTTCTCACTATCATACGGGTCGTGCGGATCATACGACCCGACCCGTGTGACTTATGGGGTTGGTGTCTAATGTCTTAACATCAACACACAAAATGTCATAAAGCATCTAACTTTTTAACATATACAAAGTTTGACAACAACAACAACATAAAACACACACAATGGCAGTACATTCAGACACCAAAGAAACAGTAAGCAACAAACATCAAGAACACACAGAATTTAAAACAATACCTTGTAACTCATGACCAAATCCATCTGCATCCTGTAAATTAACGATCGGTTTAACAAGAAACGCAGTATATACATTCAAATAGAAAGCATTGTTAGGTTACAAAATAAACAAATTTATTATAAAAAAAAAAATTACAGGGATTAGGGCACCTGCAAGATGAATAAAATAAAATGAGGGGTGATTGGGCGAATTGGAGTCGTTTTGTTGAGCCGTACGACGCCTACTTCACTTTTGCCGAGTTTTTTATTATTATTATTATTAGGCTCCGTCTGTTCCCACCCCCTCCTTCTATTTTCACCCCCCCAAGCGTCTCGCTTAGGCCTAAGCGAGGCGCTTGGGAGCTGAATTCGAGGAGGTCAGTACGAGGGGCAGAAAAAACTGATTTGTAGCAGTCTGATCAATTTTTTTTTATTTAATTTTTTTGGGTCTTTTTAGTTAGTTTTTTGTTTTTTTTTTAATAAAATTATTATAAAAAATGTTTTTATAATAATGACTTGCATGAAAAGTAAGTGTGAAGATCAAGATCAAGAAGAACAGTACGGTCAAACTCCGGGGGTTGTGTTGTATGTATAAAATAGTGAATAATTGTAGTGTGTTCGGTGAATTTTGACTTGCTTGCATAGGAATCTTGACTGCTACAACATAACTTGCACCGGCTTGAGATATGAGTTTAATTAGCTTAAATCTCTCTGATCCATGATATGAGAGCAATATAAAAAAATGTTTTTTTGACTTGACTTGCTTGCATGAAAAGGCAACATGGAATGAGATGATCTCGATTTTCGTACAAAGTAAAAGTCAGTTGTTATCGGAGAGATAGCTGTCAACGATCAAGGCAACATACTTGAAATCAATGGGAAGGTTAACAATTCCTGCTCATCTTGATGATATCTTCATCAATCTCCTTGATCTACGCATAAGTGTTAAAAGTATCAAGACTATGAAATTAGTAAAACAACTTTTCAGTTGTTATCAGACGAGGACTTGCCTGTGTTGCCGCATTTAATGAAATTTAACGCGCATACCGCATTCATTGTTATAGAGAGAGATGATATGAGAGCAATATAAAAAAATGTTTTTTTGACTTGACTTGCTTGCATGAAAAGTAATGATCAGGAACATTACAAATAACCGTCCAATTTCAGCTAAGGAGGTATATGTACAATGATGTGGTTTCTTTTAGATAAGGAGCTATATGTACAACGATGAAGACAACCTGAAAGTGGATACCATGGATCAGAGAGATTCAAGCTAATTAAACTCATATCTCAAGCTAATTAAATGAAGCGAAACGGGGAGATATAATTTTCTTGGCTTGGAAACAACTTAAAAGAACCAAAAATGAATTAAAATTATTTTTTGGTGATTAACAGTCCAAATAACTGTAGCATCCTTGATCATCTTCTTGTAATTACTTTCTATTGTTTCGGGTTCCCTTCCATCGATGACAATTATCTCTCTGAGATGATAGCTTCTCTCCAGATTCTGATTGCACCGGTAGAATTGGAATTGGAATTGGAATTAATGAGACAACTTTTCAGTTGTTATCCGAGAGATTGCGGTCAACGATGAAGACAATCTAAAAGTAGATACCATGGATCAGAGAGATTCAAGCTAATTAAACTCATATCTCAAGCCGGTGCAAGAGAGTCACTATTCGTATATAAAGAACATTAATTTATTCTGTTTCATCTTTGTTATTTTGATAATTATCGTATTTGCAACTTAGTTCCTTTGATTCATCATTGTTGTACAAAGCTGGATGTTCGTACGGGAAAACCAAAACGAGCAATAAACGAAGCGAAACGGGGAGATATAATTTTCTTGGCTTGGAAACAACTTAAAAGAACCAAAAATGAATTAAAATTATTTTTTGGTGATTAACAGATAATTTTAAAGAATTAAAAGAAATTCAATTTTTTTATAAAAAATGTCCACACGCCTCGCTTTGGTCAAAGCGAGGTGTTTGCCTGCCTCGCTTTGGCCAAAGCGAGGCGTTTGGACTTTTTTTAAAAAAAATTGAATTTCTTTTAATTCTTTAAAATTATCTGTTAATCACCAAAAAATAATTTTAATTCATTTTTGGTTCTTTTAAGTTGTTTCCAAGCCAAGAAAATTATATCTCCCCGTTTCGCTTCGTTTATTGCTCGTTTTGGTTTTCCCGTACGAACATCCAGCTTTGTACCACTTTGATGAATCATTGTACGTGGTCCTCCGAGTAAACCTAACTCGCAACAATTGTTTTTAATTCATTTTTAAGTGTTTTTAATTACTTTTCGAGAAATGATAATTTTCAGATATTACAGATCAAGGTGTTACCAAGCATGTCAAGAAATGATAATTTTCAAATATTGTAGATCAAGGTGTTACCAAGCATGTCAAGAAATGATAATTTTCAAATATTGCAGATCAAGGAAAGAATGAAAATACGTGATGCACATACCGTGAATGTAGTCCATTGATGTATTAATATATTATTAATCGCAAGTTTCAATACTAGATAATGCACGTAACTCCCTAGGAGTCTTGAAGACGAAATGAATTTTACAAGATACTTGAAACAATGTATGGATACCATGGATCAGAGAGATTCAAGCTAATTAAACTCATATCTCAAGCCGGTTGATATAGAGTATATCAGAGAAAGATTTAGTTGAAAGTGGATATAACTGGACAGTGAGATTGATAACTTCTCTATGGAAGTTGCTACAATAGTTAAACAAAAACTGAAATTGAACAGTTATTTGGAATGTTTCTGATCATTACAGTTATGCCTTTTTTGGTGAAATGAACTTGAAGAAATGATTTGGTGGATATATCATGAGTTAAACAAAAGCTGAAATTGGACGGTTATTTGGAATGTTCCTGATCATTACTTTTCATGCAAGCAAGTAAAATTCAGATCATTACTTTTCATGCAAGCAAGTAAAATTCAGTTGTTGGACAGTGAGATTGATAACTGGACAGGTTAGCCAAACCATACAAGGGTGGCAGGAAAAAGTTGACATTTTGATCCAAAGGAAATTCAGGTTAGCCAGACGTTTGTCAAAAGAACATTTTTTTATAATAATTATATTAAAATTTCAAAATTTCAACTTCCCGTTCAGGTGCTTAAGTCCACCTTGAAGACTGAATGTGACTACGCCATGTTTCACGTCATGCGTTCATCCTTCATTCCCGTTCAGGTGCTTAAGTCCACCTTGCTTGCATGAAAAGTAATGATCAGGTTGCCTTCATCGTTGACCGATATCTCTCCGATAACAGTCAATCTCACTGTAATGATCAAGAATATTCCAAATAACTGTATAATTTCAGCTTTTGTTTAACTATTTTAGCAACAGTCCAAATAACTCGTGTACAGACTTTATCAGGTTCTTTTGGCCACAGGTACAGAAAGGTTATAAATGTTCATGTCGTTTCAGGTTGCCTTCATCGTTGACCGATATCTCTCCGATAACAACTGAATTTTACTTTGTTATAGAGAGAAATGAACAGTCGGATCGACTGTTGGTTGGTATATTGAGAGCAAACCGACGATCATTCAAAATTGAAAGTTACCGCTAACCTCTGCGCCATCATCGACTACAGCAAACCGACGATCTTCCTCCACGGCACTCCTAATGGGCCTCTCTTTATTTCACGGTACAATTTGTGTTTTTGTTGCTTTATAAATAATAAGTTTTGTGTTTATCAAACCCTAACGTCTGAGCAATGATTTATTAAATCGTTTTACTAATTTCCGATTCTTGATACTTTCATAAATCGTTTTACTAATTTTCGATTCTTGATAATAATAAATTATTATAATAATAAAACAAAGGAACTAAATTACAAATATAATAAAATAATAATAATAATAATGTTTATTGAGCAATATCTTCGACCTCTCTTATAATCAGGTAAATATGGATATTGTCTTTCACATCCGGATGGGTCAAACACAAAAAAGTCAAACACCATGTCTCCTTTGTGACTCATAGGAGTCTTGAAGACGAAATGAATTTTACAAGATACTTGAAACAAGGTATGGATATGGAGAATAAATATTTGACTATACGTGGTTGATGATGTCAAGTTTAAGTCGTTGATTCATTTGGAAATCGAAAACGCCTATCGTCACTCTGTATAGAGAAGAAAAACAACAACCGAATATTTAGTTCTCTCCGAACTTCAGCTTCCAAAATACGACGTCGTTGTAGCTCATATGTTATTATCTCTTCTCTTATTCTCTGTTTCTCTAGTTCTCGATGGATTATTGCTCTCATATCGACTCTCACAATTATTCACAATTTTATACATACAACACACCTTCATCGTTGACCGTACTGTTCTTCTTGACTCATAGTAGTCTTGAAGACGAAATGAATTTTACAAGATACTTGAAACAAGGTATGGATATGGAGAATAAATATTTGACTATACGTGGTTGATGATGTCAAGTTTAAGTCGTTAATTCATTTGGAAATCGAAAACGCCTATCGTCACTCTGTATAGAGAAGAAAAACAACAACCGAATATTTAGTTCTCTCCGAACTTCAGCTTCCAAAATACGACTCTCACAATTATTCACAATTTTATACATACAACACACCTTCATCGTTGACCGTACTGTTCTTCTTGATCTTTTTATGTATGAATAGTGACCCTCTGGCAAACCTACCTCTGTTTTGAATTTGTTGCTTCCATAGAGAAGTTATCAATCTCACTGTAATGATCAGGAACATTCCAAATAACTGTATAATTTCGTTCAAGATTCCTATGCAAGCAAGTAAAATTCAGTTGTTAGACCAACTTGAGATATGAGTTTGATTAGCTTGAATCTCTTTGATCCATGGTATCCAGTCTTCAAGGTGGACTTAAGCACCTGAACGGGAAGTTGAAATTTTGAATGATGTTCGTCGACTGCACCGAACACACTACAATTATTCACAATTTTATACATACAACACACCTTCATCGTTGACCGTACTGTTCTTCTTGATCTTGATCTTCACACTTGCTTTTGACAAAGGTCTGTGTGACACCCGGCAAATTCTGGTTAACAACGTTGTCTAGATGAAAGTCTACCTTAGCGAGTCACGGGTATATTATACTTAACTGGGTTAGTTAAGTCGTGTTATGGTTCGGGAACTACCGGTTTAGTATAGAAGATCATTGGATGTTGGTCTAGAGGTTCATTAGATGTCAGTCCTTAACCAAGTGTACAAATGGTGACGATTCGTAGAATCGTCAGGTCATACGGAACATACAAGTCTCGAGTCCCGGGAATTGGTGAACGAGTGTGAATATGTTTGTTTGCAAGTGTTATGTGTTTAAAATCATTATGTGACTTGTCGGTATGTGAAAATGTGTTAACATATGTTAAAACGGGGTTTAACGCGCAAAACACACGGAACCAGCCCCTATAGGCGATTAGGGGAGGCTAATCGCCTATAGGGGATGCGATTAGGCCTTCATAGGGGCGATTGGCATGCTAAATGCATGCCTTAGGGGCGATTAGGCCCTAATTGCATGAAGTTTCATGCGATTAGGAGCCCTAATCGCGTGTAAATGCTGCACAATCGCGTGTTACGTGCTGGACGACTAAAAACGACTATAAATACAATGCTTGACCTCCTAAACTTCATAATAACAACCCTAGTCGTCCCATAACCCGCCCCAACACACACACAACCTCTGGAACGTGATTTTGGATCAAAACACAAGGTTTCAAGCTTATTTCATCAATCAAACACAATCTAAGGTGTGATTTTCATCCATGCAATCTTTATTAACGTTTTTATTAAATCCCTAACGGTCCAGACCTGTTCTAAAACGAATAAGCTTTCTGAAAATCGTTAATAAGTGTTGTTAATTGGATTTTAAATAGCATGCATGATGTATGTGGGTTTTCAATTAAAAGCTAGGGTTTTTGTGATTCAAGATGGATGATTAACATGTTATTAGGTTAGTTTCAGATTAATAATGATATCATGTTAATGAAATCTGAGTAATTGTTCATTAGGGTTATAGTTATGTATGTTAATGTGATGTTTCATGCTATGTGTATTGTGTTTGGATTACATGGTTGCATGCAGGGCTGATAAAACGAGGCTAAACGAAGGATTTTGGTTTAAACATGTTTGGTATAGTTGTTGGATTGATATTGGATGATTACACGCGTTCTGGATCTGATTTGGAGCGTTAAACGCGCGAAAAACCGGAACAGCTGGGTTACTGGCGATTAGCAACCCTAATCGCCTATGTTAGGGGCGATTAGGAGGCCAATCGCCTGTAAAGACTCCCTAATCGCCTATATTACATGCGATTGGGGGCCAAATGCCTCTATTACATGCAATTGTGATCCTAAATGCTAGTTAAGTCCTGAAATACATGTCTTATGAGCTAATTGCTAGTAGATGCATGTCTTATGAGCTAATTGCTAGTAGATGCATGTCTTATGAGCTAATTGCTAGTAGATACATGTCTTATGACCTAATTGCTAGTAGATACATGTCTTATGACCTAATTGCTAGTAGATACATGTCTTATGACCTAATTGCTAGTAAATGCATGTCTTATGACCTAATTGCCTATAAACTCCTGAAATGCATGTCTTATGACCTAATTGCCTATATTATAGGCGATTAGCCTTCCTAAATGCTTGTTGACCAACCTAAATGCTAGTTGACTTTTCCTAATCGCGTGTACTGCTGCTGTAAGTGTAAATTAGCATTCTGAGACCCGATTTGACATCTAGGAACATGCTAGGAACCCCGTAACATATCCAATAACTTGGTAACATATGTTCGGACTTAATTATGTGGTACTTGAACTACGTGCTATAACTTGTTGGTCGTTAACGTATGTTAAGTGTGATTGCATGATTGTATGTTTGAGAGCGTAAACATAACACGGGGAGTCTCGGGTCACCAATGGGATGTCGAGTCTTGTACATTGGGTCAGTTAAACAGTCACGGTGTTTTCAAACGAACTTGGTTATGGTCTGGACATCTAGGGACTAACTAACCTGCGGGTTATTAGTCTAAGTACTTGTAACTGTCATATGTTAGGTCGCCGCTTTACGGGACTAGCATAGCTGCTGAGTTTATTCGTATTACGAAGTAACGCAACTTAAGGTGAGTTTACGGCCCCTCTTTTAACTGGTTTCACTTTTCGGGGGAGAAAACATGTGTTAAAACTTATGTTTGGTAACTACTGTCATACTATGGGTTTTCTATGGTTTACTATACGATCTTTGGAAGTCCCGGGGGGAACCATGAATGTGCGGGTTTGCACAACGGGGAAATGTGAATAGCGCTATTGGGAGTGACCAACCCCGCTCGTCGGCTTGGAGGGTCGGCGAGTGCATATTGTCTCAAACAGGAACAACAGGTTTACTACATCGGGCACGACATCTGGTTTGCGAGTTAGTAATGGTTTTCCAATCGTGATAGTAACAAAACATACGCCTAGCTAGCGTACTTTGGTTTTCGATTTGTTATAGTATGGACAGGTTGAACTTGGTACTTGGATTACAAACCTGTAAACTCACCAGCATTTTTGTGCTGACGTATTCTCTTACATGTTTTCTCAGGTCGCTAAGGTAGCACTATTGGACTAGGGCGCACGCGTCTGCACGGCGTTTAGTTAGGGTTGCATGGTTTTTCAAACGTTGAACACTTGGTTTATTTTGGATTATGTTTTGAATAAGCTTTCGCTGTACTTGGGGATTTTAAACATTGTTTTTGAAATTGCATTATGTTCATTTAGACTTGTTTATTGTGATCGTTGGTTTGGATCCTGGTTTGTCATGCGCCTCGCGGTAAAACTCCGCAAGTGGATTTTGAGGGTGTGACAGATTGGTATCAGAGCCACTCCTGTGCCGTTCGGGATGGTGGGTGCACATCTCATCATGGACGATGAGACTCTAACAGGGGGTGAATGTGACACCCCAGGAACACACCTCATCAGGGACGATGAGACTCTAACAGGGGGTGAATGTGACACCCTAGGAAAATCCCACATCGGCCGTGGCCAGGAGAGATCCTTGGTTCATAAGTAATGTCTTGCCTCTTAAATCACCAACGCGTTTTGGGGCTTAATGTTAGTGGATGAGAGGAGAACTCCACAGTTAAGCGTGCTCAGGTGGGAGAAAGTTCAGGATGGGTGACCTCCTGGGAAGTCTCCACTTGGGTAACCAAAAACAAATCCGTGAGCTCTGGATGGGCAAAGCGGACAATAATGGTTATAGTAAACTAGGACTGCATGTAGAGTCTAGTCTATAGCCGAGTCGCACACACTAGACGATCACATAGTACTAAATGTTATGGTGGTTTACGTATGGTCTTGTCGGGGTGTCTCTAAATCATTTGATCTTCCTATGTTACATCATCCGTTCTATCTTAGGTCGGGTTACTTACTTTCTAGGCAGCGTAGTATATTGGAGTAAGTCGTGTACTCTTGAGATTTGTCCAAGGCTCGGGCATCTCCTTTTCATACTCCAATAGAAACACTTGCCATAAACTACCGTAGCATTACGGTGTATAGCTAAGAGTCTATGTCTGGTGATTTGAACAGTGAACTAGGAGAACACTTGGAGGACCATGTAGAGCGGTTTATCATTTTGGGTGCACACAAAATCATAAACCGAAATGCATGGAAGCCCTAGTGAGCTCTGGGTTTGAAGGGATAGTCCTGGATTGGATCTAGCTTTGATCTTGTGAAGGCTAGTGGTATTCATTAGCTGCGAGACTAAATCTTCTCGTTCTTTTTGTCAGAATCATGTCTGGAGTACGAGGAGGACGTGGAGGTGGTCGCAATGGTGGACGTGGTGGTGGTCGCGGTGGTGCTGGTGGTCGTGGAGGTGTGAACCTATCACAGGAAGACCTGAACAACTTGCTACAAGCTGCCTTTCAGTTAGGGCACAACGGTGGTGGTGGCCCTGTTAATCCACCCCCACCCATGTGTACCTACAAGATGTTTCGGGACTGTAAGCCTCAGGAATTCTCTGGCACTGAGGGTGCGGTGAGCTTGCTCAGGTGGCTGGAAAAGGTGGAGTCAGTGTTTCTGATGTGCAACTGTCTTCCAGAGGACCGAGTCAAGTATGTTGTTGCATTGTTCCAGGATGTTGCTTTGACATGGTGGAACAATATCACCCAGAATATGGGTATTGGGGAGGCCTATGCTATGCCTTGGGAAAATTTCGTTCAACTGCTGAAGCGAGAGTACTGTCTGAGGGAGGAGATTCAGAAGCTGGAGCATGAGGTGTGGAACTTCAAGATGACCGGGTCAGAAATTGAAAAGTACACGGCAAGGCGCAATGAGTTGGCAGTGCTGTGTCCTGATCTGCATGTGCCAGAATACAAGAGGATTGAACACTATATCTCTGGGTTAGTGCCAGAGATCCCGGGATTGGTGGCTGCAGGGAATCTTCCTACTTATTCGGAGGTGGTCCGATCGGCTCACAGGATGACAATTATGAAGGTGTCGAGGGTGTGTCATTTCATAACTTGCACCGGCTTGAGATATAGAGAGCAAACCGACGATCATTCAAAATTTAAAGTTACCGCTAACCTCTGTTGCGCCATAATCGTTGACAGATATCTCTCTGAGATGATAGCTTCTCTTCAGATTCTGATTGCACCGGTGGAATTGGAATTGGAATTAATGAGACAACTTTTCAGTTGTTATCCGAGAGATAACGGTCAACGATGAAGACAACCTGAAAACAACCGGATACCATGGATCAGAGAGATTCAAGCTAACTAAACTCATATCTCAAGCCGGTGCAAGTTATGTTGTAGCATCTTTGATCATCTTCTTTGTAATTACTTTTTATTGTTTCGGGTTCCCTTCCATCGTTTGACAGATATCTCTCTGAGATGATAAAGGTAGATCATGGAAAGTTGAACTCAATAAAACAAAGATGAAACCGATTAATGTTCTTTATATATGAATAGTGACCCTCTTGCAATATTTGTAATTACTTTCTATTGTTTAGCGCCGATCCGATTGTTTAAAAGTATCAAGACTATGAAATTAGTAAAACAACTGAATTTTACTTGCTTGCATGAAAAGTTCAATTTCAGTTCAAACTTTTCAAACACCTGCAACATCTCAAGAGTCGAGGTCCTCTGAAAAAGACATCGTACAATGAACTTTTCATGCAAGCAAGTAAAATTCAGTTGGTATTAATGGCAAGATATGTGGCTTTAGTCCTTTACGCAGGATATTCATGTGAGAATGATTTCGTTACAACATAACTTGCACCGGCTTGAGATATGAGTTTAATTAGCTTGAATCTCTCTGATCCATGGTATCCACTTTCAGGTTGTCTTCATCGTTGACCGCTATCTCTCGGATAACAACTGAAAAGTAATTACAAGAAGATGATGTCAAGTTTAAGTCATTGACATTTATTTTTTTTTAAGTTTTTATAATTATTAAATTAAAAAAAACAACAACTCAAAACACCAAAAAACTACCAAAATAAATTACCCCCCAGAAGCGCCTCGCTTAGGCCTAAGCGAGACACTTCTGGGGGGTGTAAATAGAAGCTGGGGGGTTTAAATATCACCACCCTGTTATTATTATTATTATTATTATTATTATTATTATTATTATTATTATTATTATTATTATTATTTTCGTTCCTTTCTTTGTTTTGTGAGTTTTAATGTTTTTAACACTTTTGAGTGTAAAGACTTGACGGTAGTTGACTTCTACGTTAGTTTGTGTGTGAAAATATTCATATACCCTTAGTGTTTGGTACGATGAATGGAAGGGAGAATAGAATGAACCATTACGAGGTAATGAAAAATAACATATTTGGTTGGTCAAAGGATTGTAATCAGTCATCTCACAAGGCATTTTATTCTCTCAAAATCATTTCATCCACCTCCCATGTTTTTTTTTTACATTCCATCCCTCATTCCCCCTTCATTAACAACACCATAACCAACCACCCACCACCACCAACCACCATCGTCACCACCCACCACCCACCACCCACCACCCACCATCGTCACCACCCACCACCACCGTCGCTGTCACCACCCAGTATCATCTCCCACCACCAACACCGTCGCCAATCGATGCCGCTACCACCCACCACCACCGTCACCACCCACCACCGTCGTCGTCGCCAACCACCCCCACCTTCTAGCGTCGCCACCGCCACCCACCGCCGTCGCTACCGCCACATATCACCACCCACCATCACCACCACTAACCACCACTAATTTTATTCCTTCGTCGTCTTTTCCTGCCTATCCGACAACACAAAGTAATGTTTTGTTTCATTCTCACATCGCAACCAAACAAGACATGGAATGGTAATGATCCATTCCATTACCTTGTCCATTCCATTACCTCGCTCATTCTATTACTCATCCATTCCATTACCACATACCAAACAGACCCTATCATTTCCTTTAGGGGAATTGGAATTAAATAATTTTATTTTTTTGGCTCGTTTATTATTGGCTCGTTTTGATAATGTTTGTCGGAAAGCTCGCTCATATCGATTCATTTAAGACCATGTGTTGTGGGGAAGGGAAAAACATAAGGCCCTTGATTCTGAATGGTCCGTGTGGCAGTTGAGTCAGCATAAGGCTTGAAGTGAAACTGGGGTGTAGTGGTAATGGAAAAAAATAAGGCCCCTGTTTGTGATGGTTTGTTTATTATTTTTTTTAATTAATTAAGTCAAAATAATTAAAAGAAAACACAAATAATATTAAAAAAATTACAAATAATATTAAAAACACACAAATAATATTAATTTTCATCTTCGCTTTCGTTGTACTCGTCTTCACCTTCGTTTTCATCCTCGTCCTCTTCGCTTTCACCTTCGTTTGGAATATACCGAACCGACCAAGCATGTTGGACCATATCCGCCGCTAACGCGTCATGTGCATCATGGTCACGAAGTTCATGTGCGTTAAGTATTCTTTCTTCCATTGTCGCTTGCGGTAGATCCTAAACGGCTTCCGGTACATAATTTTGACATATCATCTTACCTTCATCTTCTAATATCTAATTATGCATGATTATACATGCATACATAGCATCTCGCATCTTGTCTTTGGTCTATGCACGACAAGGATTTCTTATGTAATGTCAACGCTGTTAAAGAACCCCAAAACATCTCTTTACGTCCTTTCGCGCAACCTCTTGAACTTTCTTAAAATGTGCCCTTTTTTCATCGTACGGGTTACTGAACGTCTTAACGATAATGGTATACCTCGGATATATTCCGTCAGCCAAATAGTATCCGTGTGGATAGTAGTTTCCATTAGCATAAAAGCACGTCTTTTCTACCCTGCCATAAATGAAATCCTCAATAATAGGCGACTGCTCAAAAACGTTTAAGTCGTTGCATGAACCCGAAACACCAAAATAGGCCGACCAAGCCCAAAGATCGACTGAAGTCACCGCTTGAAGAATAACCGATGGTCCTTTTTGGTCACCACGTGTGTGTTGACCTCGCCAAGCGGTTGGGCAATTATACCACGGCCAGTGACGATAATCAATGCTACCCATCATTCCTGGTAACCCATGTTCTTTCGTATGCACCTCGTAATTTTTTTGTAAGTCGTACCAAGTGGACCTTCTAAGATAACGGGCTCCGTACAACTGTACTATTCCTAAAAATAAATACAAATATATATATATATATATGTGTGTGTGTGTGTGTGTGTGTGTTAGATTAAATATAAAAAAGGTAAATGAATTTACTTTTAAAAAAGTGATGTACCTTGGCAAAAATACTCCAAAGAATCGCGTGTTGTTTTCTCGGTCATTTTTAAATACTTGTCGTTGATATCTGTCGTGTTACCGTATGCGAGTATACGCAGTGCCGAGATACACTTCTGAATAGCGGTAAATCCCATCACCCCCTAGCATCCGATTTTTGATGAAAGTAAGGAAACGCGTTTTCCAAGTCTTCGATAATACATATAAATACACGTTTGCTCATCCGGAAACGACGCTTAAACATCTTTGGATCGGGGTAGGTCGGGTTTTCATCAAAGTAATCCTTCATCAAACGAGCATTTGCCAATTCACGATCTCGTTCGTAATATTGTCTAGACAGTTTTGGACGTGTAGGTGCACTAGTTTGTTCCATATATCTCGACGCAAGCAAAAGCGCACTCGTAACCGCATCTTGTTCAAACTCTTCGTCTGTCTACTCACCCTCATCGCCTAGAAACTCTTTGTAATATTCCCTGGTAACGGATGATGACGCGGGGGAACCCATTTGTTTAAAATATTGGTGTGTTTTGTATATGATTTGTGTAGTGTTTATGTATATGGTTTGTGGTATGTTATATATATATATATATATATATATATATATATATATATATATATATATATAAAGTCCATACCCATAATATTACCGTTGCATTTAAAAAAAACGACCGTTACAATATATATGTTGGAATAAGGTGAGGTGTCATCATGTGGTTTGTTTATTTGTTGCACAACGTTATAATCATCACGCCATCAACCACATTTGAAGCATAACGCCCCCAGTAGCGGTGTGGGGGCGCTATGTTGCCCAATCACACCACAATCGCGCTTCACTACACCCGGTCTAATACTCAAACGGATATGAAAACAAACTTTCGCTCAAGAAACGAAATGAACACATGTCACATCTGTTATTTTTTTTCTTTCCTTTTATATTGGTTCATTTACATTTGTTTTTATCCGTCTATTTAATTTGGCTTAAAAATTGATTCAAATTTATTTATTATTACTTACAGGGTAAAATGCAAAAACCGTTCATGTGGTTTGGTGAAAGTTGTTACTTATGTACAAACTTTTGATTTTTTGTGATAATCGTACCATGGTTTCAATTATTTGTCTAAATCGTCCCTGACACTAACTCCATCCAATTAATGCCAGTTAAGTCAAGGGTACTTTCGTCCTTTCACCTTTTAAAGTTTTGTTTGCTGAAATCGTCCCTCCCCAATTATTAAAAAATTAAAAGAAATATAATTAATATGTAAAAATTTAAGTGAGTCCCACCCCTACCCCACCCATTTCATCTTCCCCACCTTAACCCCGCCACTACCGATCTCCACCTTTCACCACCACCACCCATGACCACATCATCCCCTCACCCCTCCGGGTACTACCGTAAGCCACCTCTACTTTACTTTACCTTACCGTCCTCAACAACCAACATCATCATCATCATGAAACACCACTACCACAACCTCTTATTTAACCCTAGTCCCAAACATTACCGACGGCCATCATCGGTCTCCTCTAGAGCTGGAAAATCGTGTATACCCGATCTATTAATACACGAACATGAAACATGTATACCCGAACATGACACGATAACTTATCATGTACTTTTTTTCAAAGCCTGAACACGAACTTGTTTATACCTGGTTTACACGATAATACCATTTTATACCAAGTTAACACGATAAGACACAATAATACATGTTTATACTAGGTTAATGCGATAATACACGAACATGTTTTCCAAATCCGATACGTTAAATGGGTATCATCAAGCTCAAAAAAGGTAGAATTCCACCAATAAAAATGTATAACTCTGATACTCCACCCCCACAACCTATATTAAAAATAAAAAAATCCTTAACATGTCTTAACGGGTACTAAACAGGTAAACAAATATTTAACCTGTTTAGATACGAAATTTAACAGGTATATTTCGTGTCTACCTGTCTAGGACACGAAACCTGTTAAGGTCGTACCTGTACCTGTTAAAATCGTGTAGGTTCGTGTCGGGTATTCGTGTTCGTGTCTGAAATTGCCAGCCTTAGTTTCCTCTTAATCGAATCCCAAATCCACCACCGCCAACCTTCTACCCTCATCACCTGAGACCATTGTAACCCATCATATCTTCACCATCACCGCTGTCATCATCCTTCTTAGTTCTTACAGACCCTTACCAACCTACCCTTAGAACGCCCATTCGTCCCTGCCGCCATCTCCGTAGTTGGAGTTCTAACTGGAATCTTAGCTTATCATCTGTTGTCATCATCTTCCCCACCACCTACACACCACCCATAACCGATACCACTCGCCGTCTCCATCACCTTCCACTGCAAGGACCTCATTACCGTCAGCTCCATCGTTCGTCAGCTGTGCAGGTTGGCCGACCAAAGGTCAAGGCCGGCAACCCACCATCTTTGTTCTTTGATCTCTCTCAGTCTCTTTCTCTCTACAGCTTTTTCTCTCTTCGTCACCCTCTTTCTATTTTTCTAAGTCTCTTTCTCTCCCTGTTTTTGCAGAATTGATAAAACATGTACAAGTGAAAACCGAGCCTAGTAAATTTGAGCTTATTGTTCAGTGAAGAAGGTGAATTCTTCAATGGTGTTTATAATTTGTGAGCTACAATGGTAGTTGTGGTGGGGTTGGTGGGGTTACAGTGGTGGTTGTGGTGGAGTTGCAATGGTGGTTTGTGGATGTATGTGGAGATGGGTGGTGGTGCGATGTGGGGAAGACAAAGTGTCGCCGGAAGTTGCAGGTTCTGTTGGAGGATGATGAAACGGTGGAGGGTTGGTGGGTGGTGGGGGGGTGGGGTTAGGGTGGGGAAGATGAAATGGGTAGGGTAAGGGTGGGATCCACTTAAATTTTTATATATTAATTATATTTCTTTTAATTTTTTTAATAATTGGAGAGAGACGATTTCAGCAAACAAAACTTTAAAAGGTGAATATACGAAATTACCATTGACTTAGCCTAGCACTAACTGGATGGAATTAGTGCCAAGGACGATTTAGACAGACAATTAAAACCATGGTACGATTATGACAAAAAAATCAAAAGTTTATACGTAAGTGGCAACTTTCACCAAACCATGGGGACGATTTTAGCAGTTTACCCTTACTTATATTAGGGCATGTTTGGATAAACTTATTTGAGTCCAAAAGGACTTATTAATTTATGACTTTTTAAAAAAAAAAATTAGAAAAGTGTTTGGATTCGCTTATGTGGTGGGGGGAAAACAATAAGCTGATAAGTTATTTTATGAAAAAGTGTTTGGTTTAACTTATTTAAGTAAAATGACCAAAAAGGATATAAGGATGGTAGGTATAAGGATATAAGAAAGACATGTAGGTAAATATCAATCAATAAGTTATAAGGAGGTTCAAAAAGTCACACATTCTTTACTTTTCAAAAACAATTTATTATAGCAAATGAAAAGTTAAAACATTAAGTCATTTTTCATTAGCCAAACACTTTTTAACTTATTAACTTTTTGAAAAAAGTAATAAGTTATAGGGAGGTGGAAATAAGGAGAACCAAACATACTCTTAATGTAAAACCAATTTGAAGATGAAGGTTCCTGTACAAATTGTTCTTATCCTATTAATAGCTCTTAACGTGAGAAGTGAAAGAAAGTGTTTTTATTTTTATTTTTTTAATTATTTCCCATATTATTAAACGTGTATTTTAGTACTGAAATTCAAAAAATAGTGTAGAGTTATTACTCTAGTATAAACTACTGTAATTACTCTAATGACGTAATTACACTAATTTTTTTATTTTTTATGTTATTCATCTAGTACGCATGATTAAGCAGATGAGAGAAAAAAATTCTCCATTTCATTTCTCATGCTTAATAGGTTAAGCCTATTTATATTTTATTTTTACTCTCATTTTGGTGTTAGCTTTGTTTTGTTCGTTCATCTATGTTCAGATACATTTGTTTGCTTACGTTCCTGAACCGTTCGTTTATACTAATACTAATAGTGAACAAACATATACGAACATGAACCCATACATTTTCTTTACAAACAGACATGAACAAGAAAATCTCATTCATTTAATTGTCCGTGTTCGTTCGGTTCATTTACAAGCCTAGATATGTTGTCAAAACTATAAGTCTTGATCCGGTTCAATCTAATCTACTTGTTTTGTCACCTCTAGTGTGTTGGATATTTTAGTGTAATTGGATTGTCTGACTGACCAATATCTTCATAATAAGACATCACATAGGTATGGTGGTGCTGAGTGCACGCATATTTGAATTTATTATGAACTTAGGGGTGAAGCCCCTAAGGGACGGGGTCCGAGGGAAGCGCCCCTGAGAGTAGGGTCCAAGGGGCAGAGCCCCTAGCTGGGGTCGAGCTTGGCTAAACGAACCTGATTGATAGTGATCCACCTTGGCTAAGGCATATAGTCAAGTGTATAATGGAAAGTCTAGACACTTAGGTGTTAGACACAACATGATACGTGGGCTTATCACGAATGGTGTGATATCTGTGGTGTTTGTGAGGACTCAAAACAATTTAGCTGATCATTTAACCAAAGGGTTAAGTAGAGATCTCGTGAAAAAGTCGGCTATAAGGATGGGATTAAAGTCCGCTAGAAATCTCTGATGTTAAGATACCCAATTCCCATCTAGTATGACGCTAGATGCATAATTCAATGCGAAAAGCTTAATATGTAGAGATTGGAACACATTAGAAGATTCATCCCAAGGCATGTGTTCAGACCTGCAAGTTAAGGAGGTTGAATGTATATATTCTTAATAGCTCTTTTGACAAATTGCATTGCAGGTGCAAGAGTAAAAGAGCTACCTATATAAGTATGAAGTTTAGTCGCTTCAAGAAGCTGTGACTTAGCTTTGAAATGCTTATGAAGGATAAGGACATAGGCTAGTAAAATATTATGTCAAGATAGAACTACTATGTATGTAAATTTTTGTGTACATTATCTTTGTGTATTCAAGATGAGTTCCCATGGTTAGCCTACTTTTATGCTAAACGAGCCCTAGACAATACAAACAAAATTGTAAGTTTCGAAAATCTCTAAAAAAAACAAGTAACTAGTATTCTTCTTATATTGTTTGTTAAGAAACTTAGCATAATAAATAATCCAAGTGGATGTACTATTAACATTAAATTTTAAAAGGGGTTATAAAAATCAAATTTTCACAGCTCAGACATCAATTGTTAAGTTATCTATAATACATTATAAAGGAGGAGTGATGGCTAGCATGGTCATTTTCACCTTCATACAATTTAAGAAGCAACATGTACAAGTGATTTATGCTTACATAATGAGGGTATAATTGGAACTTTGTGGAAAATTAAGACACTTAGAAGGGTAATGTGGACATTTTACCCACCTCACCCTTTACAATGTCAACTCACTTTTACAATAATACCCTCTTTTTCCATTCCTACCCTCACAATGATCCTTTGGCTTCTTTAAACCCCCTTATGTTAATCGAACCAATTTAATTGCAACATCAAAATTAAGCGCTTCATCTTCCTAACCCACCGTTTACATCCCTCCCTCCCACCCCCCCCCCCCCCCCCCAAATACCCTAATTCCATAAAAACCACCTCAGACAAGGATTCGCCACGAACCCTAACAGTGGGGATGGGGATAGTGATGGTGGATATTTCAGGTATAACTTTTCCATTTGATCCATCTACACTTGAACAAGAAATCGATACACGTTTTTGTTTCTTAATTCTCATACTCTTATCTATACAACTTGCTTCTTAACATGATTGAATCAGTTAATAATTTGGATCTGTTCTTTTTTTTTTAATTTGATTAACGTGCCCAATTTGCAATGCAGTTAATAATTTTCGTGATTTATATGTTCATATTGCAATTGTAATATGAATTTTAAGTTTATTGGACTGATTGTGGAATACTATGTTGTATTTAGTTGATTTCTTTGTTAATTATTATTTAATTCTTATTTTAATTCTGGGTATTTAATCTTGGAAGGAATTTTAACAGTTTTGTGTAATGGGTAGAAAGCTACAACTCTTACTGTAAGTATTTTAATTAGTGATAATTGATTTGGTTTTATAAATTATATGGAGTTTTGTACAATTTGTTTTATAGGTTGCTGTTGAATTTCCGAAAGGAAGGTATGTAGTTCAAAGTAGAATTCTTGAGTTTTTTTTATTCACTGTGGTTATAGCTTATCAGTGTTCCAATCGTCATCCATGTTGCTCGTGGGTTCAGGTTTGTTGTTTTCGCTGACTTGATGGTTGCTGGAAGAGTTGTGAGAGATAAGCATATCACACATGGTAGAATTGTGAGTTGTTATGTTCTGTTTTATCTATTGTAAGTACTAAAATTGTGATCTTAACCTTTTTCATAGTATGAATCAAATCATATATTTATAACTGGCTTTTTTCTTTGAACAAACAAACATGTAAACGCTATTTACTTGATAAGGAGGCAACGTTATCGGATAGCGGTGAACGCTTTGAATGGAATTGGATCCCCCTCTCTTTCTAACTCACTCACTCTCTCTCTCTCTCTCACACACACACACACACTTATGACTGTTTTTATTCATACTTTGAATTTTGGGATTCTATTAAAGTTGATAATAACGTTTTATTTCGATTTCTATTGAGTTCTATGCATACTTCAATTGGATTAGTTTTTTTTTTTTTTTCTTAAATGTGGTTTCTTATGTGCTCTTGATGTTGTATACCCCCAATTTTTAAATCTTGAATTAGACAGGGGTGTGTTTTCATTCGTAGGATCGAAAGGGAAGTAATTTGTACACTCGCAGGAGGTTAATGATTTACACCAAAACACTTTCAAGTTTCAAGATAACCGATCTCCAATAAGGTAATTCTTCTCACATGGGAATGTTTCACTCTAATTATCAATATGGTGTTGAAAGGTATAATCTTTGAATCAGAAGGTAGAAATGATTTTGCCAACAGAAAAGGAATAACCAGTGAAATTAGT
Organism: Ambrosia trifida; assembly: GCA_028751855.1. NCBI lineage: Eukaryota > Viridiplantae > Streptophyta > Magnoliopsida > Asterales > Asteraceae > Ambrosia > Ambrosia trifida. The sequence goes on from CM054125.1 coordinate 141,327,165, forward strand.
GGAGAAAGTGGAAGAATCTTTGATTAATTTTTCTGTTACGTTTTTTTCCGTCACTGCAAATCTTTAATGGATGCTGACATGTATACTTGCTATTTGCAAATTATTATTTCAACTTGCTCTGTTTTCGATACGATCGGTTTTACTATTCATAAAGGGTTGTGGCGCAGCATGTTACCCATTTACCTGCCACTCTACTATATATTTTTAATGGTTTGAAATGATAATATTATTGTTTTGGTTAAAAAATATATAAAGAAAAAAAAAAGAAAGCTTGCTTTTGGTGGTTGTTGATAGTGATATTTTTCTGTTGTAGGTTGAATTCACCAGATACCTCAGCTGTTCTGTTTGAAGTTATGGGATATCAGCTCCAGTTTTGTCAGGTATATGATGTTATTAACATTTGAAGATGTTTGTGTGTAGCATGATCGTATGGGTTTGTAAGATTTGTGTATTTGATTGTTAGGATCCAAATTCTAAGCATTTAGGGACGACGGTGTGGGATGCTTCAATGGTATTGGTCAAGTATCTGGTAATGATCATTTCTGTTTTCTTGACTCTTATATTATAAGCTTATGACCACACCTTGGTTTTAAAAAGCAAGAAGTGCACTGAGACATGGTCTAAAACCAAGGCGTAAAAGCGCGGTGCAAGGTGCTAATATGAATTTCTGTATATTTTTTCGTAGCCTTTTAGCATCCCCTACCCTAAATTTAGCCATACAAAGCTTTATGTATGATTTGATATATCAACCTAAAAAGCCTGTTGCACAACATCCTGATGCACACAAAGTCGTCATGTACATGAGGCGCACGCCTCAACTCTAAGTCTACAACTTAAGCCTTTTTTCCGTGCGCCCTTTCTATAGATCGCGCCTTACCTACAGAAAGGTGAAAGGACCTGCACCTCAAGCCGATTTTCATGCACCTTTTGTAAAGATCGCGCCTTACCTCCACAAAGAGAAGAAACATGCACCTGAGGTCGCTTTGCGCCTAGGAACGGTTTTTAAAACCAAGATAACCAGTTAACCACAAGCACAGGATTGTGGATTGATGACTAATTCATTTTAATTGTGTAGGATAAGTTTGTTCATGCATGAATGTATGCTTGTCAATGAATATGTAGGAGAAAAATTGCAGGAAGGGTAGGTTTTGTCCCTCTAAACTAAAAGAGGAAAACGTGTTATTAAACTTGGAGCAGGTTGTGGGGTTGCAGGTTTTGGTGAGATCTCAACATATGTAAAGATAATAGGATTTTGTAGATTCAATCAGTATATTCTTATTTATTTTATTCAAATTATGTATGATGTTTTCAGGCATGGCATTGCTTGGATGTGATGTTTTTTCAACAGACCAAGTTGAGGTTTTGCCTCTTTTAATGCGAAATGTTGAATGTAATACTTCTAGGATCACGCAGATGAATCCTGATACAGGTCTTGAATTAGTTTTACCAATTCTTGTTCCTTTTTCCTCCCTTCGGTAGGTAGTATTTGATTCTTTTTTTTCTATTGTCATAGATTCGATTGGGTCCATAACTGCTGCAGAGCTCAGCTGGGGAAACGACAATCATATACGCGCACTTGATCCACCTTTTGATTACATTATTGGCACGGATGTTGTATGTTCGACTAAAACCAGAATTCGTATTTTGTACATATGTTTAGGTTTGTAACCGGTTCAGTCATTTTAACTTTTAGAACATAGTTATGTGACAATAATTCCTATGTGTTACTACAAGGCCTATGCTGAGCATCTGCTGAAACCGCTATTGCATACAATGCTTACATTGTCTGGGCCCAAAACCACAATTTTGGTAATTATTCAACAAAACATTTAATCACTGACCCGTTCAGTGTTGTGCACATTCATCTCTTATGTTGTTTTTTTTTCTCATCAGGTGAGCAGATGTCTACTTCAGCAAGATTGGCTTTTACACCTCACATCATCCATGTCGAAACTGGAGTCATACTTGACTGCTGAAAATAGATCGCATTACTGAATTGCATCTTGATTTTTTTTTACGTACTATCTCCCTTCATATATTGTTTGTTACTTCTTATAATTTGATACCACGTATTGATCTTTGAAGAAGCGGATTAAATTGTCAATTTACCATTTGATCCACCCTCTACCCTTTCGGTGAAGAAGTTATATGTAAGGTTAAATGATGTAGGATGTTGCAGCGAAGATACATTCATTTGCAAAACAAAGGACAAAAGGTCTATGCATGATGTCAGGAAATGGTTCATTCTCTTTGGTGCAATTATGCCAATTTGCATCTTCTTACGCACTATGAGCTATGAGGTTAAACCCTCTCACACTTCCCCAAGCTTGTTGGTTGTAGTATTAGCTATTGTTGTTTTAGTTGCCTATAAAATGGTAATGGACAAATTTACAAAATTAAGAAAATGTCTTTGACTTTAATAAAAATTATCACATTTTAATCTTAGTGATATGTTGGATTATTTAAGTCGAGTACTACAGTGGGTAACCTAAGAATGTCTTTCCAATTGTTAGTGATTAATTTTGTTGCATTTCATAAGAACTCAAATTCCACTTTCAGATTTAGTTATTAAACATGTTTTTGTAACCTAAGAATTATAGATTTATGAATTAATGATATCACACAAGATACACTACTTAAATAATAGTGTAAATTGAAAATAAATATCACCCAAAGCTTTTTATTAGTTTTTTTATAGCTATTTTGACCCGTTTGGCATGTTTTTCTAGCCTTTTTTATTAGATCTGTATGAAACATAACCCGAATCATTTTGACGCAGGTCAAAGAAGAAGACAACTATGCAGGGAACACCATAAATGACTTTCAATAAGGACCTGGAGCTTGATACATTGGCATACAATACTTCCATAAAGCCAATGTTAGATGCGGTTTTGCTTCATGTTCTTAAGTCCGCAGCAGTCTTAGTAGAAGCATCAATTGTTCAGTAGTCTTTGATGTGAACGATGGTTAGTAATACACGTATAATGTATCGTCTAGAAAAAAACAATCGTTGAATGGACTGAAATGTTTAGAACTCGAATGATCTTGTTTCGTAATAGACATAATAGTGCCTGATGTCAGCCGGGACACCCGCCGCAACGCGCGGGCATTCCCACTAGTAATCATTGACAATTGACAATACATTCATTTATAGTCATCAAATGCTCTTGTTGGAGGGTGGGTCGATTTTGGATAAGGTCTTTCTATCCTCTTCATTGATTGATTATTCATGAGCCATGGTCTTATAATAGTTGGGCCTGTTGTATGGTCCAAAAATTGACACCAATTTTACACATTTAATGGACCATCTGATTCGAGTCGTGGTCTATGTTTGTACCATCCATTGCACTCCTATTAAGTTTAACACATACAAGACTCGGTATATTCTGAGTTCTGACACAATGATTGAAAGTAAGTTATCTAAAACTATTTTGATGCTAACCATCCGCAATGCTGGTGTAATTGGCATCAACGGTCGACGACATGGACGTTGATGGATGTCACTAGGGATGTCTGATGATGGTAAGGTCATAAGGTGTCTTTCCTCTAGACGAGAGGTGGATGGTTCAAATCTTGCATGACGCAAAACTACATGTATAGATGATTAAAATAAGGAGTTTGTAATTAAGTGTCATTCTAAAAGAAAAAGTTAAAAACATGGAGAAATTAAAAAAAAACAAATTTAAGTATAAAGCCAACCAATTAATACAAAACAAGAGATGAGTTAACCTACAAATGACGTTTATCATACAAAGCGTATGAAGGAGTGATTCACAATTATGCACGACCAAGAAAAATCACGAACCCTTGGTTTTTGAGGGTGGGATGTTTTATGCAATCCACACATGCAACCTACCTCTGTCTGTTTCCTTGTCACCCTCCCACCCGCAACAGCATCACCAACCATCAAATCGACAACCACCAAACATCAACCACCATCTGCAACAGCTCGCTCCAAAACTCGTTAACGACCTTCAGCTGCCATCATTCACCACACACTTGAAAACCATCCACCACCACCACTATATCAACAGTCTACACCACATGCATAACCACTTACGCCTTCCGACGTCGGAAAACTCATGGTAACACTATAATCCCTACGCAATCAAAATCTCGCGTGACCAAATTTCAAAAATCACACACCCTATACACTCACTTCATAGGCTTTACATGATAACGATCATTTGTATCTTAAACTTTCTCTAAAAAGACATATACATGCAATATTTGAACATATAAATATAACTAGTCAATACATACATATTATGCATACCATTGATATTGTTATTAAACCCCTTAAGACATTATTCACGAATGAGCAACAAATAGGCGTGAACGATGATAATCTCAATACTGGGACATGGCAATAAACCGTTCCTATAACATCACATGACACACCAATAGGGCTGGCAATTTAGACACGAACACGATAACCTGACACGAACCTACACGATTTTAACAGGTTTCGTGTTTGGCCTTAACATGTTTCGTGTCTATAACAGGTCGACACGTTAAGACCTGTTTATTTTCATGTCGTGTTCGTGTTTACTTGTTTTGTGTTCGTGTCTTAACAAGTCTTATCGATTCTTATCGTGTTTGTTGGATCAGTTTGCTCTTGTTTGCTAAGTAAGAACTTGCTATCTTGACACTTAAGTGTTTAGCAAGTCCTAGTAAATCAGATTATAAGCACAGCGGAATGTTATAAGTTAAAGCAACACTTTTTATGCAAAGGCAGAGTTGTAACTCCCCCTTGATGTTTGAAACAAGATAAATGACAAAGTATTTATTATGAATCTAAGTTGTAAATGAGAATTAGATACTTAGCAAGATTCACAATAAATACAGAAATGGAATAATAACAATGAGAGTGTTTGAAGGATTTTTCTGTTTAAAAATCAATGTCTAAAATAGAAGGTTGAAGCCTTCTATTTATAGACGATTACATGCATGTATCTTGCCTAAAAAGCAAGCACAGAAAGTCCAGTTACAAGTTGCACAAGTTGCAACATTGAAAGAAACAAATAAAGCTAAAAGTAATATTAAACAATAAACTACTGATGCAAATGGGCGGTGGCAAATATCTTCTGCTAAGTGCTGATGAAGGACAACTACTGAAGAGTAGTTTTGTCTTCAGTACTTCTGAAGTGAACTTGTCTGGTTTGGACTTCAGAACTTCTGCAACTTCAGCACTTCTTCATATCTTCTAATCAGCAGTTTCTTGTCTTCTATTCAGTACTTCTATTTAGCCAAAAATGACAGAAGTGAATTAGACTAAGGTTTACAAAAGTGGTTTCACCAATCCTCTTTGTCCTAACAATCTCCCCCTGGATTGATGAAGCCAAAACCTTACTAATTCCTTATGTGTTTCTTCTGTCTTGAACAATCTTCCATATCTCTTTGTACATGGTGTTCTTGAGCTGGTTGTACAGATCATCAGACAGAGATCCTCTCTGTGGATCTAGATGTTGAATTGTGAGCAGGTCTTGTGTTGACAGTTTCTTCAGATCACTGATCTTCTTGTAAACCCTGCTTGAGAAGTCTCTTCTTGTCAACAGTACTGAGTTGTTATCAGTAAGTGACCATCTGATGATAGGGATCTTTGACTTGTTAAAGTCAGAAGAATAGGGAACCAGACTTGTCCCTTGGGTTGATGGTCCTGAGTGCTGGATGTCTTCAGTTTCAGATAGCCTCAGGTGGGATTCTCTTCCTTGTTGATGTTGTTGCATACCAGGCATCTGAACAGTTGGGAGATGGTGTTCAGTCACTACTTTGGTATGCAGCTTTTCTGTGATGGTCTTTTGTATTTGATAAGCAAAAGTGGAAGGATCCCTGAACTGTGTTAACAGAGGTTTCTCCTCAATGTCAAAATCTGAATGGACTATTGAGCTTCCCTCAAGTAGTACCATTTTGAAATCAGTTTTGACATTGTCCTCTGCCTTCTTCTTCTGAGCAGCAGATCTTCTAGATACACCAGAAGTTCTAACTACTGATCTTGAAGGATCAGCAGTTTGGAACTTCTCAGGATTTGCAGCCTTGGCAGCCAAATATTTTCTGTATGTATCCATTAGTCTTTCTTCTTTCCATCTGGATACAGAGGCTTTTAAACCATATCCTTCTGCTACTAGCTCTTCTATTATCTGGGCTCTCTTGGCCTTTCCTTCTTTGCTTGTGGCCATTTTGTCTGCAAGCAGTTGTGCTCTTCTTGTCAGCTCTTGCATAGAGAGTCCTTTGAGTGTAAAGGCTTTAGTCTTGCTGTTCTTGGTGATATAAGACACCAGTTGTTGTCTTTTATCCTGTTCAGCAATCTCATCAAGGCTAGCCTGCCTTTGTAGTTCAGCTGCATAAGCCTGAAGTTTTTCTTCATGGCTTAAGTCCAAATCATCCCTTTCTTCCAGAGATTTCCAAATCTGATCTTCTCTGGCCTTCTTGTTGGCTGCAATTAAACTCTTCTCTAATAGTTCAGCTGATTGAGAGATGGGAGAAGGGTTTAATACAGTCATTGTTGTAACAGATGTAGGCCTGATGGGATCAGATGTTGGTTGAGTGGGAGCAGTGGTTCTGGAAGGTTCAGTTGTTTGAGGTTGGGAAGTGTTGACTTCTGATGTGCTGACAACTGCTGATGGTTTGTCAGCTACTGAAGGATTGTCTTCAGTACTTTCTGATTCTTCATCAGAAGTTTGGTAATCAGAAGTTTCTTCATTACACCTTAGGGAATCATCAGAACTTTGGGTCTCATCTTCTTTCTCAGCAGCTTCAATTTCTTCAATAGAGACACCAAACTGTTTGGCCAATTTTTCTTTTCTGGCCTGATCTTTCTGATCTCTTTCAAGGAGTGCCACTCGTGCCTTTACTCTGGCTTGGAATGACTCCTTAGGTTCCCTGATCTTCTCCCCCTTTTTGGATTCATCAATTCTAACCCTTGAAGCAGAGGGTTGGGAGAAGTGTCCTTGAAGATGAGCAATCTGCTGGCTGTTGTAGTCTATTTTGTTAGACAGATCGTTCATCTTGGTTTTAATCACCCCAAATTGGTTCTTGATTGACAGCTCCAAGTCAGCTGTATAGGTTTGGAAGTGATTTCTGATGAGTGTATTCATCATGTGGTACAGGGGACCCTCTGGGCTGCATAGCTGGTTCAGGTCTATGCTTGTTTGCCCAGGGAATTGGGTAGGCATTTGCTGTGAAGGGGGTGTTTTTGGGAGATCCTCATGTTGTACAGAGGATGCCACTCTAGGGGTTTTAGGGATTGAGTGGACTTTAACCTGTGCAGAGGTGACTGGCCTCTTGAGCCTGGATACCTTTGCAGCAGGACCTTCAGAAAGTGCCGTCAATTCAGTAGTTGTAGTTTTTGAAACATCATCCAAATTAATGGAATCATCTGTTTCCCTGATGTTGCCCTCAGAGAGGACTGTCTCAGTTAAATCATGAGCTGAGCCCAACTCAGTTCTCTCATGAACCTCTGTTTCTTGGTACTGAGGATTTCCTACCTCAGGCATTAAGCCTTCATCAGTAGTTGCCACATCTGAGGTCTTAGCTATGTTACTTCTGTCCTCAGATCCACCACTGGGTGGTAACTGAGTAGTAGCAGCCTCAGATGCCCCAAGAGTCTCTAAATTTGGGCTTAAAGACTCTGGTCCACCCTCATCTCTTGGGATAGGGCTAGAGATGTCCACATCCATGTCTGATGTTGTGGTTATGTCCCCTGTTTGTTGTGGTTGTAGGGGACTGACATAATCAGATGGGACCTTCTCTTTTAGCCCAGAGAGAAGTTTGGCAATTTCAATTGCCTCTTGTTCAGAAATTTGTGGGGAAGGTTCAGTAGTTTGGGCAATAGTTTGTTGTTCAGCAGTTTCAAAAGAAGAGTGTGTTTGATATGCTTTTCTAAGTCTTTTTCTTTTGAAATGAACAGATATGGGTGCTCTTGGTGGGGTTTGAGATGGATGAGACTGAGAGGGTGTTTCAGTCTCAACAGTTTGAAGAGCAGAATGCTCAAGAGCATGTTCAGGCATCTCAACCTCCTGAACAGCTTTTCTTTTGGGTTGGTGGGTTACAGTTTTTGTTGGCTTGGGCTTTTTGGCTTTTGGTGGTGTAGGTGTGGAAGATGTGGGTTTCAGGGGGACTTGTTGTTGTTCTCCCTGATCATCTTCTGGCCAGGCAGCCGGTTTGTTCAGTCTTGAGTATGCTTGTGATGTTAAAGGGTTTAAAGTTGAAACTTTTCCCACAAGCACCTCATTACCCAGTTCCCCTATTATGCAATGCATAATGAACCTTGGGTACAACAAAAACTTTTTCTTGGTATTATTATGATGTAACACCAACTCATGGAAAAACAGTTTTGATGCCCTGTATTTGGTTTCATTCACAATGGAATGAAATATTGGTTGGAAAGTGGAGGGCATCTGGTCATATGACCCTGTTTTTGGACTCAAACACATAATTATATAATGAAACAAAAGTTTGTATTTTGGTTCAAAATATTTTTTGAATATTGTTGCATGGGAGAGAGTACCTTGATAACCACACTCAGTCATGGTTAGATGAATATCTTTGTTAGCAACATGGTCAGGGGCAGCTACATCATCCAGACCCAGTCTTGTTGCTAGTGTGGCTGGTGTGATGGTCAGTTGTTTCCCTTTTATCTTTGAGTTGAGGGAAATGACCTCACCACCCATTGTAACCGTCTCAGCATTTGCCCAGAACTCATTCAGAGTTTCAGTATGAATTGGTGGGTTAATTGTGAGAGCAGTAAAGTATTGGGATTTGACGACCAGATCAATGATCTCATCGTATTGGGACCAGCCTTCTTGTTTTTCAAGAAAAGCTCTTTGATTGTGTCCCTGTTTTAGAACAAGATCCATTGTGGTTTGGGTGTTTTTGATCGAACAGTGAATTTTCAGGTGTAGGTTTTGAGAGAGTTTTGAGAGAGAAGGAGGGATAGTTTGTGAGTTTAAAAGGATAAGTGTGTGAAAAAGGTATTTATTAGGAGTTTTAACCGCTTGAATCTTCTTTATTAGAAGTTTTAAAACCGCCTTTGGTTAAAAATCTCTTTATCAGAGGTTTTAAACTTATTAGGTCAAACCTCTGATGATGGGAAAAGTCAGATTTGCCCTTTTGACTTAAACTGCTGATGAAGGATTACTTCATCAGTAGTTCCCATTTTCTCTTCAGTAGTTTTAACATCTGATGAGAAATGTTTTTATAAATACTTTGTTCATAACTTCTGAAGTTTATTTTATCAGAAGTTACACACTTTTTTCAGAAAGTTATCCCCAAACTGATGATTTTTGTTCATCAGTAGTTTCTCTCAAACTGTTTTTGTTTTTCAGAAGTTTTGTATCAGACTTTTGACATTTGTAAGTGAAAACCAGAAAAAAAGATGGAAAAGGTTAACCTGAAATCCACCAAGGTAAACAGGATGGAATCAGGGGTGGAAAAAGGAAAAATAAATTTTTCATTTTGATTCCACCATGGTAAACAGGATGGAATCAAGGATGGAAAAAGGAAAAAGAAAAATTTTGATACATATCAGTAGTGATTGATGTAGAAGTTTGCTGTAGAGTTGGGTAGAATCAAGTGTTAACTTGGATTCTAACTGATATGCAGAAAAGAAAAAAAATAAAATAAACACTTACAAATTTAGCATTCCAAGCATGGAAACTAACTTCTGAAATGTTGATGTGTCAAGGGGCTTAGTGAAGATGTCAGCTATCTGATTAGCTGTTGCTACATGCTTCACCTCAATCTTGCCTTTTTCATAGCAATCTCTTATGAAATGGTACCTGATCTCAATATGTTTAGTTTTTGAGAACTGTACCGGATTTTGAATGATGCTAATGGCAGATTTGCTGTCTACAAACAAAGGTGTCTTGGTCTCTTTGATCCCATAATCAAGAAGTTGATATTGGAGCCATTGTATCTGTGATGTACAACTTGCAGCTGCAATGTATTCAGCTTCAGCAGTTGAAGTTGCAACAGATGTTTGCTTCTTTGATTGCCATGACACTAGACAGTTACCCAGGAATTGACAACCACCAGATGTTGACTTTCTAGTCATCTTACACCCTGCATAGTCACTATCTGAAAATGCTGATAACTTGGTATTGCTTGAAGCAGGATACCAAATTCCCAGTGTTGGAGTTCCTTTCAGATATCTAAAAATTCTTTTGACTGCAATAAGGTGTGATTCCCTTGGTGCTGATTGATATCTAGCACAGACACATGTTGAAAACATAATATCTGGTCTAGAAGCAGTTAAGTATAAAAGGGAACCTATCATGCATCTGTACATGGTCTGATCAACCTGTTTTCCTTGATCATCAGGTTCAACTTGTGTGATAGGTGTCATGGGAGTGGAACATGATTTACAGTCATTTAAAGAAAATTTGTTCAATAATTCTTTAACATATTTTGATTGATGTATAAAAGTTCCATTTGTTTGTTGTTTGATCTGCAGTCCTAGAAAGTACTGCAGTTCTCCCATGGTACTCATCTCAAATTTTGATTGCATGAGTTTCTTAAAATCATCACACAATTTTGTGTTTGTTGAACCAAAGATGATATCATCAACATAAATTTGAACAAGTAAGACATGATTTCCAACATGTTTAATGAAAAGTGTTTTATCAATGGCACCTCTTGTAAAGTTATTTTTAAGTAAAAAGGTGGAGAGTGTATCATACCAGGCTCTTGGAGCCTGTTTGAGCCCATATAGAGCTTTATCCAGTCTGTACACCCACTCAGGATGAGTAGGATCCTCAAACCCAGGTGGCTGACAGACATACACCTCCTCCTTGATTTTACCATATAAAAATGCACTTTTCACATCCATTTGATAAACTTTTATTTTGTTGGAAATGGCATAGGCCAGAAATAACCTGATGGCCTCAAGCCTTGCAACTGGAGCAAAGGTTTCATCATAGTCAATTCCCTCTTCTTGAGAGTACCCTTGAACTACCAGTCTTGCCTTGTTCTTGATTATCATACCAGCTTCATCTTGTTTGTTCCTGAAAACCCATCTTGTACCAATTGGTTGCTTGTTTTGAGGTAAGGGACAGATTTCCCAGACCTGTTGCTTATTGAACTGTAGTAGTTCATCTTGCATAGCCTGCACCCAATTGTTGTCTTTGAGGGCTTCCTGGTACTTCTTTGGTTCCAACTGTGAAATAAAGGCTGAGAATAGGCAAAAGTTGGAGAGCTGGTTTCTGGTCAGAACACCTGTAGCTATATCACCCATGATTTGATCAAGTGGATGATCTCTGTGTTCAATCAGTTGTTGTAAACCACTGACAGGTGTAGGTGGCTCTGGTTCTTCAAACAAACTACTGAGGTCTATGATATCTGGTTCAGCAGTTGCAGCTTCTTCAGTAGTTGCAGGTGCTGGGGCAGATGTTTGAGTTTGGCCTTCAGTATTTGTTTGATCAGAAGTTTGGAAAACTTCTGATGGTGTTGTAGTTGACTTAATGACTGTTTGAGGAGTCCATGGTGCAGGATCCTCATCTTCAAACCTTTGATCACCATAATAAGTAGGTTTGGAAGAAGTAACAGCCTTTTCAGGTCCAAAGTGAAAGTTGTCAAGGTCAAAGAGTTCAGCAGGATGTGCTGGAATAAGAGTGTGTTTTGACTCATTGAACTTGACATTCAATGTTTCTTCTACTATCTTGGTGTGAGAATTAAAAACCTTGTAGGCTTTTCTAGTTGAAGAGTAACCAAGAAAGTAACCTGAGTCAACTTTGGCAGCAAACTTTGAGATAGATTCCTTGATGTTCAAGATGAAACATTGACACCCAAAAGCCCTGAAAAAGGAGATAAGGGGCTTCATGCCATGAAGAACTTCATAGGCAGTTTTGGAATGTCTCTTGACCACAAGAACTCTATTCTGAACATAACATGCTGTGTTAACTGCTTCTGCCCAAAAGTACAATGGCAGTCCAGAATCAGCTAACATTGTTCTTGCTCCTTCTATCAGTGTTCTGTTCTTCCTTTCTACTACACCATTTTGTTCAGGAGTTCTGGGAACACTGTATTGTCTAATAATCCCTTTAGACAAACAGAATTCATCCAGAGTTTTGTTCCTGAACTCTGTCCCATTGTCACTTCTAATGGTTTTGACAGATAGAGAATATTGTTTCTCTACTTGTAGAATGAAGAACTTGATGATTTCAGCAGCCTCATCCTTGGAAAATAAGAAGAATACCCATGTGAATCTTGAGTAGTCATCAATGATGACTAAGCAGTACTTCTTTTTACCAAGGCTCATGATCTTGACAGGCCCAAATAAGTCCATATGGAGTAGTTGAAGACATGCAGTTGTTTTTGATTCTTCAATAGACTTATAGGAGGACTTATGCTGTTTTCCCTTTAAACAGGATACACAGTGTTCTTGACACTGGTATACTTTCAAAGGTAGACCTCTGACCAAGCCCATTTTTGTGACTTTATTTATGGTTTTAAAGTTCACATGGCCAAGTCTCCTGTGCCAGAGATCTGTTTCTGAAGTTGATGCCCTTGAGAAGAAACAGGCAGTGTTGTTCAATACTTTGTCTTTTTCAATGTCCACTGCATAGACATTGCCACATCTTTTGGCAATCAGCAAAGTATGATCTTCTATAATCTTCTCAATCAACTTCTGGCCTTCTGGTGAGATGATCTTGCAAGCTGTCTTTGTGAAAAAGGAAGAATATCCTTTATCACACATTTGTGACACACTCAGCAAGTTGTATTCAAGGTTCTCCACCAGATTGACCTTGTCAAACTGTATTTTGCCAGAGGAGACATTGCCATGTCCTAGCACATATCCCTTGGCATTGTTCCCAAAGGACACAGATCCTTCTCTTTGGCTGATAAAGTTGTTTATCAGGTATCTGCATCCAGTCATGTGCATAGAGCCTCCACTATCAACATACCATATGCTGTTTAAGCCCCTGGAAACTCTCTGCACATAAAAGCAAATTAGTTAGATTTGGAAACCCAAGCCTGTTTGGCTTTGGGTTTGCTCTTGGGAACAGTTACAGTTTGTTTTTGACCAGGTTGAGAAATCCATGTCTTTTTGGCAATGGATTTTTCATGAAGAACTATGGTGGTATCCTTTTTAGGACCACCATCAACCTTGGTCATCAGTAGTTCTACCATGTTCTTTAGATTTTGAATCTCAGCAGTTTGTGAAACTGCTGATGATTCTGGTCTAACTACTGACAGGGAATTTTGAGAAAAAGATTTTGGTTGAGATATTATCTTTTTCTGAGAAAAGGTGTTTTCAGGTTGTTTCTTGGGTTTAAAGACTTTTTCATAATCATTTCTGATTTGATTTCCCACAACCTGTTGTTTAAATTTTTGATTGAACTGAATTCCTTTTCTGTATCTACAAAATTCAGTTTTGTGGTTGAACAGGCCACAAATTTCACATGCTTTTGCCTTCTGTTTTTGTTCTGAAGGCAAATTTCTGACAGTAAAAAGATTTTGCTCATCAGTAGTTTTCAGGGTCTCAACTCCTGAAGTAGATGAAACTACTGATGGCTTGTTGTCAGTTTTTGTAAATACTTCTGAAGTACTTTCTTTAAAAATGCCAGGATTTCTATTTAGAAAGTTTTCATGGAAAGACGTGCATTCTTTCCCTTCAGAAGTTTCATTTGAAACAATTCTTCTCCCATCTTCAGTAGTTTTGGGAGAAAAATCTGTTGGTGTTTCAACATGATGATATCCTATGCCAAACTTCACATTTGAAGCACTTTGTTTGTTTAGCAGTAGTTGATACCCCCTACAAGATTCAACCCATTTTTCACAAGTGATCCTGGTGTCAGCAAGCTCTTGTCTGACATCTCCCAGGTCATTTAACATCATTTTGATTTGTGCTTGGGTTTCAATGGCAGAGTCAGTTAATTTAGAAACCTCTTTAGTTTTAGCACACAGTTTTCTTTCCAAATCACATTTTATCTGTGTGTATTTTCTTTCTAAATCATTGGCTTTGCCTTGTAGGTGCACGTTTGTCTCTCTTATGAGAGCAAAAGTTTCTTTGCAAGAGTTTGAACATAGTTTTGTCAAAGATTCTTTTGATACCTGAGACAATGCAGATCTTGAGGTAGAGCCTTCAAATGCCATTAAGGCAAAGTTCTTTCTGCCATTGTCTGGTTCTCCCCAGTTGATGTCAAACACTTTGTTGTCTGCATCAGGATTACACTCTGTGGTGTCATATGGGAGACTGCTCCAGTCAACATACCCCGAGGTAAAGAGGCTTTGTTGAGGGGGTTGTTGAGGCTGTGGAGGAAGTTGAGCAGCTGGAAAGGGAGGGATTGATTGTTGGCTCTGCATCTGTTGAGCAGGCACTTGAACATATTGTACTTGAGGCATATATTGCTGTTGAGGAGCTTGTGCCTGTACAAAATGAGCACTCCCTTGAGTTCCATTGTTCCTATTATAATTGGGGTTATAGTTATTTCCAGATTGTGATTGGTTAAAGCTAGAGCTTCTACACTCTCTAGCAAAGTGTCCCAACTTCTGACACTTGTGACATCTCAGTTTAGATTTGTCAAAACCAATTTTTGTGTTACTGGTCAATCCTGGAAATTTCCTTCCTGACCTTTTATAAAACTTGTTAGTTTTAATGCTTAGCATGGCCAGTTGGTGAAGTATGTCCATTTCTTCCAAGTCATCACTGCTAAAATTTTTCAAATCATCCATGATAAAACATAGATTATCAGCAGTTTGACTTTGGTCATCATTGTCATAACCTGGGAAAGATCTTTCTGATGAGATCCCAGAGGTTATGTCAATATTGTCATAAGATCCATAGGAACAAGTTGGTGAATCTTGTCCCAAAAGTGCTGTACTACCTGGTAGGTAGTCATCAGCAGTTTTACCAGAAGTTTGTAATTTCTTCTTTTGATCGATTTCTCTTTCAAAAGTGAGTAATCTCCCATGGAGTTTTGTAAGAGTGAGGGAGCTAAAATCTGGTGAGGATCTTAAGACAATGGAGTAAGTTTCCCATTTGTCAGGCAGAGACCTTAAAAATCTATGTAACATAGATACTGTTGTATAGGTCTGCCCATTTAACTTTAGCTCAGAGATTAATGAGGAGAATCTTTCAAATTGTTGTGTCAAAGTCTCCCCATTAATATAAGCAAATGTTTCATATTGTTGAGCCAAAATTTCTCTGGTGTTGGCAATCACCTCTTCAGTTCCTCCAAACTGTTCTTTAAGACAGTCCCAAAGTTCTTTGGCACTTTCACAATGTAAAAGGCCAGAGTATATTTCATTTGGGAGAGCCATTGCCAACATAGAGAATGCCTTAGCATCTAGCTCAAGTTTTAGGAAATCTTCATCTGTATAGTCTTTGGGATCCTTAGGAATCCCTTCTTTTGTTTCAAGGTTTATGTTTACTGGTTTGTGTGGACCATATATCACAGATCTCCAACAACCAGTGTTGGTTTGTGACAAGGTGTGTGCCATTCTTTTCTGCCATATATTGTACTCATTTCTCACAAGCATGGCAGGTTTGGTGGCAGAACCAGTATTATGTGGATCCATTTTTAAAGAGTTATAGATTTGTCTGATGACTCTTTTAAGTGATGGATATTTATAAAAAGTGAACCTTTGATCTTTTTATTGAATATCAATAAGAGCTTTGTGTCTGATTCTCAATTTGTTAGATTGATATGTGATCAGATAAACCAATGCTCTGATACCAATTGTTGGATCAGTTTGCTCTTGTTTGCTAAGTAAGAACTTGCTATCTTGACACTTAAGTGTTTAGCAAGTCCTAGTAAATCAGATTATAAGCACAGCGGAATGTTATAAGTTAAAGCAACACTTTTTATGCAAAGGCAGAGTTGTAACTCCCCCTTGATGTTTGAAACAAGATAAATGACAAAGTATTTATTATGAATCTAAGTTGTAAATGAGAATTAGATACTTAGCAAGATTCACAATAAATACAGAAATGGAATAATAACAATGAGAGTGTTTGAAGGATTTTTCTGTTTAAAAATCAATGTCTAAAATAGAAGGTTGAAGCCTTCTATTTATAGACGATTACATGCATGTATCTTGCCTAAAAAGCAAGCACAGAAAGTCCAGTTACAAGTTGCACAAGTTGCAACATTGAAAGAAACAAATAAAGCTAAAAGTAATATTAAACAATAAACTACTGATGCAAATGGGCGGTGGCAAATATCTTCTGCTAAGTGCTGATGAAGGACAACTACTGAAGAGTAGTTTTGTCTTCAGTACTTCTGAAGTGAACTTGTCTGGTTTGGACTTCAGAACTTCTGCAACTTCAGCACTTCTTCATATCTTCTAATCAGCAGTTTCTTGTCTTCTATTCAGTACTTCTATTTAGCCAAAAATGACAGAAGTGAATTAGACTAAGGTTTACAAAAGTGGTTTCACCAATCCTCTTTGTCCTAACAGTGTTTCTTATCATGTCTTGTCGTGTTAACGTATTTTACTATGTGTTCTTTATCGTGCCTTATCGTGTTAACCTGTTATACACAGGTTCATGTTCGTGTTTGAAAAAAATGACACGATTAGATTTTGTGTCGTGTTCGTGTTTACAGGTTTCGTGTTCGTGTCTTAACAGGTTCGTGTAACCTGTTATGCCAGCCCTATACGTCAAAACCCGTGCATTGAAAAATGACGACAATACCCTTTTATTAAATAAGTTTTTTAAACACACACCATTATACGAGTGTTTGATACTTTGATACGCTACACATGAAAACCATACTTCAAATGTTGATGGATACTCGTAGCTAATTCATTCATTAATATTTTCATTTTCAAACAACATTAAAAGATTAGGTTCTATTATAAAATGCAGTCCATAAAAATTATTTTATTACATAATTAGGTTGTAAATGATCTTTAGCCCGGCTGGTTTGAGGTATGGTGAGTTTTCCCTTATGGGTTTCCATCCTGGGGGTAGGTCACAGGTTCGTTCCATGCACATCATAAAAAATTCTCCGTGACGCTTTGAGCTTAGGCAAGGAGGACACCGGTGTGTGGGTAGGAATTCGAACTTGGGACCGCCATGTTAGGGTTGTACAAAGATTTCCACTGAACTAAGCCTTTAAAAAAAATTGTTTCATTTTTAAACAACATTAAAAGATTAAGTTGTATTAATAAAATGCAATCCATAAAAATATTTTATTACATCTATAGTTAGGTTATTAGTCTATTCTTATTTGCAATAATATAACATTTGCATTTGTTTGAATTAAAACTAGTATAGAACCCGCGCGTTGCGGCGGGGTCGACAATACAAGATGGGAACATAATTCAAACTTTAAAACGATAAAAAAAATCATATGTAAGTTGTAAAAGAATATGAAATTGTAAAAGAATGTTTTAAAAAAATAACAATTCAAACTTAATCATACCCTGTCGCGAAGCACATTTTACCCACTATATAAAGCATTTTACATGGACAAAATTGTAATTTGACACCCAATACAAGTTTTGAAGCAATGAGTACAAAGGAGTGTTTCATTTGAGAGGAGTACATTAGTCACTTGCTCATAATTTAAGACGCTAATGGGGTAATTTGGGAAATTCCTTCCTCTCGACAACAAAGATGATGAGTGTGAGAGGATAGCGTCTCATCATGTTCTTCATTTATTATATCAATCGTATCATCCTCTTCTTCAATTGTCTCAAGCTTGTAACCAACGTGTAACATTTCATCATCGATAACACCAAAATCAGTAATCAAGCATCTCCTCTTGTTAACTTGATTTTGATTGATTGCATATTTGCTTTTGCGGATTCGAGAGAGTTTAAATCAACCTCCATGCTCTTATAATCACCATTACCGACACCAAAGTCTGCATCTACGGTACGATATATACATCATAATTGATATTAGTTGGGACACCCGCTGCAACGCGCGGGCATTCCCACTAGTGTATTTATATATAAAAGCACTCACGCTTAACGGTAGGGAAGTTATAGCATTAATTAGGATAGCTACATGATACCATGTTACGTTGTATATACATATTGACACAAAAGAAATATGTGGATGGGTCTTTAGTTACACTAAACGGAGGAAGCAGAAATTCTCTTTCAAAATGTGTAAAAGTTGTATAAGAAAATAGGAATTATACTAAAACAATAAAAAAACATTTTTGATACGTACAACATATATAGGTGCTTGGATGTGCTCTTTAAGTTGGTATTACAACTTGAAGTCACTACAAGTCAATATGACCAATCAAATCCAACAGTTTATTGAAACTAATTGTTAAGATTATTCATTATTGTCTAACCAAATGTTAGTTTAACCATCTATTTATGATTCTAATTATTCAAGTTGGTATATTGAAACTAGTTAAATTCCATTCTATCATGAATGATTTGAGCTGCGGATTTAGTAATAACTTATTGTTTTGGCTTCAAGACTATGCCTGCATTTTCACTATTCGCCCTTACCTTAATTTCAGCCTCCAAATGAGATATCCCTGGAAAATAAAAAAAATTGTATACTCTTTAAATCTTTTAAATATGACATATGAACCCATGATTCCCATTATATCTCTTTAATCTTAATTTATTTAACAAATCCTTTATGGCTAAAACTATTACGTCCGGATCAATAAAATAAGTAAATAATAAGACTTTTATACTATTGAATTGGAAATTAAAAGGAGGGAATGAAAGGAATTTGTAGTATTGAATTGAGTCTTTATAATAAAGGTTACATATTTAAAGGGTAGAAATCTATCTATACATATAATAAACCAAAGCCATTTTAATGACATGGCACTCAAATAGGCATTCTCTTCTTTGAGTGTGTCATGTGTCATCCCATGTGGCATTGAGATATTTTAGAAAAAAAAAATTTAAAAAAAATTTGGATTTTCCACCCTCATGTTTCCTCCTATAATTTTAAATGTTAATATCTTTAATATACGAGATTTTTTAAAGAAAAAAAATTACACCAAATTAACGAGCGTTTTATTATCTTTCCAACGAGTACCATAGTGCTATATAAAAAGCAGAGAAATTTTTTTGTGGGGTTTTGTTCATACAGGAAAAAAACACAAAGTGTTCAGGTAAATCATTAATCATGTATAGACAAGTCACTAATTATGTTTAAATCAGTAAATATGAATTTTTTTCAACCAGAGCCGAATAGGTTAATAGAGTTATACGTTGTTTTAAGTTAGGTATCAATATTAGTATGTTAGAGTTGTACATTTGTTTAGTCTTTAGGATAAGTGTTAATATTAGAGTTACATTAAAGTTCTACATTCTTTTAGGTTAGGTGTTAGAATTGGAGTTGTACATTGTTAAAGTTATACATCAGTCTATTTCATATGTAAAATTGATGTATCATATTAAATTTCTCAACCCGGGACGCTCCCGTGGTATAATCTAATTGTGTATAAGACAATTATACTATTGGCATTAAAGGTTGTACACAAGGGTATAAATGAAAGAAATGAGGTAAAAATTTAAAGATTACACTTGAGACTTTTGGAATGCTATATTAACTTTGTCAAGTTGGAAATCTTTGCCTATTGCTCCCTCTTTATAATGTAGAGATAATTAATCCTATCTAAAATACAGTACAACCCAGTTGATCTGTTATTTTAACGGAACAATGAAAAAACTAATTTAACAAATCAAAACTGAAAAATAAAACTAAAATAACTGCACCAAGGTCAGGGACGGTTTAAAGAGGAGTGAAATAGATGAAGGGTTTTGAGCCCCTACTCCGTTGAGGCCTTAAATTCTAAAAAAAAAAAAATACATATATCATTGTATATAAGACAATTTTTTTCTTTTTTTCTTCATTTTTTTTTATGTAAAACGGCCCCAATTTTATCCTCTTTAGGGGTCAAAAGTTTTGAGCTGACAGTCATAATAGTTTTATTTATATACCCAATTTTTATGTCTAATATTGAAAACAACCTTCATAAGTTTTTTTATTTATAAATGTATATGAAATTACAAATACAAAACATTTTGTTATCTCATACAGTGTTATAAGAATTATTAGGCGCTAGTCAGCCGATGAGGTACCGAATAGCGATTAATCAGGATTAGTAAGAATTAATTGGATTGAGATTTTATATGTAATTTTTAGTTTCATACACACACACATTTTTTATATGTAATTTTTTTTTAAGTAGACATGTTTTAACCCCTTAATTGACTCATATCCTTAAGTATATAGAATTAATCGTCAGAATTTACATGTTTTTATCGGAATCTGGCCAAAATTTACATGTTTTAACCCCTTTATCTACTCATATCTTTAAGTATATATAATTAATTACCAGAATTTACAGGTTTCGAACAAAATCTGACCAAAATTTACATATTTTGTCAGAAAATTTACTAGAATTGCTAGACGACCACCAACTAACTATTAATCAATTATTACTCAGTAAACTTCTGACTAACAATTAATCAGTAATCAACCGAAAACTAGACGGAATTTTTACAACCATCCACTATACAAAAAAAGAGGGAAAGCAATGTTAAATCCGTGATGGCCGTAAAGAAGAAAGAGGGTGTAAAAGTTACTGTAAACTCAAAGTACAACCCACCATCACCCCTCCCTTTTCCACACACCCCTAAAAATTCTTCTTCAATTTAATGATTCATCACCATTTATATCTTCCATTTAATATTATTATTATTAGTATTATTATTATTATTATTATTATTATATATTATTATTTCCCCCCTTTTTAACACACATATCTTTATCCACCATCAGTCATCTCCATTGAAGAAGAAGAAGAAGAATGCAGTCCATGATCAACATCCGTACCACCTACGGCCTCCCTCTCTGTCTCTCCACCATCACTCGCTTCCATCACCTTTCTCTCTCTACACAGTCTCTCTCTCTCTCTCTCTCTAGTTCTCTTTTTAGTTTTTATCGATACACTCACACACACACACACAGTTTATGAGGTTTTTTGACATGTAATTTGTTACAGGATTGCAGATCATGACCGGAGACGGAAGGAGATGAAGCGAGCGATAACAACGGAGCACAGAAACATTATTCCGGCTGATGAAATCGACGGTGAGGTAAGAGAAATTCAAGCTGTTATCAGATCGTCAGATCTGGTTATGTTTAACCTCGATAACCGTGAAGATCATGATCATGATCATGATAGTGATCATGATCGTCGTAACTCTACTTGTGCAGCTAAAGCTGCCTAGGTGTTTAGTGTTACCAGTTTTTTTTTTTAGTTTTTAGGTTTCAGATCTGTTGTTATGTTTATGAATCGGTCTATGTGTTTGATATGTGAAAGTGAAATTATTATTATTATTATTATTATTATTATTATTATTATTATTATTATTATTATTATTATTATTATTATTATTATTATTATTGATGATCTTTTTATTCGGTTATCGATTTTTTGTGTTGAATATGAAGGTTTTGATGGTGAATTGTTAGTGTCTGCATTAAATTTGTTCTTGCAAGTATTGTGTACCTTGAACTATGGGTTGGGAAACACAAGTACATGTTGAAAATAGTGAACTAATTCTTAACGTGCCAGGTAGACAACTAACAAAGAAAAAGATCGTTAAAAAAATGAAAAGATAACAATGAATCAAAAGAATACGTAAAATCGTTAAATCATGCATGCGTGTTGCGACGTGTTAGTGCGAAAAATTTAGACAAAAAAGAAACATAGAAAAGAATAACTAAGTCGATCTAGGACTCATACGTTGCGACGGACCTGTCAAACGGGAAGAAATGGATGAAAAATGTTGAACCGCACATGAACGTTGCAAGGTGTTAACTCACAAAATTTAGAATGAAACGCAAACGAAAAAACTTGCGAAAGATGAAAAGTATGGCGAACCAGTAAAAAACTTTTAGTGTTAAATTGTAAAAGATGAAAATTGTTTAGGTCAAAAGTAAAAAGATTGAAAGGTTTGGGTCTCAAGTGGAAAATCACATTTTTTAAGACTAGGGGGGAGGGGGTGAAGCGTCATCTGACACTTGTGGGACCCATGTGGGGGGGGATTGTGGGGAGTGGAAGGAATAATATTATATTGTGTTAAAGTTAATAAAAAAAATCGGTCAATCACACTTCGACATGTGGCTTCCCCCTCCCCCACGCCCGGCCTCCTCTCCCCCGCCTGCCTCTCTCGCCCAGCCCTCCACGCCCCTAAGAGGCGGTGTTCCCACCTGTGGAGGCCACTCCACGCCATTCTTCCCGCCCCACTCCCTCTATCCTAAAATAAAAGAAAAAACTCCAAGCATTGGGTACAACACAATGAAACATAAAAAAAGTTGCAAATTACCGGTATGAAAATAACCAAAGAAGAAAAACAATGATAGCTATGTTATTATAATTTAATTATTGAACCATACACCCTATAATTAGGATTCATACACCCTGGTTCACATTACAAACCAACAGAAAGTTGACACATACTCAGAATGTGATGTCATACCCTCAAGCTTTGTAAAAAAAAGCTTAGAGGAGTTTAAGTTGTAAATAGGATAAGATTAAAGAAATTTGCATTCTCAAAAAAAATTATTGGTTTGTAATCAAAGCTGCTAGTGTGGTGGAGGGTCGAACACTCGACTATATTTATTCATTTCGTATATCTCATCTCTACGTCGATGTTATGTGAAAGTACAAATGAGTGTGAAATACAATATTCGATGTTTCAAGATTATTGTTTATGTTAATGTTCATCAAATCAACTATATACGTGATTATTTAGGCACTATCTTTATTCATTACATTTGAAGTCACCATTTTACCTCCCACCACCATACAACCCAACTCCTACCTAGAAAATTCTTGAATCTGTAGTGGAAAAAGTCAAACACCACAAATGTGTGAGAGAGAGTGTGAGAGAGGAAACGATGGCTTTGAAGAACAGAGACGGAGGAGAAGAAACAAACATTCAATCCAGCAACAACCTTTACAGAAACATGGACAAGACAAACAGGGTGACAACGTCGGTGATGAAGATTCCACAACCTTTTATGTTTCCAATCTCCCGAGCCATTGCTCCCTCGGGACTCTTTGGAAAGAATTCCGAAACTGTGGGAGAATGACGGACGCCTATCTCCCAAGAAGAAAAGACAAGTCTGGGAAGTACTTTGCCTTCCTTAGATTTGCTGAAGTAAGAAATAAGGAGGCTATGGTCAAGGCGTTGGCTAATATACGGATTGGTGACTGGAGAGTAAATGTAAACGTAGCAAAGTTCAGTAAGGATGATAGACCGATGGGAAGAAATCAACTGAACCAAAACAGGCCACCTATGAGATTCAATGATGAAAACAGGTTCATGGATGGTAGGGGACGAAACACGGAACCTAATAGGGGCCAAAATCATGAACCATGGGGGAGAGGCCAAGACAGAGATGGTGCGGAACTGAGATTGGACCAGGAGGACAAAGGGGTTGTGTTCATCACTGGAAAGACTTATCAGGTCCAACAACAACTATCAAAGGTCTCGTTACTTGCTAGGGCCAAAGATGTCATTAGACTCTGCAGATTGGGTGATTTCATACAGTCCATTGATGAGTTTAGAATCGGACTCAAATACGTCTCTGGTATGCATGTCATTTTGACCTTCATCTCCACAGATTCAGCAAACGAATTTCTGGCCGAGAAGAAGAATATCTGGGGTGAGTGGTTCTCATCGCTGGAAAAGTGGGATGGACAAAAAGTTCTCTTTCAAAGGGTGGCATGGGTTAAAATCCAAGGTGTCCCAACGAAGCTATGGGATAAAGAAGTTTTTGATGTAATTGGCGAAAGATTCGGGAATGTAGTTTCACGATCCTCTGCTTCTGGTCGTGACGGTAGCTATGCGGTTGAGACTCTAGCTATCTTGGTCAACAATGGTAAACGTATTTCGGGTAAAATCACAGTCCAGTGGCGAAATGAAACGCATGATGTTTGGGTTGAAGAAGTGGATGAATTGTGGTGCCCTGATTTTGTCCTGGAAAAGTCGGCACCATCTAAACCATCTATGATGAGAACATTGTTTGGGGAGAACCACGCTACTAAGCAAGCGTCGGATGACCCCCCGGGTAATTCCGGCGTGGATGTGAACGATCAGTTGGAGGAGGGTGAGATTCCGGCAGTGGATATGGAGGAAGCTAGACAGCCGGCATCGGTAGTTGAAAAGTCTCAGCCCTTGGAAAATGTTGGGGACGTGAACAGTCATGTGCATGGGAGAAAGGAAAGCATGCAACATCATGGAATGGGGTCCCAAGATGCATTTAATGCGCCGACAAATTGCAATCAGGAGGATAGTATTTTGGAAAATGGGCTGTCTTCATCATCTTTCATTCCCAGCCCAACCTGTGGCCCATCAGCTCGTAAAAGGCGCAGGAGGGATAGCTGGGCTTTTGAAGACCTTATTGACCTGAATACCCCCCATCTCGGCCCATTAATATCAGCCCAATCAGGAGTACGTTTGATGGTGATTTAAGAAGAATTAGGGTGGAGTCTGAGAAAAAAATAAAGGCGCGTAGAAGAATGTCGCCCAACTCAAATCCAAGCAACATCTTCCCTGTAGCAGACACTCCCATTGTCTCTATGGAAAGAAATAAGGAGAACGATTTACGTCATATTCAGGAAGAAACTTTGGCAACCACCGGTGTGGGTGAAGCACTTGGTATCAATATGGAGGGTACCGAAGAGGAATTGTTCGGCTCAATCCAGAAGGAAGGTGAGGTAAGTGTGGTCCAATGACGATCATGTCTTATAATGTTAGGGGTATCGGGGAGGATCGAAAGGTCCTCTCGGTGGGGGAGCTAATAAAAAAGGAAAAGCCTAAGTTTTTGTCTATCCAAGAAACCATGATGCAAGATGGTTCGAAAATCCAAACTAGGAAGTTATGGGGAAAGGGAAACATGGATTTTGATTGGGTTAATGCAGAAGGGAGGTCGGGGGGTTTGTTATGCTGCTGGGATACGAATTTTTTCGCAAAGACCAGTGTATTGCGGAGCCAAAATTTCTTGATTGTGTCTGGGAAATTGATACAGTGGGACTTACTTATCAACTTTGTAAATGTTTATGCACCACAAGGTTTGATTCCAAAAAGAGAGCTATGGAAGGGTATTTCTGATGTTATGGGTATGATGAATGGAGTATGGGTATTAATGGGGGATTTTAACGCGGTTAGATCACCGGAGGAGAGATGGAATTGTGAATTTAACTCGTCCTGTGCGGATGATTTCAATTCTTTTATTGAAGAAAATGGTCTTTTAGAGTATTCTATGGGAGGCAGGAAGTATACTCGGGTATCGGCCAATGGGGATAAACTTAGCAAAATCGACCGATTTCTTGTTTGCAATGAATTTTGGGACAAATGGCCGACTGCGTCGTTGACAGCTTTACCAAGAATCCATTCGGATCATAGCCCCCTGGTGCTGTCTCTTGATACAAAAAATTTTGGCCCTGTTCCGTTCCGGTTTTACAACACATGCCTGGGGAAACCGGGTTTGAATGAAGTTATTATTCGTACCATCCAGCAGCAATCAGTGTCCGGGCAGCCTGCTGATATTGCCCTTGCGGACAAGCTGAAACGTATTAAAGATGTGGTGAAAACGTGGCTCTCTCAGAATCGGGAAGCAAGGTTCGAGCAGAAACGGATGCTGGAGACTAAGGTTGGGGATTATGACCGCAAGCTGGAAAGTTGCCCCCTTTTGGAGGCTGAATTAAATGAATGGACTGAATGTAAAAAATCCTTAGCCGAGTTACAATCGGACGTTGCACAGGATTTAAAACAAAAGGCAAGGATTAAATGGGCGATTGAGGGAGACGAGAATACGGCGTTTTTTCATGGGTTTATCAACCAAAACATGGGGTATAATAGAATCAATGGCATAAGTGTAAATGGAGAATGGGTTACTGATCCGACGCGAATAAAAAATGAAGCTCGAAAGTTTTTTGCGGACAAATTTCGAGAACCCCATCAGCAACGTCCTAGTTTTTCTTGCCCAAATCTCAAAAAGTTATCTCTAAATGAAGCCGCTGATTTGATAAAAAGATTCTCGGAGGATGAGGTTAAGACGGCGATTTGGGATTGTGGGAGCGAAAAGGCCCCCGGCCCCGACGGTTTCAATTTCGGGTTCATTAAACATTTTTGGCATGTCTTGAAAGATGATATCATGCGTATGATGGAGGAGTTCTATGAAAACGGGGTGATAAATAGGGGTTGCGGTTCATCGTTCATCGCTCTTATTCCAAAGAATAACGACCCACAAACGTTCAACGATTTTAGACCCATTAGCCTAATTGGGTGTATTTCGAAAACCGTATCAAAAGTCTTGGCTAACAGGATAAAAGGGGTGGTTGCTTCGGTGGTGTCTGAAATGCAATCGGGTTTCATCGCAAACCGAAACATAATGGATGGCCCTCTCATGCTCAATGAAATTATCGCTTGGGCCCGAAAAGTGAAAACTGAGGTGTTCGTCTTGAAGGTCGATCTTGAAAAGGCCTATGACTCTATTAGTTGGAGTTTTATTGATGCTATATTACAACAAATGGAGTTCCCTGACAAATGGAGGTTGTGGGTTAGAGGAGTTCTACAATCCTCTAGGGCGTCGATTCTTATTAATGGCTCGCCAACTTGGGAATTCGATTGCTTCCGAGGGGTTCGCCAAGGGGATCCACTATCTCCCTTCATATTCATCATTGCTATGGAAGCGATTTTTGGTTTTATAGAAAAGGCTAAACAAATCGGGTTTATCAAAGGCATCCATCTTCCGAACGGAGGCCCGGTTATGACGCATTTAATGTATGCGGACGACATCGTCTTTATGGGGGAATGGGATGAGCCGAGTATATGTAATATTATTAGACTTATGAGATGTTTCTTTCTAATATCGGGCTTAAGGATCAATCTTAACAAAACGAGTCTTTTTGGGATTGGGGTGCAAGACGAGGCGGTGGAAATCATGGCTGACTTTATGCGTTGCTCTGTAGGGCGATTTCCATGTCGTTATTTGGGCCTGCTCCTTGGGGCAAACATGAATCTTATAAGACATTGGTCCGGTGTCGTGGAATGTATCAAAGCAAGGCTTTCAAAATGGAAGGCAAAGAATCTTTCATTCGGTGGACGCGTTGTTCTGTTGAAAGCCGTTCTTGACAGCCTCCCAAGTTTCTTTTTCTCACTGTATAGGGCTCCTAAAGGTGTTCTTGACACTCTCGAAGGCCTTAGACGCAGGTTTTTTTGGGGAGGTGATGATCAAAAAAGCAAGACAAACTGGATATGTTGGGAGCGAGTTATCGGACCAACTGACAAAGGAGGCCTTGGGTTTGGTTCTTTAAATGACATGAACATAAGTCTCTTGATGAAATGGTGGTGGAGATGGAAGGTGGAAAAAACGTCATTATGGATACGGGTTATTTCGGCTATTCATAAACAACAAGGTGCGTGGTCTTATATGCCGGTAAAAGCGGGTCTGTCTAGTGTATGGGGCTGCATAAATAAGCTTGAACAGGTGCTGATTAATCGTGACATTAACATAAGGGATCTGTTGCGAGCTGAAGTCAAGGACGGGTCAACGGTTCGTTTTTGGGTTGATTCGTGGGCTGAAGGTGGGCCTTTGATGTACAAATTTCCGGCGCTGTTTGTCCTTGAAGCCAAGAAAGATGTGAAAGTGATTGAAAGGATTGCGAGCTGGGAATGGAAGCGGCTACCGGCTACGCAAGTGGAGCTCCAGGAATTCGGGGTTTTGGCCGATCTGATCTCCTCTGTTCAAATTAATGATGCCGAAGACAAATGGATTTGGGCCGCTTCGTCGGATGGGGTATTTACTGTCAGTTCTTGCAGGAAAATTCTCGCGCAATTTGCTGTCCCGTTCATGCCGTTTGAATGGGTCAAGTTCGTGCCAAGAAAAGTTAGTGTGTTCGGGTGGAGAGCGGAACAAAACAGGTTGCCCACTTTGGTTGGGCTGCATAGACGCAAGATACTACACGGACCAACGATTTGCAGGTTATGTGATCAATCCGATGAGGATGCGGATCATCTTTTGACATCGTGTTATGTAGCATCGATTGTTTGGGATAAAGTCTCCGCTTGGTGCAAGATTCCACAGGTGTTCGCTTTTAGTGTTCGTGATCTGTTGAACATTCACAAGTCAGCAATTATGGAAAATCACAAACGGAAGTGGGTTAGATTAATAATCATGGGAGCGATGTGGGCCATTTGGAAAGCACGCAATGGGCTCATTTTTTCGGGGAAAAGGATATGTCTCCAAGGTCTATTTGCGGAGATACAAGCAATGACATTCCTTTGGGTGAAAAACAAGTCGAAACAAAGCAATTGGACGTGGGAAGATTGGATTTCTTTCAAGGTTCCGATCAATTAGGCGTATGTAATATATTGAGTTGGACTGTTTGGGTGATGTATTGGTCTAGTACCTTACTAGGCCTTGTTTTTGTAATTATGTTTGGTGATGAATGAATGAAGTTTGCCGATCAAAAAAAAAATCAACTATATACGTAAGCGCTTCATATATTTCGTAGGCTGTTGGATTGAATCTCAGAATTGTGAACATCATCATTCACAAAGTTACATTATTAGTCATTAATAATTATTAGGTCGGTTGGAATGTTATTCGACAAGTTCAATTGCATTATTGTTGTGATGTTAAATATCTTTTTTTATCAAGCTGCAAATTCTCATTATAGATTGTTTGTTAATTGACTTAGGGGCTGTTTAGGGGCTGTTTGGTAGCCTCTTAATCAACTTTTTAACCATTCAGGTCTAAATCATTCAGCATTTAGACTGTTTGTTTCAGCATCTGAATTGAATGATTAAGGGTATGTTTGGTGGCAAAATTAGCTGGAGGCTGGTAGCTGGAAGCTTTTTAAATATATTTTGGCGTTTGGCAGAGTAGCTGGAGCTTTTAATAAAATGTATAAAATGACCAAAATGGACATAATTAAAAGCTTGTAAAGAAGGTTTTTATTTTATTTTTAAAATAGAATGGGTATATGTGTCATTTACTAATTAAAAACTTGTAGCTAGTAGAGCTTTTTTTTAAAAGCTACTACTAGTAGCTTTTCACTGTATAGCTTTTTCTCTAACCTAAAAGCTTCTAGCCCCTTCAACCAAACAAGATTTTTTATTAAGTATGAGTTTTTTCTTAATAGCTTGAAGCTTGAAGATCCTAAAAGCTCTTAAAAGCTTCTTGCCAAACATACCCTAAGTGTTGAACCATTAAGCTAATAAGGGATGCTGAATGATTCAACTCTTAACTATTCAGAGTCTCTTAAACATTCATACCATCTTAATGATTCAGCACTTATTCAACCAAACAGCCCCTTAGGGGGTATTGGTACGTCAGAAGTAGACCTGTCCAGCTTCGGGCCGGCCTGGCTTCGGACCGAATCAGAGAGAGACGGAAAATATAAAAATTTCCTAACCGAATACCGGACTAGTTAGATTTTAGCGAGTTCTGGTCATGATCGGTTGTGTTTTGACTAGTTCATTCGTCGGACCAGTTTAAAAGCGATTTTGCAAGTATTTATATATGCTTGCTTACTTTGTCTGTATTCAAACTCTATGTATAATGTTTAACACAAATACTGTAAAATAATTATAGTTTAAAAATATCCAACTATTTGACTCATTGCTGGTTTTGGATTGGAACGGACCGAAACCGAATAGCCACAGATTCATAAACCGAAAAGGACCAGGGGTGTTCAAATTCGGATGTCTGAAATTTCGAATAGTTAGATTCCACTATCCGAATTTTCAGATATCCAAAAATTCGGATACGGATTCGAATAGTAAAAAGGATATCCAAATATTAAGCTTGTCTAAAATAAAAAGGGAAAAAAAGGACCAAAATGCATTTAATTTTCATCGACAAAGTCTCAAAATGCATCCTTTCTTCACTGTCGAATAAAGAATACATCAAGAATTGTGCTTAGCCTTAGGAAGTCAACCCATCTTCATCATTTTAGTCTAAAAAATAGGTACGGAGGTCGATGACGATTAGGAGTTAGCGTTACCTATGTGGGGTGTTCGGACTTCAAACTGGCTGATGATTGGCTTGTGACAATGGTCGGTCAATGTGGAATGCATGTAAATGACGAACCGGGACTTAGGGTGTGACAACCGGAAGTGAAGATTGAAGGTGTTGGTTACAGTGGCAAAGCTTGAAATAAATAGTGGTGGGCCAAAAATTATGAGACTCAAATTTTTTACTATTTGTGGGAGCCGGAAGATTAAGTGGTGGGCTAAATTTTTTACTAATAATGAAAGAGCCCAATATAATGGCTTATAATAGCCCAAACAAAAGACAATTATAATCAGCTACAACTCGAACATCAACTCGTACACTGCTACTCGGCTACACGGCAACACCAATATCTACTCGGCGACACATCTACTAAGCATCATGATCAACTCCACTATAAACCTACAAAACACAACACTTATGCAACATATTAGAGCACAAGTATATACTTGAAACAATACACTTTGATTATTAGATTGGACCTTTATGTACTCATTTTTTGCATAACTCATGATGCTGACCAGGACCTAATCCTTTTGTCATTATGTTTGCAACCTGCTGATCAGACCTAACATCACTTGTTTTAATTGTTCCTTTTGAAATCAAGTCTCTTAGAAAAAACATATATATGCCAAAGTGTTTAGTTTTGTCAAAAAACACTGGATTTGCAGCAATGGACAAAGCTGCCTGATTGTCACAAAATAAAGGAATTGGTAACTCAACCTTTATATTAAACTTAGACAACAGACTCAAAACCCACATTACTTCACAAGAAGTAGCACACAATGCCCTATACTCTGCTTCAGCATACGACCTAGAAACAGTAGGTTGCTTTTTTACTTTTTAGGAAATTAAACAAGTTCCTAAAAAAATAAGTAACTTGTGACTGATTTCATGGACTCAACACATTTTGCCCAATCTGAATCAGAAAAGGCTTCTAGACTTAGAACATAACTTTTTGAAAA
The DNA here is from genome assembly GCA_028751855.1 of Ambrosia trifida. Taxonomy (NCBI): domain Eukaryota; kingdom Viridiplantae; phylum Streptophyta; class Magnoliopsida; order Asterales; family Asteraceae; genus Ambrosia; species Ambrosia trifida. The sequence goes on from CM054125.1 coordinate 141,358,104, forward strand.
CAAAATATCTTTTCCTGGACTACCTTTCAGGTACCTTAAAAGTCTCATGGCAACTTTAAGATGACCATTTAAAGGCCTATGCATGTATTGTCTTAGAAAATGGACAGCATAAGAGATGTTTGGCCTTGTATGGGACAAATATATCAACTTACCAACCAGTTGTTGATATCCAGTTATGTTTTCCATTATATCATCATTATTACTACACAAATGAGTAATAACATGATTTGGTTCCATAGGACTATTAACTGGTTTACAAGCAAGCATACCATATTCTGTCAACAAATCCATACAATACTTTCTTTGAGACATACAAAGACCCTGATCACATGATACAATTTCAATACCAAGAAAATATTTTAATTCTCCTAAGTCTTTAATAAAAAAAATTTCTTTTAAACACTCTTTCACCTTTTTAATTTCATCCACAGAACTCCTAGTCAAAACAATATCATCAACATATATTAAAAGTACAACAGTAAATGAATTAACAGTTTTAACAAATAGGGAATAATCACACTTACTTTGTACAAAACCTAAACTAACCAAACCACCTACTAACTTCTCATTCCAAATCATATGTGCCTGTTTTAGACTATACAGGGACTTTTCCAATTTACACACTTTATTTTCTTGATTAGAATAACACCCCTCATGAAGAGACATATACACTTCTTCATGTAAGTCTCCATATAAAAAGGCATTATTAATATCAAGTTGGAATAACTTCCAATCATTTTGAACAACCAGTGTCATAATACTTTTAACAACAACAAATTTGACAACTGGGGAAAATGTTTCATATAAATATATTCCCTCTTTTTAACTGTATCCTTTGGCTACTAACCTAGCCTTAAACCTCTTAATTTCACCAGTGGATTTATATTTTATTTTATATATCCACCTACAACAAACAACACCTATTCCTTTGGGTAATTCAACTAATTCCCAAGTGTTGTTTCTGTTTAAAGCCTCCATTTCCTCATTCATTGCTATAACCCAGTTAGGATCACTAATAGCTTGTTTGCAATTTTTTTGGCTCAATACTTTTGTTTAACATTGAAGCAAACACTTTGTTACTACTAGACAAGTTTGAGTAATTAACAAACTTTTCTATACCACATTTTACCTTTACCTCAATAACAAAATCATCTAATCTCTTAGGGAAAGTAGAACTCCTTTCTGACCTTCTAACTGTGGTTTGTAAAGTACTATCATTAAGATTACCCTCAGAACTGGATGTGTTTTCACTGTCATACCTCACATGTCTAGCCTTATCAGTCTCAACACTTTCATTTTTCTGTCCTGAACTTGATTGTTCATTGACATTTGAGAAAGTGGATACTGATTGCTCAACACCATGTGTGTCTGACTCTAAGCTACCTTGACCCCTTCCTTCATCATTGGGTATCTTTGAGTGTTCAAGTGCTTCTGTTTTAAAATTATCAAAAAAGTTTGTAGAATTTACATTAGAATTAAGGCTATCATTATTATTTTCAAAAATTGTTTTTTCTTTAAAAGGAATGACAATTTCAAAAAAACTTGACATATCTTGAATAAGAGATGATCCCTAGTTTACACTAGAGTAATTATGTAATTACTCTACAAAGGTAATTACTCTATACCAAAATTTATTTATTTTTTGTTTTTTTAGATTTCAATACTATAATACATGTTTAACAATATGAGAATTTTGTTTTAAAAAAAATTAAAATAAAATACCCTCATTTGGTTCTCACAGTTCTCACAAAAAAAAAAAAAAAACACCCTGTACAGGATATTTACTCTAATAATAATAATAATAATAATAATAATAATAATAATAGAGAAAGTATACAGTACAAAGTTCATTAACGTAAAAAGAATAAGAAGCCACCAGGTGATGTCATGTGCCAACTTAACCAAACCCCAATTAACCTAACCAAACTCTAATTAAATTTAATCTCAGTTAAACCCAAGGGCAATTCAGACTTTTTTATACGTAACTGATTACTACAATCACGTTCTGTATTTTTGTAAACGATTTCATAACATACGTAAAGGATTTTTCAAGTTCGAAATTGAATTATACAATTCCAGTCGATCACACACATTACGATTCAATCACAATTTGATCATCACAATCACAGTTAATTTGATTAATTCATAATGTTTGGTACGTATGTTCATAGTCAATTATATCAGTTTTCAGTAGAATTTTGTATAATTTTTTTGTTTTGTTTATCAGATTTAAGCTTGTCAGTTGATGAGCAGAGAGTTTCTGTTGAGAATTCAAATCCAGTTGTTGATAATATTGTTTTTCATTGTACAAATCATTATGCTATGTTTTTTACTCATTTTTAACCTGTTTTTTAAATATTTTTTGTAAACATGATGTTTTGTGTGTATTCAGACTTGATCGAAGATACTAACCAGGATGTTGATATTCATAGTTTGAACCTCTTCAACGAGTACATAAGGATTCAAGGTATTTTAATTTTTTTGAAAATCAGATATTTAATAGGTGCGTTAAATTATTTGATAAGTGCGTTTAAATGGTTATAATATTGTTACTGATCATGTAAGAGTGCGTTTTTTTGTCATAATCGTACAATGGTTTCAATTATTTACCATTCTCGTCCTTAACAATAACTCCATCCAGTTAGTGCCAGTTAAGTCAGGGGTAATTTCATCCATTCACGATTTACAAAACTTCAGTTAGTTTTTAAAGTTTTTTTATAAAGTGTCGGGATTGGTTTTGCCAATTATACTAACATTCAAAATCACCCCCTCTCTCTTTCTCTTCACTACAAATTCAACAATAAAATCTGCTCAAAACCACTGAAATTCAGATATTTCTTTCCTCTAATAGTCCTTAACCTATAGCAACAAAGTCGAGAGAGAGAGAGAGAGAGAGAGAGAGAGAGAGAGAGAGAGAGAGAGAGAGAGAGAGAGTGGTGGTGTGTTAGGTTTTCAGATCTGATAGATGGCAGTGAGGGTTTGACTTGGTGGCTTTTTTTCGAGTATCTTATTGGTTGTGATGATGGTTGTTTATGATGTAATGGTGTTTCTATGGTGGTGCAGTTGTGGTTGTAATGGTGGTGCGACGGTTATGGCGAAGTTGTAGTGAGGTGAAAGGTGGGGATATGGTGTGTTGCAGTGGTGGTTGTGAATGTCAAGGGAGATGAGTGGTGGTGAAAAGTGGAGATGGGTGGTGGATGGGTTAGAGTGAAGAAGATGAAATTGGTGGGGTAGGGGTGAGACCCAACTTAAATTTTTAATTTTTTTTTAATCTTAACATTTTAAATTTTGAAGAGGAGACGATTTCAGCAATTAAAACTTTAAAACATAAATTGACGAAATTACCCATGACTTAGCTGACACTAAGGTGGTGTTTGTTTTTCTCCAAGAAGCACTTCTGACCTCTTTTGTCTGCGTCGCGCAGACGCGGGCAGACGTTTGGGGCGGGCAGACTGTTTGTTTTTCGGAAGACATTTCACTCCAAAAGCTCTTCCTGACCTCTTCTTGGTGCAGACTTGGACCAAAGTCTTCTAAGGTCTTCTCCTCTTCTCTTCTCCTCACCCACCACCACCACCACCGTCACCCACCCACCACCACCACCTAGCATCGTCCACCACCACCACCACCACCACCGTTCATCACCACCACGGTCCACCACCACCCACCACCACCACCACCACCACCACCCACTACCACCACCCACCACCACCACCACGGTCCAACACCACCACCTACCACCTACCACCGTCCACCCACCACCACTACGACCACCCACCACCGTCCACCACCACTACCACCACCCACCACCCACCACCACCATCACCCACCACCACCACAGTCCACCACCACCACCACCACGGTCCACCACCACCACCACCACCCACCACTGTCCATCACCACCACCACCCACCACCGTCCACCACCACTACCACCACCACCCACCTCCGTCCACCACCACCCACCACCACCACCACCACCACCGTCCACCTACCACCGTCCACCCACCGCCACTACCACCACCCACCACTGTCCACAACCACTACCACCACCCACCACCACTATCACCCACCACCACCACGGTCCACCACCACCACCACCACCCACTACCACCACAGTCCACCACCACCTCCACCCACCACGGTCTATCACCACCACCACCACCACCACCTACTACCGTCCACCCACCACCACCACTACCACCACCCACCACCGTCCACCACCACCCACCACCATGGTCCACACCACCACGGTCCACCCAACACCACCACCATCTACCACCAGACTGCTGTAAAAACTCAGTTTGTTTAAATTTAGGTTTATTTCAGCAGCTTGCAGATGTTAACAAACAAACAGTCTTTTTCTTGCTGACTGCAGACCTTTGGTCCACCTCTTCTCCTGTAGATGTCTGCAGATGTGGTCCGCAGACTGCAGACCTTTTCCTGCAGAAAAAACAAACAGCACCTAAATACATGGAGTTAGACGAGAATATCAAATACTTGAAACTCTTAACGTAGATACGTAAAAAATAACCGGCCAGGGAGTAGGGCAATAAAGTCAAATCCACGGCTGATAATAAAAACAATACGACAAACCAGCACATATTCTAACAACCGTCAGATCATTTAATCCAACGGCTCATAGAAAACCCTAACCTAAACCTTCATCTCCACCGATTATAAAGTCTCATTGCAGTCCCCATTATTATTTCCTAACACATTATCTCCTCTAATCGGCGAACCAATCACATCAATTCACCAAGGTAATCACTAACCCTTCGATCTTCAATCGTTTGAATCTGTACCGTATCGATTCGCTTTCTCTAGATCTGTCTTAGGGTTTTCGGTTAGGGTTTGTTGATATTACTTGTTGATGAAGCAATCGGTTGAGTTTTTAGTTACAGTTAAGAGTTAGTTGTTTGATTTAATAATCGTTTTAATTTGTCTGAGTATTGTCATACTTGTTTCAAATGACAGATGTATGTCTTGTTCTTGCAGATCTAAGTAAAAGATGCTCTTTTTGAGCTACTTTTATAACTATGTTTTCAGATTAACCATGATTATTATTAATTCTTTTGTTTGTGCTTATTGATTTTATATAAATTATGATAACTAAGTTTTTAGGTTAGCCATGATTTGGGGATAAGTGATATATTTTTGCTCATTATGTTTATATGAAAAATATTCTTTGAAGTTTAGATTTTATTTAATGTTTTGTGCTATAAATAGTTTTGCTATGTTTTCAGGCTAGTCATGATTTAGGGCTAGATGGGGCTGTTTTTATTATAATTGTAGTTTTTTTATTTGAGCTTTATTCCTTGAGGTTGTTAAATTTATTTAAAGTTTTGTACAGTATATTAGTCATGGTTTAGGGCTATATATGGTTTTTTTATTATAAGTATGATCATGAGTTTTTTATTTTTTTATTTTAGGTTATTTGTTTCATATAAATATTTTGAATCTTCAGTTTTTGTGTATGATAACTTGTTTTATAGGTTAGCCATAATTTGGACTATTGTTTATATGTAAAGTTTTGTGCAATATATAATTGCTGTTATTTTTGATAACTTTTATTGGTTTAGTTTTACTGATATTATTATTAACTGTGTTTCCAGAAATCTTAGAATGGGTAAGGAAAAGATTCATATCAGCATTGTCGTCATTGGTCATGTCGACTCCGGTAAGTCGACCACAACCGGTCATCTCATCTACAAGTTGGGTGGGATTGACAAGAGGGTTATCGAGAGGTTCGAGAAAGAAGCTGCTGAGATGAACAAGAGGTCTTTTAAGTACGCGTGGGTTCTTGACAAACTAAAGGCTGAGCGTGAACGTGGTATCACCATTGATATCGCTCTGTGGAAGTTTGAGACCACCAAGTATTACTGCACTGTTATTGATGCTCCCGGGCATCGTGATTTCATTAAGAACATGATTACTGGTACTTCACAGGCTGATTGTGCTGTTCTGATTATTGACTCCACCACTGGTGGTTTTGAAGCTGGTATTTCCAAGGATGGTCAGACCCGTGAACACGCTCTGCTTGCCTTCACTCTTGGTGTGAAGCAAATGATCTGCTGTTGTAACAAGGTGATATTTTGTTGCTGTTTTTTCTGCCTGTTATTAGCATTTTTGTTTCTAATATTGATACTGATTATAGAGAGGCTGATGCTAAATAGGTTTGTTCATATGGGCTGACTGAACCAAAACATTTTAGTTTTAATTGTTACAAAACAATCGGTTTTTGAAACATGATAACACTTGTCTTATTATGTGTATGAAGAGTTTTTACGCAGTATGTTTACGCTTTGGGCATTTTCCCCGGAATACTTTACATGGTTTTTGGTGGTGGACTGGAGTTAAAGATATAACTTTAATATGAATCTACTATTAGTTTACAATTAATATTAATCAAGAGACTAATTTGTTTCACTTCTTTTGGTAGATGGATGCAACCACTCCCAAGTACTCAAAGGCAAGATATGATGAAATTGTGAAGGAAGTGTCATCCTACTTGAAAAAGGTTGGTTACAACCCCGACAAAATTCCTTTTGTGCCCATCTCTGGATTTGAGGGTGACAACATGATTGAGAGGTCTACCAACCTTGACTGGTACAAGGGTCCAACCCTTCTTGAAGCTCTTGACCAGATCAACGAGCCTAAGAGACCCTCAGACAAGCCCCTTCGTCTCCCACTTCAGGACGTGTACAAGATCGGTGGTATTGGAACTGTGCCAGTGGGACGTGTTGAGACTGGTGTGATCAAGCCTGGTATGGTTGTTACCTTTGGACCATCTGGGTTGACCACTGAAGTTAAGTCTGTTGAGATGCACCATGAAGCTTTACAAGAGGCTCTCCCTGGTGACAACGTTGGGTTCAATGTCAAGAACGTTGCTGTCAAGGATCTGAAACGTGGTTACGTTGCATCCAACTCAAAGGATGACCCTGCTAAGGGTGCTGCAAGTTTCACCTCCCAAGTCATCATCATGAACCACCCTGGTCAAATTGGAAACGGTTATGCTCCGGTTTTGGATTGCCACACATCTCACATTGCTGTCAAGTTTTCTGAGCTTTTGACCAAGATCGACAGACGGTCTGGAAAAGAGCTGGAGAAGGAGCCCAAATTTTTGAAGAATGGTGATGCGGGTATGGTTAAGATGCTTCCGACAAAGCCCATGGTTGTTGAGACCTTTGCTGAGTACCCACCACTCGGTCGGTTTGCTGTTCGTGACATGCGTCAGACTGTTGCTGTTGGTGTTATCAAGAGCGTTGACAAGAAGGACCCAACTGGAGCTAAGGTGACCAAGGCTGCAGTGAAGAAGGGAGCTAAATGAAACGGTTTGAGCGGTTTTATATTTTATGAAGTTTTTATCGTATTTTGGAACTATTTTCATATTTGGTTAAGAATTTTTGGTAAATGGTCTTTTTGGTGCTTGCACTGCTGTACTCTAGCCTCACTTATGAGGATGGGTGGAGGTATTGAGCAACTTTGTAGTTGCTTGATGACGGCGGTGTAAGTTATCAAGAGGCCAGCTTTTGTTGGTTGATTATGTTGAACTTCCATGCTTTTACTGTTTACTAGACGCTTTCTTTTTATGCTTGCTAATGATGTCTTTAAACTAAGGGTATAAAGGGTGCTACTAGGTTTATCTTTTTCCTTAGATGTTGCTGTGTCTTCCTCTGCCCGCCGTGCATGGTCCGTCAGAAACTCAAGGCTATCGCTTGATTGTAAGATTGGGTGGACTTCGAGTGTGGGAACGATTAGTTGAATATCTTCTACGTCAATATCAGACATTTTTTTAGAAGGTATTGATTAAGATTTTTATGTTTTTGATTCAAAAACCGTCGGAATGAATTGTATTTATAAACCTAAAGATAAAAACGGTCACAAAAATATGACCGTTTGAAAGTCGAACACATTTAACAAACATAAAACGGTCAAAAAAGAAATAAATATTACCTAAAAGTTTGCACTGTCCCACACTACCAGCCTGTTAGATGGAACCAGAAAAAGGTCCACGGGGAGCCCTACCGGCACGGGTGGCGGCGGTGTTACCGTGCTGGTAGTGAGGTACTCGTGCCCAATTCTGGTAGCGCCCCGTCCCCTAAGGAATCAGGTAAGGTTAAATTATCCTGACTGGTTATTACAGTTTTGCAACTTCTACAGCCAAGGGTGGTCGTTTTCTTAAACATGTGCATCAGTTGGCTAAAAATGTTTACAATCCCGGCCACATCATATTTGTTAAAAGACGCACACTCCCATTAGATATGTTAAGAGACTACCTTTAAGGTGTAGCCGTTAGCGTAATGCAATCTCTCCATGTTAGCTAAAACAGATGCTTAGATCATCAATATCAACGAAGACATGAATGACATTTTTCCTGCTAAAATCGCACGAAGCTGAAGACCGTACACCACAACCTCTGTCACAATAGTTTTGTTGTTTGAAAGAGAGGTTCATATCCTGAAAGCCGGTTAAGTCCTCGTCTCTCGCTTTTTTCATACCAGTTTATCCATCACAATGCTTACCCATTTCCATCTTATTTTGGTTTCATCATCTACTTCATTAACGCCATCCAATTTGATTATTTGCTTAACTAATTCAACAGACTAGTTTCTTCAAAAATCCCTTCGTTATTAACCGATTGAAGTTTCACCAAACAAATGCAGCACACTAAACGTTTGTTTCAAAATGTTTTTGAAACATTTTTGAAATTTTTGCCGATCGGTCGAGAAAAGCGACTCTTAATTATCCAAAGAAGTTTTAGCCCAAAATTCATCCTTCCGAATCAATCAGAAGAAAATGAAGTAAATGGAGAGAAAAAGAAGAGAAAAGATCTTGTATTCTCTCCTAAAATGAAAAGAACATTTCAAGAACATGATGAATTGGAAAAAAATATATAAATAATAATCTATTTAAAAGAGGGATATGACAAATTCTTAATAATAATAACTAGGTGGTTTCCCACGCGTTGCGGCGGGGACGCTAGTAAGATCACTTTATGAAGAAAGCTAATCCGATCCATAACATGATGTTAGTACATACAACGCATAGAGCATAATTATTAACAAAATTTCAATAAAATAACAAATTCAACTCATGTTTGTAAAATTATAAACTTTCGCTTAACAAAATTTCAATAAAATGACACACTCATATCAGATATTGTTTAAAACAAATATTGCAAACTTTTGGTTTGCAATAAAAAAAGGAGCACACTCATTAGTTGTGTGGACAAAACAAAGCTGAAGACTTGAGTGAAGTTAAGCCGGTCAACTTTGGTAGGCAAACCAAAACAAAAGAAACTAACTGTAGTTAGGTTTAAGATGGGTTAGATACTATTCATGATCAATTTGTTTTGATATATAGTTAATAATTTTGTCAAAAGAAAGAAACATGACAAGTTCTTAAATTCATTTTCCACATAATGTCCATGACAAGAATGGAGGAGCATCTGGCCTAACCCAGGCTTATTTACTGAGAGTTTGGAACTGAAATTCACTGCTATTGTTTATAAGAACACACCATTATTTATTATTATCATTATTATTATTTACTACAAGAAAAACAAATTCTAAACACACACACACCATGCAAAAAAGCCAGCTAACACAGAAACATACATCTCATAATACAAGCTCATCCAGAGTCTCCTTCCTACACTTCCTACTTACAAACCTCCAAAACAAAAACACATTCTTATTCAGAGCTGTTCTTCATCCCTATTTTAGACCCCATTTGCAACCGTGGCTCATCCCGATCCCGATCTCCCTTACCCTTGCCCTGAGCCGCATCACCCTTGCCCCGACCCTGCGCCGGATCACCCCTACCCTCACCCTGTGCCGGATCACCCTGACCCTCGCCCTGCGGGATCTCCCCACCTCCCCCGCCTGGAGAAGCGGTAACCGACGGCAAGATGGTGGATTGAGATTGAGCATTAATAATCTCAGCCATTCTTTCTTCGCTCAACCCAAATGCGGCTGCAACCCCTGGACCCATCATGGTCTGCAGAACGGAACCTTGACCCGCAAGAAACTGTGGCCTGTTGTTGCGTGCAGATGTGGAGAACCCGAAGAAGACAAATGGGCTTGACCGTGACGCCACTTGACAAAATGGAAAGTAACGTGGAATCCAAAACACGTCGCCTTCGTTCACTTGTGCATCCATCGCTAATGTTCCGTTTGGAAACACGACTTGAATGTTCCCGGTTCCGCTCAATACGACACCGTATTCTGTTGCTGTTGGATTAATGTGTGGTGCCATCATTGATCCCTGTAATGTCTCAACATATTTTGATTAAGAATAGAAATAGCAAAGCAGTCTTTAAGTTTAAGTATAAACGGTTAATATGGTTTATTTACCGCGGTCAGATTGACAAGATAGACAGCGAAGTCGGATAACCTAAGTGGTTTGTAATCGTCACCATTGACTTCGAGGCTCCAACCATAGTCGTTTTTGAAATCCGCCTTATCACCATAGATATTATAAGAATCCAAGTCAGCATCCTTATTCTCTCCAAATAAGGAAGTCCAGAGGTTCCTTACTGACCACGGCGACATTTCTACATCCTCGTCGATCTTCTCTTCTACGTTGTTGACAATCCCCTTCATCCGAGTTTTCCTTTCATTTGGTCCCAGCTCCAAGAACCGCTTCCACTTGCTCGGTTGGTCTGTAGACTCGCTATCAGGGTTCAAGAACACAATCGCCCCTTCTTGTCGGCTGGATAGCAGCTCATCAATCGTATCGTGCGAAACCTATTTGTTATTTGTATAAGGACAATTACAATGTGTGTAATTATAAAAGAAACCTAATAAAATTGTACATTCTAACTATTGTATAGCATGGTAATTATGCAACGATAAACGCTAGTTAATATTTTTTTTTCCGGTTAGTCACATTGAACTTAAAAGAGTTAATTGACAATTTAGTCCCTGAGGTTTGTTAAAAATTGTCACTTTGATTCAAATCTTTTTTTGTCAAATTAGTCCCTGTGGTTTTATTTTTTTGTCATTTTAGTCCCTGAGGTTTTTAAAAAATTGTCACTTTCATCCAAATCTTATTAGTCCACAAGGACTAAAATGAAAAAAAATGAAACCACGGGGACTAAATTGACAAAAAAAAAAGATTTGGATGAAAATGACAATTTTTGACAAATCTCAGGGACTAAATTGACATTTAACTCAACTTAAAACACTAGCTAATGTATCGTTTATAGTAACTCACATTGAACGCGGTTGCTAGAGTTTGCTTATCGAATCCGTCAAGCACCGATCTCGGATTAGTGCCTCCACCAAGGGCAAAAGACTGCAAATCAAAGTAATCATAGCTGATATCAAGTGTACAAGAGTTATGGTTTATAAGACCATTGGAGATGCAAGTACCTCGAAAGAACTCCAGTCGATGCTTTCGGCGGTGTCAATGCTAGTGATGATATGTAGCCGTTGACCCTGGGCGATGTTGACTATATAGAATGGTGAACCTGCTTGGATTCTGTACAAATCTCCTGCTTTTAGATCTTTCTCCACCAGGTTGTCTTTATATATCGATCCGATTCTCGCCTCACCTGCAAATTATTTTTTATTAATCAACTTAATTTCAGATTTCAGAATTTGTATTAAGTTTTCATGGAATTTATGTTCTGTTTTATTATTTTTTTGTTTCCGACTCTTGAGGAAACAAAGTTTCTTTTAAAAAAATAAAAAAATCTAAAACTACCGACGGATAATCCGTCGGTAATGGTTTAAAATCTGCTTGTTTTCCGACGGATCAAGAGGGAATAGCAACAATAATAATAAAAATGCAATGTTAGATCCAGAAACAAAACTACTACTAGTAATGTGATCATTGTGAATAATAATAATGATAATAATTAAATGTAACAATAATTAAGAAAAAAATAATAACAAATAAAGGTGCTAATAGTACTGATGATGGAATAAACGAAACATAAGCAAAAAGACCACTTATCAGTTGCATAATATGTTGGGTGGAAAATTACAAAACTTTTGACTAATGTTTATTATATGGTTAATTAATAAAATAGACAGACACCGGCTAAGTCTGCAATATTTGTGGGCATAGACGCCGTCTAGTCTCCAAATTTGTTGGCTTAGCTGGTGTTGGCTCATTTTGGTAATTTTAACCCGTAAAATAATAATTTTCCCATATGTTTGTAATAGTTTTCACTTAAAGAGTAGTCAATGTCGCTACATTAGGATGTCAGTAACCGAAATACCTACTACCATATTGAGTACTAGTTTCAGTAGTTTGTTCAAAAGTAGTAGAAAGCATAAAAACAAAGAATTTGGATCAACAATAAAAAATATTCCTATATAAAAGATGACATATAATTAGGCCGGTAAACGAACCGAACGTTCATGAACTGTTGGTGAACTTATTTGGTGGGAAGTTTGTTTATTTGATAAACAAACAAAAAAATTTGTTCGTTTAGTTAAACGAACTAACGTTAACGTTTTGTTCGTTCATTTATGTTTGTGAACGCCCGTTTATGTTTATTCATTCATGTTCGTTTATGTTTGTTTAAGTTTATTAATTACATAAATAGTTATATTTATACAAATATAAACATAAATTTGGCTTTAGCAACTTGTATAAATATAAAAAATTAGTAATTTAGTTTTTTTAGCAATACAAAATTATTTACATTTATTATGTTCGTGAATGTTCGTTTATGTTCGTTCCTGAACTGTTCGTTTAGGTTTAAACGAATGAAGATAAACGAACGCGAACATGACAAATTTCTTCATAAACGAAGACGAACACAAAAATGTGTTCGATTATGTGTTCGTGTTCGGTTAAAGTTATAAGAACAAACACGAAAATGCCTTTGTTTATGTTCGTTCAGTTCGTTTACAGTCCTGCGTATAATCATACCTATTTCGACGAAGAGGATCAAACTAGAATCAAGATATTGCGGAATGAACATGCTATTAGGTTCCATAGTAATAAACCCAATATGCATGGGGCTATCTCTAAACCTCCCACCAACCCCTCTCACCACCCTCATCCCACCCGCATCCGTCGCAATCACCCGTCTCGAGTCCGACAATATATACGGCCTCGTTTCCGCCCACCCCCTCCTCCCCCCACCCTCCGGTTCACCCGTCCCACCACCGCGCTCTTCCTCGGGCGGAAACACCCTCCCCCCACGCCCACCACGTTGTTCCTCGGGCGGAAACACTTTTCCCGCCCTTCTATCTTCATCTCCACCACCATAACCGCCATATCCGCCACGATCGCCATAACCGCGATAACCGCCACGGCCGTAGTCTTCCTCGGGTGGGAAGACTTTGCTCGCCCTTCTATCTTTTCCACCTTCACGATCACCGTAACCGCCGTAACCGCGATAACCGCCACGGCCGTAGTCCCTTCTATCTTTTCCACCTTCACGATCACCGTAACCACCGTAACCGCCGTAACCGCGATAACCGCCACGGTCGTAGTCTTCCTCTGGTGGGAAGACTTTGCTGGCCCTTCGATCTTGTTGTCCGTTAACTCCAACCACGACCACCGCCACCACCGCCACCAGGAAAAACATCCATTTGGTTGATGTTTTAGCCATGTTTTGAGTGAGTTGAGTTGGTATAGAACCGTAGAAGAGTGTAGTATAAGTAGAAGGGCTGAGGACACGTGTCGATCATGCAAATATTGTTGTATATGGGTGGCATTTGATTAGCATTGACACATGCATGATGCACCATGACCTTAAGAAGTCGTTGCTTATTAATATATAGTGTTGTGTACACATGTCGCTAACTTTATGCACAATACCATGACTATCTATATCACCTACTCGAATGTACGTACCCTAATAAGTGTTACGTATGTATTAGTGGTTACTAGTGCTCATGTTAAACATACATCTTTTAGCTATTAATTAGGCTTAGAATTGAATTTTTGAGATGTTTATTATACCATGTGTAGTGGGGAGTGATAATTATAACGCCCCCCATTCTGATTGGTTCACGTGACAGCTTAATCAGCGTGGTGCTTGAATTCAAAATGGGGTGTAGTGGGAGTGGGAAAAAAAGGGGCGCTAATCAATGTTTTTAGAACCGGACCAGACGTCGAATCGGAGTCGTCACCGGTCCACCGGTTCGACCGGTCCGGCCGTCCCAATGAACTGGCCCAAAAGTCGAACCAAAACAAAAAAATAAAATAAAAAACCGGTCGAACCTCCCTAAAACCCGGTCCAACCGGCCAAAAATCCGGTCCAACCGGTCGGACCGGCCGGTCCGGTCCGGGTTTCAAAACCTTGGCGCTAATTAAAAAAAAAAAAAACTGAAACTGAAAACATCACAGCAGCAAACTCATTCACACGTGGCTCTATTTTGTTGGTTGGTAAAGTTGGTATCGGCGTTATCAACATAACCCTTGGGCTTCAATTTGATGCATAGCGCCCCACCGTAGTGGTGTGTGGGGCGCGAAAATGGTTACAATGCCCCCAATAGCGCTCGACTACGGGTGGTCTTATTAAGCTACATGTTCATCATAATATATGATGTAATAGAATTTTCAAAGAAGTTGGTACTTGGTAGTATGTCACATGTACATATTTCTAAATTTATACTATGATAACATGTATACATGAGATGTATGATTTATGTTTTTCTCTTCTTGATGTTTGCATTTTATACAAGACTCGTAATTTAATGATAACAAATAGCATGTTACTAAATTCGATTATAATGGCTAGTTATCGTCGTCAATGTAAAAATCTAAATAACATAGATAGAATGTATGCACATGTTACGTTTGATTGTGAAACAAATAAAACTCTATAAATAGCCATGGCAGTTTAAGCGTAATCAATTATGTTAATAGTACATCGGTAGGGAATCCAACAAAACCATCATCTCTATTGGTACAAAATTTCCAAGTTGCTTACATAAGTTCTAGATTGCTAGTCGATTATCAAATTTGTTACCTATGAATAGCAACTCTTTGCCGATAGACGAAGTTGCTACCATAAGTATCAACTTGTTATACTCAGCTTTAGTAACCAAGTTGCTAACTTGCTACTGAGCAGTAACAACTGGCTACTTATTTCCAGCAACTTTGAAAGTCATTTTTTATAAAGCTACAAGTCATCTATGTCGGTTCAATGCATTTCTAATGAAACTTCATTAACGTAGCGGATCAGTCCCCTATTCGCCTAATGTCTATTGCCTGAAATAAGTTCAATTATTAATTAGTCTACATTCCACACTTTTTAACTCTTGTCATTCTGCATTTTCATTTCCCATATAGTCTATAAGTAACTCATAATTACCCAAAGAGTTTGATGTCTCCAAAATCACCCACGATTATTGCAATAACCCTACGGTCCTTGTAAAATAAGTTGTGTGTCATAAATTTCAGGTGGATATGATACACCCGTGAGCGATAGTGGTGATCTTTGTAAAATAAGTTGTGTGTCATAAATTTCAGGTGTTGTTTAGTGGTGTAAGATGGTTTGTTTTATGTTTTTGGGTTTATGGTGTAACACTTTTGGGCGATTGGGTGTATGGTGTCGCTAGTTTCTTGCTAGTGACCTCGTGGATTTAATAAAAGTTTTTTGCCGTTCAAAAAAAAAAAAAAAAACCCTACGGTCCTTAATTAATTAAATACGTTGGTAAGCTACATTGAGACAGTCTTGATTAATGATCGTTAATTAATACACTGTTCGACTAAACAACCAACCTTTAATGATACTAAATTGAATAATTAACTATGTATGATTGGGTAATTAGTAGTTAACAACTAACTGTTCAACACTGACAAATGAAAACATCTTGTTCTCTATCGATTAAGACCACCTAGAAAAAAACGATTCAATTATTCACTAGTGAAAATGACACAAATAGTTTGTCCTATAACACAAATACGATAGCACATGAATATAGTCAAATCATTATTCACTAGTGAAAATAACAAAAACACATTCATGTCTAGCTAAATTCACAAGTTAAATTGATACATACAACTAAACTCTACACTAGGTTATGATTACAAACGAACTACTTATTTTACCCATTTTTCCTTGTTTCCATGGCAACAAGAGAAAAAAAAACATCTTTAGGTGTCACATGCAAGTCCAAAATATTGAACCATATTTTTGTTTTAACTGTAAGTAAGATACCCTTACAAAGAATACTTAAGCCCATATACCACAGCTTCAACTTCAATGTAAGTTGAAAAACGCAATATATCCAAAACTTGTCTGAACTTCAAGAAATTCTCCGGGCTCTCTTAGATACTATGGCTTAGGGCTAGAAAATGGGCCTTATACTATACGGCTTTTCTTTGCAGACACCGTTTTTAACCGAGCCCAAAATGCATTGTAGGAATTGTGGGGGGGGGGGGGGGGGGGGGGGGGGGGGGTGAAGATATCTTAATATCTTGAGGTAGAGGTGACCATTTCGATCCATTTATAAAGGGATATTTAGGTCAGTTTGATCTCATTTGGGTCATAAAAATAGATCTTGACACATTAAACTTGTAGTACTCTAAGAACTCTTGGAAATAATTAAACTAGTTTTTATCCCGGGAGCGTCCCGGGTTAAAATATCTAATATAACATAGTAAAATATCTAATATGACAACATAACTAATGACTTGTCAATATATCATTTTTTTAAAGGTTAATTTCTCTTTAATCCTTGTAGTCTTTGGGACTTGAACCCAAGACCTCCCACAACCTAGGTGTTTTAAAGGTTTTGCCTTTGTCAATGGACCACCACCCCATTGGCGTCAATATATCTTAATATCTTGAGGTAGAGGTGACCATTTCGATCCTAAAGGGATATGTAGGTCAGTTTGATCTCATTTGGGTCATAAAAATAGATCTTGACACATTAAACTTGTAGTACTCTAAGAACTCTTGGAAATAATTTAAACTAGTTTTTATCCCGGGAGCGTCCCGGGTTGAAATATCTAATATAACATAATAAAATATCTAATATGACAACATAACTAATGACTTGTCAATATATCATTTTTTTAAAGGTTAATTTCTCTTTAATCCTTGTAGTCTTTGGGACTTGAACTCAAGACCTCCCACAACCTAGGTGTTTTAAAGGTTTTGCCTTTGTCAATGGACCACCACCCCATTGGCGTCAATATATGATTAATGAATATTATTATTATTATTATTATTTATTTTAAACAAATCTCTGTCATAAGTTATCATATTCTAATATAAAAAAAACGAATCTCTGCGCCGGGATATAAATCTACCACCATTACAAAATATTATATAATGTCAAATGAATTTGGAAGTTTGTAATCGATCATTCTTAAAAGAACTAACATGAAATAAGGAAAAAAAGTTATTTATTGAAATATCGAACGCATTAGTCTAAGGGTTATGTGATGCGTTAAAAAATTCATGGGTATATGATCGGGTATATAGTTCGGGTATTTGGGTATGTGGTTTCGGGTAATTGGGTCGGGTATCACCTAATCCCAGGCCCGACCCAAACCCACAATAATTTTTAAACTAATCCCAAACCTGACACAATACCAGTCGGGTTACAAAAAATTGTTGTTTTTTTCTCCGTTTTTTATATAGCACTATGGTACTCGTTGGAAAGATAATAAAACGCTCGTTAATTTGGTGTAATTTTTTTCTTTAAAAAATCTCGTATATAAAAGATATTAACGTTTAAAAGTTATGGGAGGAACATGAGAGAGAAAATAATAAATGTTTAATATTTACATTTAGTAAATTAGGTATTTAATAGATTAGGTTAAAACATATTTAAACCATATTTATTCCTTTTTTTTAATTGATCTAGAGTTGCCACATCACATCCTATATGGCATCTCTCAAAAGAAAGATTGCATAAGAGTATGACATGTAGGATTAATCCCTTTGCAATATATATATATACTAGCTGACTACCCGGGAGCGTCCCGGGGGTGAAATTTATAATATTGAAGTAATTTTTAAAAAATGAAATATAATTGCACTGAAATGCAATGTTGTGGTCAAATTGTGTTACGTATAGGATCTCGAGTAGTGTGTAGTGGTTTGAACATATGGTTTAGCTAGGAAGGGCCCTTGTACTCTCTTTAAGCACATGATAATTGTTGAATAAATATTTGGCATAGATAGATATCAATCTCCTTGCTTTATTCTAAATCTCTTCTCCAAGTTCACGACCTCTCTTGGGTATTGAGTTGAGAAATATACACGGTTAATTTGGTGATAGGTTTAAGATGTACGATAGTGCCTCCATTGATGATTATAATAGTGCGTCGAACCCATTACAAAGGTAATTCCAACTATGGAGGCCTGGTTTGTAATGAGTTATGATTGTGCAACTACATTCTCAAATTACAATGGTGAGTCTAACCCACTACAATGACCCATCCAAGTTACGCATATTGCGGCCAAACCCACACATACTTTAAACTCGCACATGCACGGATGTCACCTGATTTCGTTTTTAGATTCTATAATGAGAACCCAATTTCGATTTAAAAGACCACTATAAATATACAACTTTCTCGACAAAATGCTAATCTAATGTGGAAAATAAAACAAATTGCTAACCTAATGTCTCCCTACTCTCAAACCATTGCCTTTTACATACTATTTTAGTTGCAGTATATGCTCAACGGGTTGATGAGTGGGTTCATCCTCTCCTAGACCGATCAAATCGTCTTTGAAACACAGTTCCATTGAATTACCTGTTTAAATAGTTGATCCATTTGGCCATTTTTATAATTTATATTACCTGTTTAAGATGAAACACAAACACAGATCGACTTGTTCATAAGTGTATGGATGGCCTGTCCAATATCCTACTTGATTAACCCAACAGTTTATTGTTTGCTGGCTTCCAACCATTTTGATACTTTACACATTTATATAAAATGAAAAAAAAATGTTCTGATCTTTGATACCTAAGAAAATTGGAACTATTTTCAATTTCTTGAAGAAAATCAGAAATAACCTGATAAAGAATGTGCATCCAATTAGAATCTCTTGGACCTAAGACGTGCTTGAGAATCACACCACATTTTTCAAACTCCCGAAGAACTAAATTTGTATCAGCAGGTGAAAACCTGAAAATGCACAGTAAATGAAAAAGATATAAGAAATGTAGACTTTTTTTTTTTAAAAAATGGCTAGTCTTACCACTTATGACTTACCCCCATCCTATTTTACATCAAATTAATATAAATAACACCCTCTAGCAAGTGGGCTAGCGGCCTAGCCCTACATTTAATATAGTAACCCAAGCCTTCGCTCGAGTCACACGAAATATCTTCAGTGCACAGTGTAGTTATAGTGAATCCCAGAGGCCAAAGCAAAAGAATTCATAACACCATAAAAGAGGCCTGATGTTATAAATAACACATTAGCACGGACTCGGAAGTCTAGTCATCTTTGTTTGACAATTGGATGTAACCGAATGAGTTACATTCTCATTCAATGTATTACATCCAAATCAAGGATTCAAAGTTCCTAGTCCTGCTTTTAAATTGCTAATACATATTCAAATACTTCCTCAAAACTGAAAGCAATTGATAGAAAGCATTTTTTTAACAAAAACTAAAAATTCAAAGATGTTGGGTATGAATTTGGAACAAACTTTTATTACAATTATGTATTATAGTTGTCGCATTTGTTCAACGAAAAACAAAAAAATTATCAAATTACCAAACGCTTGAAATTCGCCGAAGAACCCTTGAAAGTTTGGTCTTTTGCCTTTGAATATCGCCTCGTTTCGTGCCTTCCATATAGTCCAACTTCCAGCTAGCACGACCATACGAATCAGCCTTCATTTATGCGGTGAAGCGTCGATAATAAAAAATAAATATAATAAGAACACCAACAAATAAGAAATCAAAAAACCTAAAAACTATTGATTACTAAAAACACCAACAATTTATAGCAAGACTCGAACAATACCATCGCTGACCATAGTCTTCAAATATTAATTGAATCTAATATCACAATAAGATTATTATATTTAGAACTTGTGAGCATAACTCATACACAGATATAGAAAACCTTTGTGAATATAAATCTTATAAATATCTAATGTATTCTACACTTACAAAAACAAACAGGTAAAAATGAAAAAAAAAAAGATTATTCGCCGATTCCTTTATGTACGGCACGCTAAATGCATGAATCAAGTTTCATTCAACTTTAATTTCACATAATCACAACTACTTATAGATAAAATCAAAACTCAAAGTTATAAAAAAGAAAAATAATAACCTAGTGGAGTGGTCAATGAGCGACCGACTGTTTGTAACTACAGCGGCGGACTGCCACCGCCACCGCCACCGTGTTCACAGTCAAAAGAAAACAGCTATGATGATCCCTCCTGATTTGGTTCCAACCAAAGGTATAATCCTGTAATCCTTCAAATCTTTTTTTTTTTTAACTTGCACAACCCCCTAATAACCTGCACATTGGAGATCGGCATCAAGAAGTCTTTCATACAACTTGGTTCGTTTACATTTACCTACTAATCACCACCAACTTAATTATATCTCTTAATTTTTAATATTAATAAATAAACAAAATAATATTCAGATCTACATGCTTACCGGCCAAATCCTCATTCATCTTCATCAAAAATAATATCCTCATTCATATCAGGCAACGTATACGGCCAACTATTGTTTCATTACTCAAAACTTCTCTATTAGTTGTTGCGGTTGTGCGAAGGGAGGATGACAGGCCCAACCGTCGGTTGAAACAGAAACGACAACAGCAGCAGTTAGTGCTATCAGTTGCTGCAGCTTGGTCACTTCCAGTGAGCCAGTCGGTGCCCTCTTCCAGTCCCATCCTTGTAATCTAGTTGCCACACAGACTGATTTCACGCTTTCATTTGCGAAAAGAGCTGGGAAATGATCCATTAAAGGTATGTCCCCCACCTAGTAGTCGATCCAGAACCTGATGTCCAGACCATTACCAAACTTCCCTTTAAACATACATCTTATGGGTCCCTTTCTCGTAAGCTTTTGAAAACTCACTTTGTACCTAGAATAAGAATGAGTAGTTAAAACATTAGATAGAAAATCTGAAACATATTAAAAAATAGAATGATCATATGATTTGACTGAGTATGGTGAAAGAATACGATTCAACGGATCTTGATATTAAGTACATGATGATGTAGTAAAAGAAAAAAAGTTCATATGCTCACACCATCATCATCATCATACACCATCAACAACATCATTCAACATCACAATGGACCACATCGTTCATAGATTCCTCTCACCATATAATAATGCACTTGCACATTAACAGGTTTGACCATTTGACATTAAAAGTCAAGATATGCATGAACTTTTTATGGGTTCAGTTTATAAAATAGGTGGATATTGCTGACAACAGAAGTGTGAAAAAAAAGGTTCCACATAGTTGTTACCATGATGGTGTAAAATAGATGATCGTCCACGCTCGATTTCCACACGTCTCGTCGACACCGAAACCAACACCGTAGCTTCCTGTGTCACCACCAGGACCACAGCGAACCGTAACCACCATCGAAACCATCACCATCAAAGTTACAACCAATATCGAGGCGACGAGTTAAGATGAACATGCCAAACCTCTGCAAACTCAAAAGCCGTTTCTCCAGGCTTCATATTTTGTGGCTCCAAATACCGAACATCACAAACCACAACCCATGGTGGGTTGTGAATGAATGACTGCCTGCATTACGAAATCAATTATTTTTTAACACAATCTAATAAATACTATTGAAAAGTAAGTAACACAAATTTTGGATCGAAACAAATGCAACTATGTGATCTCTAAATTATCAAACACACCACCAATGACAACTTTTATAAAACGCTTTTTCGTTAGAATTCATTCTGCTGTAAATTCATGGGAAAAAAACCACTCACCTTGCAGGCGAAGAGGTCTGCATAGAGACATCGAGCAAGATGAACTTCAGCACACCAATACAAATTGTCTGTCATCGTAATACAGATTCTTTGTCGCTCGACTCGTCATTATGGTACCAAAATTCATCCTGTTTTAATAACAAAATAAATAGAAGTTACTTAATACATAAAAATATATTTGTGCAGGTAATGTTGGCAAGTCACAAAGCTCTCAACTCAATAACAATAAACTACAAAAACGGTTTTGTTTAAGCGTTTCATAGAGATCCTAGAGACAACAGTACATATTACATAATAATAATAATAATAATAATAATCGCTTCCAACGATTCCAACAAAGTCGAATATAATTTCAATCCGTCAATAACCATTTGCCGAAAAAAAGACGGCTCATTCCCAATCAGTAACATGCGGCGAAATTCGACGCATATCGGTTATGAAACTTGCGCCGATACGCTGGAATACTGTCGATGAGTTGCTTTGTAAACATCCAAACAGACTAAAAAAGATCACGGATCCAACCATAAACTGAAAAAACTCACCTCTTTCAACCAGTCATAAAACGCGCTAAAAACATTAGTCCCCGTCGCAGTTTGTCCACCTAGGGCTGCAATTATAAGGTTGTTCCGATCAACGTCTATATATTATAACATCTAAAAACAAAGCATTAACATAAAAGACTACACATACAGCCAAACCTTCTCTAACTGGAGTTTCTTTCTTCTTTCAAGTTCAAGTTCATGTGTCTTGTACTCTTGTTTTTCTGCAATGATAAAAAAAGGGTGATCTAATCACAAGAAATACTGTCAAAAGATTGATAAATGCTGATTCACTTAATGGAAACTATAAACAATTGTAACAATTAAAGGTGTTGGTTATATACTCTTCACACAAAAGTCAAAATAGTTTTAAAAAAAGCATAAATGTATATATAAATTAAAGGTGCTGGTTATGTAGTCTTCACACAAAAGACAAAATAGTTCTAAAAAAAAAGCTTAAATATACATATAGATACTTACGGTTGAATGCCACAAAAAGAGTACATATGTCTCCGGTGCTATGTGCGTCTTCTGTCCACAAAAAGGGTTTTGTTTACGGATTGTTGGTTTCTGATAAATTTCGACTTGTTATATTGGCAGGTCATTTCAGGAGATAATAAACATGATTCTAGTGATTCTAGTTTTATGATATGTTCATCTCGTATTGAAATCTATGGTTTCTAGACAATGTTTGATCTGAATATTTGAGTTTTTGTTTAAAAAAAATAAGAACTTGATTGATAATATTATCTTTATTTGAATGCATTATTCTTAAGTACCACATTTAAATGCACATTAATATTTTAAAACAACAACTACCAAATAACATAATCATACATCATTACAGGAAACACAGGAGCTGTTGTAGAAAAGCCTAACCAGAACCAGTAGATAAACAACAAACCAGACAACCAAAAATGACATGTTTTGTAGTTTTTATGTGATCAGTAGACAACCATGAACATGCTTTGTAATACTTATGTTATCACTTAGTTTCTTAACTTTCCGCTCAAACCTACGCTTAAAAACACTCAATGTTTTGTTTTAAGACAAATAAAAACCCATGTTAAACCATCGCGCAACGCGCGATAGTGAAACACCCTAGTTATTATTATTATTATTAGGTTAATAAGTAATGACGTGATAATCAGCAAATAACAAATAAATACCTGCGCGGATTATTATTATTGTGAGCTTCTCGAGATTGAACTTTTGTTTCGAATTTCTATGTACGGTCGATTTTTAGGGCTTTTCATTATTCGACACTTTTGTTTGATTGTACGATGGCCGCACCGCCTGTTAGGGCAAGAGCAGACTAAGATTATCTTATTAAGCTTCTTTTGATTGGCGATAGCAACCAATTTGATTATATAAACCCTACATCTGAAAGCATAGTAATTGAAATTAATCATAATAATATATACCTTTAAAAGATTTGAATAACAATGTTTTTTGGGATTTGAGGTTTTTGTGTTTGTCCAAGTCGACTTCAATCCAGCATAAGAAGATGCGGACTCATCATCATCAAGCATAAAACCAATAGAATTATGTCTACCTTTGGCGATAGCAGTGGACCCCACATTAGATGTCATCACAGCTAATGCATTCTTAAACGATACTCTACGACCCTGCATGACAACAAAAGGTTATTATTAAAAATTAACTTCTTAGTTGTGTTTTTTTTTAGATTTGCCAGATATACATACCTGAGAATCGGTGATGTGGCCATTTTCAAAAATCTGAAGAAGAATGTCAAAGAAATCGGGATGGGCTTTTTCTATTGTTAAACAAAACTAATCACATTCATCCAACTTCACAGAGTGAAGATGCATACCATATTAATACAATTTAAAACCAACATACCTAAGTGTCATGTTACAGGCAGATTAACACCTATAAAATTAAAACTTGTAACCTCTAATTCAGTCAAGAAACGCAATTAAGATCCTCCTGAAAAAGGGTAACAAAAATTAATAAAACTAAACAACAAAAAACAAAAACTTTATCAAACTCATCCAAGATTAATAAACAACAAATACCCAAATCATATAATAAAGTTCTAACAATACCCAGATGAAAAGAGGTTACATTCAAATCATTCAAATCAGCGGAGGAGAATTTGATGAAGACGGCGATTAGAATGATATCTGCAAAACTGTGTCGATAACATAATCAAAATCTACGATATTATGAAAATAAATCAAACATCGAATACATATATGAATCTCTAATACCTGATTTAGATTGTAGGACACACAGGAGGATGATTTGATGTACACGACGATACGTGGGGATGGTGGCTAGGGTTTCCGACGAATTAATGGTGACGGTGGTGCTACTGGTGGATTACCGTGGTCACAGGAACGGTGGTGGTCGCTTGGTTTGGGTCGGGACTGATGGTTCGACGATTGGTGCTTGGTAAGTTATGAGAGATTGAGGGGGAGAGGTGGGGAGAGAAGGATTGTTATTGATTGAGAGATTATTCTGAAGGAAAAGGAGAAGAAGAATTGAGAGGTGAGAGAGACGGTGAGATAATGAGGATGCCTATAAAATTTTGGGGTTTTATATTCTTCTTTTTTTAGTTAAAAAACGAAAATACTCAAAAACATCAAAAACTCTCAATTATTAAGCCACGTGGCACTCTCAAGAAGAGGTTGAGGCCTCCATTGCACGCCACGTCAGCAAACCCATTTTCTTTTATATATATTAATAGATAATAGATATATAGATATAGATATAGATATAGATGTTACTGTGATACAAAATCATCTTGATTTTTGAAATTCATTTGTTTTGGGCTGTAAAAGGGGCCAACAAGGAGATTCCGGGCCTTTAATATCTGACCTTAGAGTTTCTCTTGGTAGGCTGGTACCAAACATGGAATTTATAAATATATTTGTTTTTTTAAACATATTCTAATTCTTTATTTTAGTGATTGGTATTTTTTTCTTATTATATTAACCTAGAGGTCATGGGTTCAGGTCATTGAGTGGGCCTATTATAGAAATACTAGGTAAGGATGTGTACATCTGGCCAAGTTGGTCTGATACCCTTGAATCGCGCACTTGTAGAAGCCTAGTGCACGGGGTTCAAGAACGTGCACTGGCGCTACTTGAGATGGACTTGAGCCTAGGTCAAGCCTATTTTTTTTTTAATAAACGAGCCCGAGCTTCACTTATCAAGTTTGAGATAGCTCATGAGCCTAAACGACTAAACTAACATGTTATTCCTAAATATGTCCACAATGAGATTAGAACTCTCAGCCTCAACCTCAACCTCGCAAGGATTAACACCTTTTCTATACGTCTTAATACAACCAGGCTTCAAGCACTTTTGCCATGTACTTTCTCATGTTTAGTATTTTTAATGTGTGTATTCAGTTTTCTTGATTATGGGCTCATCAGAGCAAATACAAAATTATTTTATTTGTAGAACCATAAAATTGTATGAACATCTACATATGTTTCAAATGTGATAAATAAGACGGTTATATAATAGTCTACCACCATCTTTCTCCTGCTAAGCACTAAGTGTTTATTATGGTTTTCTTAATTTTTCTAGAGTTGTAAAAAATGTAATCTAATTTTAGTCAAATTCTATTAGGGTCTTCATATTAAGACACCCCTCAATCCTTATTTTGGCACTCCTGAGTATGCTCCACATGCTTCATTTTACGCTAAAAGACAAACCAATATGCTCATATTGGTCAATATGGAGTATATTGGGGGCGCTAAAGGACAAACTGCCCACCAATATGCTCCATATTGATCATCATAGAGCATATTGGTTATGGAGGACGTTTAAATAGATTTACGGGTGTCTCAATAGAATAAGCGTTAAATCAAGGGTGGTAGAAAGTTTTATATAGATATTTAAGATAAGGAACTTTTTATGTGTTTTCCATTTTGGGAGCTTTAATTCAACTTTTCTTATTTTCTGGTATGTATGTTATTGAAAAGGGATAACTACAAATGGTTATTTGATTTACTACCTACAACTAGCCTGAAATAGAAAGAAGAAAAAAAAGGCTTGCTATGTTTTTATGAGTGAGAAAGTACTACCTTTTATATAAGTGGTCATTGGGCTAAACAATAGAGTGGGCTGAAGAAGCAATTGATTTAAAGAAAAGAACATATGGGTCAGTAGTGGTCAATCAAGGGTCAAAGATATGTGGGTGTAGTGTACTAGTTTAGCCATTAAGTCATAAATGGTTTGACCCAAAAGTTAAAAGAAAAAGAGAATCACCAGAATGCTTCTTTCTGTTTACGCCTGTAAACCGTAAAGTGTTACGACAATGAATATTTAAGCCACTGCAATCAGTGGCGAAGCTTGGTTCTCGAATCGGTAGGGCCCGGACTTAATTTTTTTTATCGGTAGTGGCCGGAAGATCAAATCGGTGGGGACTAGACTCAATTTACCTACGAAAATTGCAAAGTTACACCGCTGCACCAAAAATCGGTGGGGGCCGGGCCCCCCTCGGGCCCTAAAGAAACTTCGCCACTGACTTCAATATAAGGAGTTGAGCAATAACTAAATGTAGTGGTTTAACCAAAACTAAAAAAAAAAAACTAAAAATAAAAGATGAGATTGGTCGAAAGAGGGTTGACCCCATATCTCAAGGCTTGGCACCCATTAATTGAATGGCGGAAGGGGGCTTTGGCGGCCGTCAATAACAAGAGGGGTGGTGTTTAACCCCCATGCTGGTCTGGCGTGGGGCCGTAAACCCACTACAAACAATCTTAGATAAGATTTTACTTTTAAAAAAAAATGAACATATTGACAAAGCTATATTGTATAATTAAATATTGATAAAAAAATCAATATTCTTAAACATTAACCTTAAGACCTAATCGGATGGCTGACACATGGATGAAATTCTCACTTGAACATGTTCGATGAGATTTAACCCACAATAGTTTCGTGAAATGGGACAGGAAGCTATTGTCGTTTTATATTAATATTTTTATTGTTTATGTAGACAGGTTGTATAATTAGCTTCCGTCTCATTCCACGAAACTATTGTTGGTTAATCTCTTCATACATGAATTTACATTTAGACATTTAAATCTCAATCTGCCATGAAATTTATTTTTGTGGACCAGGCAAAAGCACAACACATCTACATAACAGAAACAAAAACTACAAACAGTACAATGGTGCTTTTAACTCAGTCTACCTAGCTCAGGTCCAAATGCCTAGACCTATTAGTAGTCCAACCAAAGATATCCGACCTATCTCCTCCAAGAGAGCGTCCGCCAACCTCATAGTGTTGTTGAAGACCGTCCCATTCATAGCTTTCCATATACACCATAAGTTCGAGTAATTGATTGCACCCCTATGTTTCTACATTGTTGTGTTCCAAAATTAGGGTTTAAAGTTTAAAATATTTTATTTTTTTGGTCAATTTTTAATTTGGTGAAATACCTATATATGTACACGTTCACTTTCATGGTTTTATCTTTTAATTTGTGTATTCACTTTTATGTTTACATACAACCAGTATTAAGCCTGTGGGGCGCAACCATGCTAAATAGCGTTTGATGCCACACCATCACTAGTGATCACCAACACTGAAGTTGCGTGCGTGTTAATGAGAAGAAATTAGATCGAAATGTGAAACATAAAAAAAAGAATAACTAAGTCGATCTAGAACTTGCGCAGTGCCACGGACCTATCATACGAGAAAAAATAGACGTAAAACGTTGAATGACACACACACACACGTTGTGCCGTACGTGTTAACTCACAATGAAACATAAAAACGTTGAACCACACAATCATATTGAGTCGTGTTAACTCGCAAAATTAGAACGTAACGTAAAATGAAAAATTTGTGAAAGATGAAAAGTATAGTGATTTTTTTTGGAAAACACCTTAAGCATGAGATACAACATCTCTATGTACAAAAATTGTCTAGGAGAAGAAAGCTTTATAAGATTCACATTAGCAAGCTGCAAAGAAGCATATCCATAACTTTTTCCACATGATAAAAGCAATGCAATAAATTGCTAATCAAGTCCACCATAAATTTCTATCAGTGGCATCAAGAAATGAAATTGGAAGTTAGGTTAGTTGAAAATATTCCACATAAGACCTCCCAACCTGAAAAGGCATCACAATTATTTTTTTTTACGTAAAGTTCGACTTTTATTGATTTTTACAATCTTTTTAAGTTGTATATACGTATATATTTGTATGTGTAGAAACCTTTTTATATAATTTTGTTATATATATATATTTTATATAAAATTGTAATTTTTTTAATACAATGTAGTAATTACTTAATTTTGTTTGATATCTTTCTCAAATGCTTTAGAATCACATAAGCAAGGTTCTGAAGTTGCGAGATGCATTGCTGATGAGCTATCACCGTAATGAGGTAATTGATGACAAAATGGGCCTATCGTGTGGTCCAGTATGAGGTAAAGACGAGTAACTTATTGATGTGGGCCGGGCAGTCTGCGTTGACACAAATCATTTTTTTGTCCATGATTGAAATTTATTATTAAATCATGAGGGTGCCAAATATGTTTATGAAGATTATGTTATTTTAATAATAATAAAGTTGTTTGAATATAATAATTAGAATGTTTTATGCATTAAAATACCTATTGATTATCTTGTATGGGCATTTAGGGAAGAAAAGTGGTAAAATTTAGAAAATTGTAAAGAAACCATTGGTATACCATCTTAACTTTGGACAATTTTGACATATTTGCCCATGCCTCATTCTTTATAATGTAGTATAGATAGTAGGTATAGGTTCCTGTACAAAGGACATTTTTCTTACAAAGTGTGATAAGTCTATGTAGTCATTGTGTTTTACATTTTGGCTATGATGCTTTCGATTCCTTTTGCATTGTACTATATTGAAAACACGAAACGTAACAATTTAAAGCACAATCAAATGTATTCTAGACATGAAATCTAAAACATACCGATTACTTTATTCCTATGGTGTTTTAGATTGTATGTCGAGAATAAATTAATTAGTGTTTAAAATTATTATGTTTTGTGTTTTTCTATATAATACTATGCCAAAACAATATAAAACATCATGCCTAACATTTAAAACACAATACATGTATATACTTCTCACACTTATACAAAAATTTATCCTTTTTTATACAGAAACCCCACCCCAATATACTATAGATAACTGTAACTCTTTAAATGTTTTAGATTAACCAAAATCATTAAAGAAAATTTATTTTCTTATAAAGAAATCTTGTTGCACCATATTTGGTGGGTTTGAAGCCCTTTTCCTTTGTGGAAAAAATAGGAGCAACCTAGGATTCCAGAAAAGTTTTTAATGTTTGGTTGGTATTTTATACCCAAAAATATATTTTACCAAATCAAAAGTAAAAGTAGGGAATCAAAGCAAAAGGCTATGTGGAAGATGGTACATGGTTTTAATAATTTATGTCTACTGAAGAAAACATCATTTGGAGTATTGTGAAAGTGACAATTTGTAAAAGAAAACATCAATCCATATGAAGACTTTTCTTTTATAAAAATAAAGCTTGATTCATTCAGGGTCCTCATTCCAAGGATTCGTTTCTACTCACTCACGTGCGGGCCACTCGTGACCACATTGCACACGTCTTGCCTTAAATACATAGCTTCGATCAGTATCCATTTCTTTATTCACAAACTTTTGGCCCGTATGTTTGTTGTTTGTTTCTACACAAGGTTCGATCATGGCTGCAGCCTTCGAAACTCAAAAGACTTTCTATTTAGTAAGGGCTTGGACCCATGTTACCGTTTTGTATTTGAATAATTAACGGTGTTGATTCCTGGTATAATACGAAGCGTGACTCAAACCCGGTATGAAAATATTGTGTTTCGGGTTGGTCAATGTAACATGTTTGATAAAAATTGGATATTCAGTTCGACTTATCATTTTTTTGATCGGTAAACTTCGCAAATTTCATTCATCACCAAAGTTATATACATGATTGTTCAAAGCAAGACGCTAAATACAATCAATATAATACACCCGATACATCACCAATCCCTGTCCAACACATTCGTTATATGGCCTACATTAAGTTATTGGAACATTGAAAGCTCTCCAATTCTCCCACGTCCATCCCGATTGTTTAAGCTTGTATTTCGTCCATGTAAATGCCAAAGCTTGAACTTCACCAAAAACACTTGAGGCGTTCACCCTTTTACCGTTGAATATGAGATCATTTCTTACTCGCCAAATTACCCAACACGTTGCTAGAATTATTATACGAAACAGCGCCCGTTTTTCATTAGTAATCTTCACCGAAGCAGTTCGACTTATCTAATTCTATGAATAATGGCGTCATGTTTCAGGTTGTGCTAAAACTGAATGGTCGTCAATATGTTTAAAATTAGGACCATAATTAATAAATATGTCTAACCGAACATGATTGAAACAATAAACCAACCGTTCTGTTTAGTACACTTAAGGTTGACTAAACGGTTGGACACCTCAATGTGCCAACTTGTTTACAATTCATATAATATGTATATAATTTTATTAATACTCGTTTAAAGCATTTACAACTTGAGAGTAAACCATTAAGATGCTGATGACATAGGATCGGATAATGATACGTGTCTTTAGCCACGTCCACAACTGTACCTGAATTCATGCACACATTTGCCATCAGGCAAGCCATGATCCCATGTTTTCATTTTGTATTTCCATATCTCTTTGTTTTACGTTAGTGCATTTCTACATAGTTTTTTTATGTATTTAAGGAACTACTTCAAAGATGAATAGCATCAGAAAATTGAATCGTTTAGTCGTGTTTCTACTCTTGTTTCTTGGAGCCTAACCCACTCTACGGGTCACTTGAGAGATTAGCCATCTCAAATCGGCTTATAACAATGGTGCTTTCATTTCCGAACCTTCCTTCCGCCATGCCGCTCACCGACGACAAACCACCTACCACCAACGATCTCCTCCGACAACTTATTGCCCAACAAGCCACCTACCTCCAAACCTTAATCGAACAAACCCGCACCCTTCACGCCATATTCGATCGACAAGCTACCACTCTCACCTCTATTTCCGACAAATTTCACAATGAACCACCACCCGCTCCATCACCCTCTTCACTCACACCGTCAACCGCCGCATCTACAACCAACACAATACCGGTATCGAACCCGCATCCAAAACCTAAGCTATCGCCTGAACCACACCCGAACCAGGCTGCTTCACGAACCACCCTTGACCCATCTCTAAAAACGTATTTTCCATTGGGTGTAACTGTAGCCAGCCATATTGCTTGTAACCCCTTTGCAAAACCATTTGAGCCACCTCCGTTTCTACAACCAATACAAACCTATCCCACCGCACTGTTAGATCCAACAGTTGCTGCGACACCAGAACCAAAACTTCAACTATCCATTCATCAAAACATCCACAAGCATAAGTGGGAAAAGTTACCAAAAATAACAGTGATGCACGGCGTGTGACGCGAATGGAGACCGCCATGGCAACCACCATTTATGTCTGCCCCGAAACCATCTCCACCATCACCAGCCACCCCACCTCCCCACTCGACACCGTCACGAAACCCGTTTACACCATTAGGTATATTCGGCTCTAACTACTTTGTCCAGGCAATTTACAAATCGTCATTGCTTGATAAATCAAATTTTGGTTTACTTGTTGGCAACCTACTAACTGATATGGCTTCTGTATCAAACAAATATCAACTTCCCTTGTCAATGGATGTTAGAGATAAACCAATGGGTAGCCCAAGGAAACGAGAGTGGCGCCCACCATGGCGTCCCATTGAGACCGCTCCAAATGCCGCCAGAAGACTCGAATGGCGGCCTCTCCGTGGCGATATTAATTGTCAGTCCTTGAGGACAAGGACGTTTTTTAGGGCGGGAGTATTGATGCGTGTCTTTAGCCACGTCCACAACTGTACCTGAATTCATGCACACATTTGCCATCATGCAAGCCATGATCCCATGTTTTCATTTTGTATTTCCATATCTCCTTGTTTTACGTTAGTGCATTTCTACATAGTTTTTTATGTATTTAAGGAACTACTTCAAAGATGAATAGCATCAGAAAATTGAATCGTTTAGTCGTGTTTCTCCTCTTGTTTCTTGGAGCCTAACCCACTTTACGGATCACTTGAGAGATTAGCCATCTAAAATCGGCTTATAACAGATAATCAACATTAAGGAGTAAGGACAATACTTAATATGATTAACAAATAAAGCATAAGAAACTAAGATAGATGATAAAAAGGAAAACACAACTAGTGGCCGATCTGATTGGAGAATGACTTGACGAATGAACATTTCGATAGTTTGTTTGGCTGACCCACTGGCCGATCCGACTGAATGATGACTCGGCGAATAGACATTCTGATAACTTACTAGGTCAGTACACTGAGAAACGGAATATATTGTGGACAAACGGCATAAGCATAATTAACCATCAGACAAAGTAAAGACGACCTTTACCCATCGGACCTTGGCCGTAACAGTGACCTACCTATGGCCGAATCATTAAAATAATAATAAAAGCCATACCTTGTCAGGCGCTACAATGACGGACGTCACTGTTCACGCCGCCTGAAATGATTGCCCGTCATCAATGCGCAACCTTCGCCATGGCTATAAATACCCGGTTGGTGCGGGCATTAATGGACACATTAATACCCATCGAAAGTTTCTCTGCTTCCGAACCATCTCACTAATTCACTACTAATTCATCGACTTCAACATTTTGGTGCCCCCACCATGGGGCCGAAGTAGACTCGCTCGAGGAAACTTTTTCCCCACGTCAAATGTCATCATTCGATCCACCACCTACGAGCAACGTCACTCCGGACGTGCCTCCAGTCGTGTCGCCGGAGTTGGTTTGATCCAACTTCCTACAGATACGACAATTAATGAACGACTACATGAGAGAAGAGAGGGCTAAGGGTTTGGCACTAAGGTTATCTTTTGATGATGAAGACGCCATTGCAAGAAGCGGCTCTCCACCATTGCCGATCCCTAATCAAGGTTCATCAGGAGTGACTGTAACCCCTGCTTCTTAGCTGGCCGACATGATTCAAAGGAATGATAGGGCACCCAATGCGACCCAAGTCACAATCTCAGCACCGACCTCCCACGTCCCAAGGCCAATCGTACGGACCGAGCCTTTTAATGTAATCCGAGACGAAAATGATTTAGCCCGACCCTACCGGCCCTCTGAAGGGTCAAAGTTTACGGCCGAATAGCTGATTTTATCCCACCAATCCGCACCAAGATGCCAGCTAACGTAAGAATCTATGATGGGACAACCGACCTAGAAGATCACATATTATTATTCGACAGTGTTGCCCGAATGGAGGGATGGTCGATGCCCACGTGGTGTCATATGTTCGTTCAGACTTTGTCAGGGGTAGCTCGATTTTGGTTCAGCGTTATCCCTTCGGAGAGCCTTGACAAATTCAATGATCTAAAGGCGAAGTTCATTAACCACTTTAGGCAGCAGTGTAAACACATGAAAGACCCCGTCGAGTTGCACAACATCAAACAGAAAGAAGGTGAAAGCCTGAAGGAGTTTGTGTCTCGTTTCAAGGAAGAATCCCTGCAGGGTAAAGATGCAAATGAAAGAATGAGAATATCCAGTTTCTTACACGGATTAAGAACGAAACAGCTGGTCGAAGATTTGAATGCCTGGGTGCCCACTACCATGGAAGAAGCCATAGAAAAAACTGAAGCATTCGTCAGGGGAAAGGAAGCTGCTCAAGCTATCGAGTTTAAGAAGAAGCCGGAAGACTACTCACGAAAAGAGTCTTATCGGTATGCCAGGAAAAGAGACCAGTCCAATCATCGAGGATTCCGCGGAGGTAATGATCGGAATCCCCGAGAAAATAAAACAGAAAGGAAAGACCGACCGAGAGGAACTGAAAGAAAGGAGTTTATCTTCACCGAGTTAACCAAGACACCACAAGAGATCTTGGCCACTGAAGCTGCCAATATCAAATTCAAACCGCTGTACCCCTTGCAGAAGACGGCTAAATAGCAAAGTTCTTGAAAGTATTGTGAATTTCATGAGGATAAAGCGAACGATACTAATGAGTGCTTCCGACTTAAGAAACATATCGAAGAAGCAGTGCAATGAGGGCAGCTGGACCATCTAATAAAAGACATCCACAATCGGAATCGTAAGAATGATGGAAAGAATGATAAGCAAGTATTGATGGTCCGACCAACAGTAGCATTAAAGTGGCCAATAGTGGTTTTTGAGGACAGGGCAGAGTCGTTGCATTGGAGTGAACTTCCAATTTCTTCCCCTCCATCAAGCCCCAAGAAGCGAAGGAACACCCTTTCATTATCCAAGTCACCATAGGTGATCAACTGATTCACCAAGTGTATTTGGAGAAGGAGCTGCCTTGGATATAGTGTATGAACATTGCTTCATCCAGCTGTTGGAACACATTCAAAGCGGAATCATCCCCGTATCATATCCACTGGTCGGATTCTCGGGAGAAAAGGTATTGCCCCGAGAGCAAATGCAACTGTTTGTGGAAATTAGTGATGGACCCAGAAAGCGGGTTGAAGCATTAAATTTCATTATAGTTTTTGCGTCCACATTGCACAATGTTCTGATTTGGATGCCCGGAATTCGGACCTTTGGGATGGTAATGTCAAGCAAGCATGGGATGATCAAATTCCCAACACTCTGGGGAATAGCGACCTTGTACACCACCGTTCGGTATCCAGAGGTCGGATATTCGAATAAGGAAGAAGACACACTGGAGGAGTGGTACATCAATCGGGATCATCCCGAACAAGCTATAACAGTCGGGAGGACCCTTAGCCTGGAATGCAAGAGGTTGTTGTATCGGTACCTTGAAAACAACATGGATGTGTTTGCGTGGGCTCCGAGCGACATGACAGGGATACCCCGGCATATCATTGAGCATCATCTCAATGTATACCCTCAAAGTTCACCGGTAGTATAGAAAAAACGGTCCCTTGCCCCAGAAAGAAGTGTCGTCATGCTGGAAGAAGCTCAAGCGCTACAAGAAGCAGGAATCATGAAGCCGGTACAATACCCGACTTGGGTATCCAACCCTTTGATGGTCGAAAAAGCAAACGGTTCATGGAGAATGTGTATAGACTACAAAGACTTGAACAAGGCATGCCCCAAAGATCACTACCCGTTACCTGAAATCGATTCAAAGGTAAGTGTTTTCTCGATGCATACAAGGGGTACCATCAGATACAGAATGGAAGAGGCGACGAAGAGAAAACTTCCTTCTACACGAATCAAGGACTTTTATGTTACCGGAAGATGTCGTTCGGTCTAAAAAAACTGATGGGGCTACCTATCAGCGATTAATCGATAAGGTTTTCAAAAGGCATATTAGAAGAAACTTGGAAGCATATGTAGATGATCTGGTCATCAAGAGTCCGGACAAAGACCAGCTGTTGATTGACATTGCTGAAACATTCAATAACTTAAGGAGAGCTAACATGAAGTTGAACCCCATGAAGTGCTTCCTTGGAATGGAAGAAGGCCGGTGATGGACGGGGTAAATCATGGTGTTTAAGATGCCTAATTATGAGGTTTTAATGTCGTTTGAGCGTTTATATGCTTTGAATGTGATAACTACGCAACTTTGTGTGATTGTAGGTTCAATGGCATATTTGGATGGATTTGGAAGCTTAAATGTGGTTAAGGTTGAGTTTGGATGGTGAACCAAAAATATGGAGGTGTTCATGGACGTTGGAGCGTTAAAGAAGAATTTTGAATAGGCCAAGAACACCCGAATCGGTGGCTACTACTACTATTACTACTACTACTACTACTAATAATAATAATAATAATAATAATAATAATAATAATAATAATAATAATAATAATAATAATAATAATAAAACTTAAAAAAAATAGAAGTGAGAAATGAGATGTGTCTCATTCTCGTGAAGTTAGAACAAAGAAAAGACAAAAGAGTAAAACAAAATTCAAACAAGGAACAAAAGTAATTCAGTTAATGTTTAGTGATTGTTGGACGTAAGCCATGAAAGTTCATCGTAGGGGCGCCGAGTAAAGAGGTTGAATCATCTGATTTTTTATAATAAATCTTTCAGAGAGTGCTGGCCGTAAGGGGTGTTACTCCAGCCATAACTTACGGCAGGTAAGGAGTAAATTATGGGAAGTTGTTGTGGATAATATAAAGTGATAATTTTTACCCTAGTTCGACATCTCAGCCACCAAAGGGACGATTGAGAGCAACTTTTGACAGGATTTTGGAGCAAAAATCATCATTCTTCACCATCATTCATCCATACTTTCAATTCTAATCATCATGTTCAGTATCATTATTCATATTTTTGAGTTGTTTCTTGTTACTATGAGCGGCTAAACATCTTGTAATCACCTCCGGGTGTATGGTTTAATTGTGAAATTTCAATCTTGTTTAATTTGGTTTATGGATTATTTTTCATTTAGTTGAAGAATATTTGTGGTTTTTATCATTTAAACAATTCACTTGTTTTCATTTGCTTATCTTTTTATCATTCACATTCGGTTTTTCTTGTATCGTGAGTAGTTTGATAATTGGGAGGGTAGGTGATACTTGTGGGTTGGTAATTGTGACACCTGGCAAATTCGGGTTAACAACGTTGTCTAGATGAAAGTCTACCTTAGCGAGTCACGTGTATATTGTACTTAACTGGGTTAGTTAAGTCGGGTTATGGTTCGGGAACTATTGGTTAGTCTAGAAGATCATTGGATGTTGGTCTAGAGGTTCGGTAGATGTCAGTCCTTAACCAAGTGTACAAACGGTGACGATTTGTAGGATCGTCAGGGCATACGGAACGTACGAGTCTCGAGTCCCGGGAATTGGTGAACGAGTGTAAATATGTGTATTTACTTGTGTTATGTGTTTACAATCATTATGTGACTTGTCGGTACATGAATATGCATTAACATATGTTAAAACGGGGTTTAACGCGCAAAACACACCAACATAGGGGCTATAGGCGATTAGGCTTGGTGGATAGCCTAATCGCATGACTGTGGGGCGAGTAGGAGGATCCCTATAGGCGAATAGGGCTAATCGCATGAACAGTCATGCGATTAGGCACCCTACTCGCGTATAAACCTGCACAATCGCATGGAACGGGCTGGACGACTAGAAACGCCTATAAATACAACACTTAACCTCCTAAACTCAATTAGACAAACCCTAGTCGTCCCATAACCGCCCCAAACACTTAAACAACCTCTGGAAGGCGATTTTGATCAAAAACACAAGGTTTCAAGGTCTAATCATCATCCTTTTGCAATTCCAAGGTTTAATTCTCATCCATAATACTTTGTAAACGTTTTTAATCAATCCCTAATGGTCCAGACCTGTTCATAAACGAAAAAGCTTTCTGAAAATCGTCAATAAGAGTTATTAATCGGATTATAATTAATAAACATGCGTTACGGGTATGTATGATTAGAAAGATAGGATTTTTATGAATCTTGATGATGTTTTGATGTGTAATCATGCTAGGTCAGAATTAATATTGTTAGTATGATGATAGAGATCTCAGTAATTGAATAATAGGGTTATGATTACATGCGTTAATTGAATGTTGCATGCTATGTGTATGTGTTTGGATTGCTATGGTTGCATGCAGGACTGATTTTACGAGGTTGAACGAAGGGTTTTGGGTTAAACATGTTTAGGATAGTGTTTGGGATGATATTGGGTAGTTACACACGCTCTGGATCTGAATTGGAGCGTTAAACGCGCGAAAAACCGGAACAGCAAGGTTACAGGCGATTAGCCTTGCTAATCGCGTGTAATAGGGGCGAGTAGCCCCCACTCGCGTGTAATAATGGGCGAGTAGGCCCACTCGCCTGGCTGCAAGGGCGAGTAGCCCAATCGCGTGGTCCCAAGGGCGATTAGCCCTAATCGCCTGACTTAAGGGGCGATTAGCCCTAATCACGTGACATTTCATGCGATTAGCCTCCCTAATCGCGTGTACTGCTGCTGTAAGCGTATATTAGCATACCGAGACCTGATTTGACATGTAGTAACATGCTAGGAACCCCGTAACATGTCTAATAACTTGGTAACATATAATTGGATGTATTCCGGTGATACGTGAACTATGTGCTATAACTTGTTGTGTGTTAACGTATGTTAAGTGTACTTGCGTTATTACATGTTTTGGAGCGTAAACATAACACGGGGAGTCTCGGGTCACCAATGGGATGTCGAGTCTTGCACTTTGGGTCAGTTAAACAGTCACGGTATTTTAAACGAACTTGGTTATGGTCTGGACATCTAGGGACTAATTAACCTGCGGGTTATTAGTCTAAGTACTTGTAACTGTCGTATGTTAGGTCGCCACTGTACGGGACTAACATAGCAGCTGAGTTTACTCGGGATTAGGAGTAAAGCAACTTAAGGTGAGTTTACGGCCCCTCTTTTAAACTGGTTTTATACTTTCGGGGGAGAAAACATGTGTTAAAACGATTGTTTGGTAAATTCTGTCATACTATGGGTTCTAACGTATGCTACACGATCTTTGGAAGTCCCGGGGGGAACCATGAATGTGCGGGTTTGCACAACGGGGAAATGTGAATAGCGCTATTGGGAGTGACCAACCCCGCTCGTCGGCTTGGAGGGCCGGGCGAGTGCATATTGTCTCAAACAGGAACAACAGGAACATTTGGAACTATTCGGGCACAAAACTGGTATTCGAGTTAGTAATGGTTTTCCAATCGTGGTAGTAGTAAAACGTACGCCTAGCTAGCGTATACTGGTTTTCTATTTGTTATAGTATGGACAGGTGGACATGGTACTTGAACTGCAAACCTGTAAACTCACCAGCATTTTTGTGCTGACGTAAACTTTTACATGTTTTCTCAGGTCGCTAAGGTAGCACAT
Source organism: Ambrosia trifida (assembly GCA_028751855.1). Taxonomy (NCBI): domain Eukaryota; kingdom Viridiplantae; phylum Streptophyta; class Magnoliopsida; order Asterales; family Asteraceae; genus Ambrosia; species Ambrosia trifida. The sequence continues at coordinate 141,397,422 of CM054125.1, forward strand.
GGAACTAGGGCGCACGCGTCTGCACGGCGTCTAGATAGAGTTGCATGATTTCATAAACATTGAACTTTGGTTATTTATGTTGAACTTTATTTTGAATAAGCTTCCGCTGTAAACGGGATTTTAAAACTATGTTTTGGTATTGCATTAATTACATTTAGACTTGTTTATTGTGATCGTTGGTTTGGATCCTGGTTTGTCATGCGCCTCGCGGTAAAACTCCGCAAGTGGATTTTGAGGGTGTGACAGATTGGTATCAGAGCCAATGGTTATAGTGAACTAGGACTGCATGTAGAGTCTAGTCTATAACCGAGTCGCACACACTAGACGATCACATGGTACTAAACGTTATAGTGGTTTACGTTTGGTCTTGTCGGGGTGTCTCTAAATCGTTGGTCTTTCTACGTTACATCATCCGTTCTATCTTAGGTTGGGTTACTTGTTATCTAGGCAGTGTAGTCTATTGGAGTAACTCGTGTGCTCTTGAGAATTGTCCAAGGCTCGGACATCTCCCTTTCGCACTCCAATAGAAACACTTGTCATGAACTACCGTAGTATTACGGTGTGTAGCTAAGAGTCTATGTTCGGTGATTTGAACTTTGAACTAGGAGAACACTTGGAGGACCATGTAGAGCGTTTTATCATTTTGGGTGCACACAAAATCATAAAACGAAATGCATGGAAGCACTAGTGAGCTCTGGGTTTGAGGGGATAGTCCTGGATTGGATCTGGCTTTAATCTTGTGAACATTAGTGGTTATCTTTAACTGCGCAACTAAATTTTCTCGTTCTTTCTGCCAGAATCATGTCTGGAGTGCGTGGAGGACGAGGAGGTGGACGCGGTGGTGGACGCGGTGGTGGTCGTGGTGGTGCTGGTGGTCGTGGTGGAGGTATTAATCTGTCACAGGCTGATCTGAATAACTTGCTCCAGGCTGCCTTTCAGTTAGGGCACAACGGTGGTGGTAAGTTGTTTTATCCATTTTCTTTGCCTCATTGGTGAGACTTGTGTACGTTATTCGTGGTTTCTCATACGTTTCATTTCAGGTGGTCCTGTTGACCCACCCCCACCCATGTGCACCTATAAGATGTTCCGGGACTGCAAGCCCCAGGAATTCTCTGGCACCGAGGGTGCGGTCAGTTTGCTTAGGTGGTTGGAGAAAGTGGAGTCGGTATTCCTAATGTGTAACTGTCTCCCAGAAGATCGGGTGAAGTATTCGGCTGCGTTATTTCAGGACGTGGCATTGACTTGGTGGAATGGTATCACCCAGAACATGGGGATTGGGGAGGCATATGCTATGCCATGGGAGAACTTTGTGCAGTTGCTGAAGCGGGAGTATTGCCCGAGGGAAGAGGTACAGAAGTTGGAGCATGAGGTGTGGAACCTCAAGATGACTGGATCGGAAATCGAGAAGTATACGGTTAGGAGGAATGAGTTGGCAGTGCTATGTCCCGATTTGCACGTGCCAGAGTATCGTAAGATTGAACATTATGTCTCAGGGTTGGTGCCGGAAATTGCAGGGTTAGTGGCTGCTGGGAATCATCCTACTTATGCGGAGGTAGTTCGATCTGCACATAGGATGACTAATTTAAAGGTGAATGAGGGGATTTTGCCTGCGAAAGGGTCGACTGCTAAGGCTCCAGAGAACAACAAGCGCAAGTGGGAAAACGACGGGAAAGGGTCTGGGTCTGCACAGCAGGGTAAAAAGTTTGATAATGGGGGTTCATCGTCTTCGGGTAATAAGCAGGGTGGTTACGCGGGAAAACTGCCCAAATGCAACAAATGTGGACGCCATCACCAAGGGAACTGCGACAGTAACCGTTGTCACCGCTGCCAGCGAACAGGCCACTATGCTAAAGATTGTCGGGTTACACTTTCATCGACTCAGGCTCCGACTAACAGTTCAGCTCCGACTACTCAGGGGACTACAGGGAAACAGGGATGCTACAACTGTGGTGACACTGGGCATTACAAGAAGGATTGCCCAAAGCTGAAACAGGGTGGAAACAACGGGAATGGTAACAACGGGGGCGGCGGCAGAAATGCACGTGCCTTCGTCATTGGAGCGGCTGAGGCTAGGCAAGATCCTGATACAGTCACCGGTACGTTTCTTCTCAACAATCATACTGTTAGCGTGTTATTTGATTCTGGTGCCGACAAGAGTTTTGTATCCATGGGTGTTAGTCGACTGCTAGACGTAGTATCTGTACCATTAGAGACCAAGTATATTATTGAGTTGGCTGACGGTAAAACGATTGAAGCTACTAGTGTTCTTCGGGAGTGTCAATTAGAATTGTCGGGTATAACGTTCCCCATTGACCTTATGCCGGTACCTTTGGGTAGTTTTGACGTTGTGGTAGGAATGGATTGGTTATCCTTGTATCGCGCGGAGATTGTCTGTTACGATAAGGTTATTCGGATTCCTCTCCCTGATGGAGAATTTCTTTCTGTATACGGTATCAAGGGTGGTGTTTCGCTAAACATCATCTCTAGCATGAAAGCCCTTAAGTGTCTTCGAAAGGGTTATCCAGCCGTGTTGGCGCTCTTATCTGTTTCCACTAGTGATGAGAAGAAGATTGTCGATATTCCGGTGGTACGCGAGTTTTCTGATGTTTTTCCCGATGATTTATCTGGTCTTCCTCCTCATCGTCAAGTCGAGTTCGGTATTGATCTTGTACCAGGGGCTGCTCCTATTGCTCGGGCCCCCTATCGTCTTGCACCTCCCGAGATGCAGGAGTTGTCTAGTCAGTTACAGGAACTCTTGGACAAGGGTTTCATCCGGCCAAGTTCTTCCCCTTGGGGAGCCCCGATTTTATTTGTTAAGAAGAAGGATGGGAGTTTCCGATTGTGTGTAGACTACAGAGAGCTGAACAAGTTGACCATCAAGAACCGTTATCCTCTTCCACGTATTGATGATCTGTTCGACCAGCTTCAGGGTTCTAGTTATTATTCCAAGATCGATTTGAGGTCCGGTTATCACCAACTGCGCGTCAGGGAGGCTGACGTTGCAAAGACTGCTTTTCGAACACGTTATGGCCATTTCGAATTCTTGGTCATGCCTTTCGGTCTCACGAACGCACCAGCGGTTTTCATGGACTTGATGAACCGCGTCTGTAAGCCGTATCTGGACAAGTTTGTCATAGTGTTTATTGATGACATTCTGATCTACTCCAAGAACGAGACCGAACACGGGGAACATCTGCGGTTAGTTTTGGAACTTTTACGACGGGAGCAACTTTACGCCAAGTTCTCAAAGTGTGACTTTTGGTTACGCGAAGTTCAATTCCTAGGACATGTGGTTAATGAACTAGGAATTCATGTCGATCCCGCTAAAATCGAAGCGATCAAGGACTGGGGAGCACCTAAGACGCCAACTGAGGTGCGGCAATTCCTAGGCCTTGCGGGCTATTATCGTCGTTTCATTCAGGGGTTCTCGAAGATTGCTCAACCCCTCACCACACTCACCCAGAAGGATAGGAAGTTCGACTGGGGTGAATCACAAGAGTCAGCGTTTGAAGAACTGAAGTCTAAACTGTGTTCTGCTCCTATTCTGTCCTTACCGGAGGGTCCTGATGATTTTGTCGTTTACTGTGATGCTTCCATTCATGGACTCGGTTGCGTGTTGATGCAACGCGAGAAAGTGATTGCGTATGCTTCTCGTCAACTCAAAGTGCACGAGAAGAACTACACAACTCATGACTTGGAGTTGGGTGCCGTGGTATTCGCGTTGAAAATTTGGAGGCATTACTTGTACGGTACCAAATGCACCATCTACACCGATCACAAGAGTCTCCAACACATTTTCGACCAACAACACTTGAACATACGGCAGCGTCGCTGGATTGAACTTTTGAACGATTATGATTGTGCTATTAAGTACCATCCTGGCAAGGCGAATGTCGTAGCAGACGCCTTGAGCAGGAAGGAATCTTCTAAACCTCGTCGCGTTCGGGCGTTGCAGCTCACTATCCATTCGTCGCTACCTGACCAAATCCGTTCTGCCCAATTGGAAGCTTTGAAGGAGGAAAACCTTAAAGCTGAAACCATGCACGGTGCCGACAAACACCTAGAGCGAAGGCCTGATGGCCTGCACTACTTCGCAGAACGCATATGGGTTCCTTTATTCGGGGGACTACGGGAGCTTGTTCTTGATGAGGCTCATAAGTCCCGGTATTCTATTCATCCTGGTTCGGATAAGATGTACCAAGATCTGAAAGTGCTTTACTGGTGGCCAAACATGAGGTCGGACATAGCCTCATACGTGAGCAAATGCTTGACCTGTGCTAAGGTCAAGGTGGAATACCAGAAACCGTCGGGTCTCCTGCAACAACCTGAAATTCCGGAATGGAAATGGGAACGGATTACTATGGATTTTGTCACACAACTTCCAAAGTCACCAAGCGGGAACGACAAGATATGGGTGATTGTCGATCGGTTAACGAAATCAGCCCATTTTCTTGCTATTAAGGAGACCGACACTATGGATCGTTTGGCTCGTCTCTACTTGAAAGAAGTTGTTTCTAAGCACGGGGTACCTGTTTCTATTATCTCGGATCGTGACTCCCATTTTACGTCTCACTTCTGGAAGTCTTTGCACAAGGCTTTGGGTACCCAACTAGACATGAGTACGGCTTACCATCCACAGACTGACGGTCAGAGTGAGCGTACGATTCAAACCTTAGAAGACATGCTGCGGGCATGTGTGATCGATTTTGGCAAGGGTTGGGAAGCTCATCTGCCGTTGGTAGAATTCTCGTACAACAACAGTTATCACACGAGCATCAAGGCTGCTCCGTTCGAGGCACTGTACGGACGGAAATGCCGCTCTCCTCTTTGTTGGGCTGAGGTGGGTGAGAGTCAACTCACTGGGCCTGAACTAGTGTACGAAACTTCGGAAAAGATCGTACAGATTCGAAATCGGTTGGCGGCGGCACGGGACCGGCAAAAGAGTTATGCTGATCAGCGTCGCAAACCACTGGAGTTCCAAGTCAATGACAAGGTACTTCTAAAAGTCTCACCGTGGAAGGGCGTCATACGCTTTGGGAAGCGTGGCAAACTCAATCCACGATATGTCGGCCCATTTACGATCCTGGAACGGATTGGGCCGGTGGCATATCGACTTGATCTACCGACGGAGCTCGGTAACGTACATAACGTCTTTCACGTGTCAAACTTGAAGAAGTGTCTGGCTGACGAGTCTCTCATCGTTCCACTAGAAGAGATCAAAGTTGATGATCGTCTTCGGATTGTGGAAGAACCTGTGGAGATCCTTGATTACAAGATTCGTAGCCTACGTCACAGCAAGATTCGTATCGTTAAGGTTCGGTGGAACTCGAATCGGGGACCGGAATATACGTGGGAACGGGAGGATCAGATGAAGTCTAAGTATCCTCATCTCTTTCCTAAGGAAGCGTTCGAGTCGAGACATATCTCTTCGGCAGCTGAATGAATCTCGGGTCGAGATTCCTTTTAACGTGGGGATGATGTGACAACTCGGGTAAATCTCTCTTTTGATTTCTACTCTCTATTGATTCCTATCTGTTTGTTTATTCCCTTCGTTGTTTCTTTTGTTACTTACGCAATTTTCGGGACGAAAATTCTTTTAACGTGGGGATAATGTGACACCTGGCAAATTCGGGTTAACAACGTTGTCTAGATGAAAGTCTACCTTAGCGAGTCACGTGTATATTGTACTTAACTGGGTTAGTTAAGTCGGGTTATGGTTCGGGAACTATTGGTTAGTCTAGAAGATCATTGGATGTTGGTCTAGAGGTTCGGTAGATGTCAGTCCTTAACCAAGTGTACAAACGGTGACGATTTGTAGGATCGTCAGGGCATACGGAACGTACGAGTCTCGAGTCCCGGGAATTGGTGAACGAGTGTAAATATGTGTATTTACTTGTGTTATGTGTTTACAATCATTATGTGACTTGTCGGTACATGAATATGCATTAACATATGTTAAAACGGGGTTTAACGCGCAAAACACACCAACATAGGGGCTATAGGCGATTAGGCTTGGTGGATAGCCTAATCGCATGACTGTGGGGCGAGTAGGAGGATCCCTATAGGCGAATAGGGCTAATCGCATGAACAGTCATGCGATTAGGCACCCTACTCGCGTATAAACCTGCACAATCGCATGGAACGGGCTGGACGACTAGAAACGCCTATAAATACAACACTTAACCTCCTAAACTCAATTAGACAAACCCTAGTCGTCCCATAACCGCCCCAAACACTTAAACAACCTCTGGAAGGCGATTTTGATCAAAAACACAAGGTTTCAAGGTCTAATCATCATCCTTTTGCAATTCCAAGGTTTAATTCTCATCCATAATACTTTGTAAACGTTTTTAATCAATCCCTAATGGTCCAGACCTGTTCATAAACGAAAAAGCTTTCTGAAAATCGTCAATAAGAGTTATTAATCGGATTATAATTAATAAACATGCGTTACGGGTATGTATGATTAGAAAGATAGGATTTTTATGAATCTTGATGATGTTTTGATGTGTAATCATGCTAGGTCAGAATTAATATTGTTAGTATGATGATAGAGATCTCAGTAATTGAATAATAGGGTTATGATTACATGCGTTAATTGAATGTTGCATGCTATGTGTATGTGTTTGGATTGCTATGGTTGCATGCAGGACTGATTTTACGAGGTTGAACGAAGGGTTTTGGGTTAAACATGTTTAGGATAGTGTTTGGGATGATATTGGGTAGTTACACACGCTCTGGATCTGAATTGGAGCGTTAAACGCGCGAAAAACCGGAACAGCAAGGTTACAGGCGATTAGCCTTGCTAATCGCGTGTAATAGGGGCGAGTAGCCCCCACTCGCATGTAATAATGGGCGAGTAGGCCCACTCGCCTGGCTGCAAGGGCGAGTAGCCCAATCGCGTGGTCCCAAGGGCGATTAGCCCTAATCGCCTGACTTAAGGGGCGATTAGCCCTAATCACGTGACATTTCATGCGATTAGCCTCCCTAATCGCGTGTACTGCTGCTGTAAGCGTATATTAGCATACCGAGACCTGATTTGACATGTAGTAACATGCTAGGAACCCCGTAACATGTCTAATAACTTGGTAACATATAATTGGATGTATTCCGGTGATACGTGAACTATGTGCTATAACTTGTTGTGTGTTAACGTATGTTAAGTGTACTTGCGTTATTACATGTTTTGGAGCGTAAACATAACACGGGGAGTCTCGGGTCACCAATGGGATGTCGAGTCTTGCACTTTGGGTCAGTTAAACAGTCACGGTATTTTAAACGAACTTGGTTATGGTCTGGACATCTAGGGACTAATTAACCTGCGGGTTATTAGTCTAAGTACTTGTAACTGTCGTATGTTAGGTCGCCACTGTACGGGACTAACATAGCAGCTGAGTTTACTCGGGATTAGGAGTAAAGCAACTTAAGGTGAGTTTACGGCCCCTCTTTTAAACTGGTTTTATACTTTCGGGGGAGAAAACATGTGTTAAAACGATTGTTTGGTAAATTCTGTCATACTATGGGTTCTAACGTATGCTACACGATCTTTGGAAGTCCCGGGGGGAACCATGAATGTGCGGGTTTGCACAACGGGGAAATGTGAATAGCGCTATTGGGAGTGACCAACCCCGCTCGTCGGCTTGGAGGGCCGGGCGAGTGCATATTGTCTCAAACAGGAACAACAGGAACATTTGGAACTATTCGGGCACAAAACTGGTATTCGAGTTAGTAATGGTTTTCCAATCGTGGTAGTAGTAAAACGTACGCCTAGCTAGCGTATACTGGTTTTCTATTTGTTATAGTATGGACAGGTGGACATGGTACTTGAACTGCAAACCTGTAAACTCACCAGCATTTTTGTGCTGACGTAAACTTTTACATGTTTTCTCAGGTCGCTAAGGTAGCACATGGAACTAGGGCGCACGCGTCTGCACGGCGTCTAGATAGAGTTGCATGATTTCATAAACATTGAACTTTGGTTATTTATGTTGAACTTTATTTTGAATAAGCTTCCGCTGTAAACGGGATTTTAAAACTATGTTTTGGTATTGCATTAATTACATTTAGACTTGTTTATTGTGATCGTTGGTTTGGATCCTGGTTTGTCATGCGCCTCGCGGTAAAACTCCGCAAGTGGATTTTGAGGGTGTGACAGTAATTGAATTGTACAGGTTATTATTAAAAACTTGTGTTCGGTTATCACTTGATTTGAACCGTCCAACAAAACTATGTCTATGTAGTATCCAATCATTTAAACAAGAGTAGGGTGGATCATTAACTAGAAACCTGGAGGGGATTATTTCTTTTCTATTATTGTTACAACTTCTTAAATTCAATTAAAAAACAAAGTAATTAGATTTTAACTTACTAGTTAACTTACAAAACTACTCTTTCCACCAATTCCCTGTGGAGACGACTCAACTTCCATATACTACTATTTTCATTATTTTTGACCGACCCAACGACATCGATTAGCCGGTTCTTAGGCATATCATTGCTAAGAAGGAGATCAGGGCCAACCCAGATAAAGTCCGAGCCATTCAAGAAATGAGGTCTCCATGGACGTTGAAAGAATTGCAAAGCCTGAATGGAAGATTGGGAGCGCTCTACAGGTTCCTCTCAAAACTGGCAGAAAGATCGCTGCTTTCTTCAAAGTCCTTTAAAATCACACCCGAAGATCAAGTTTCGAGAGGACGAGAGAGGCTGAAGCGGCCTTCCAACAGATGAAGCAACATATCACGAGCCTCCATTCGTTGGCGCTGCCGGAGGCTGGAGAAACTTTGTTCATATATTTAACAACATGTATGGAAGCTATTAGCAGCGTCTTATGTGCTAATCGGTCAAATGGGTTTGTACGCATTTTCTTTGGGAGTAGATGATGCCTACGGGATGCAGAAGTCCGATACTCACCGCAAGGCGCCTACGAAGATACTTCCAAGCCCATCACATTGTAGTGGTCACTAACTCCGTGCTTAAGGAAGTCTTGGGTCGGCTCGAAGTCGCCGGACGATTGACGAAATGGGCCGTTGAATTGGGGACCTTTGGTATTGAATACAAGCCAAGGTTAGCCATAAAGGGGGAGGTATTGGTTGACTTTCTGGTTGAAAACACCAATCATGTTGAAGACCCAATGATCATTGACACGAAGAGTGACCAACCAGAAAGTTCCGGGACTTATGAGGGATGGTGCTTGTATACCGATGGAGCCTCAAGTCGAGAAGGAGCAGGCTTGATCCTCGTCGGCCCTGACGACATTAAATCGGCTTTATGCTATACGGTTCAACTTCAAATACACTAATAATGTAGCCGAATACGAGGATCTCTTGGTCGGACTAAGGATATCAGTCCAACTGAATATAAAAGATCTTATGGTGTTTGTGGACTCCCAGTTGGTAGCAAACCAAGTGAATGATAATTTTGAAGCACGAGATGATAAGATGAAAAGGTATTCCAAGGTCGTTAAAGAAATTGTCACTTTATTCAATACTTGCCAGATAATCAAGATTCCACGAAGCCGGAACAAGGGAGCCGATGCCGTAAGTAAGATGGCATCCGTTGCTTTCGCACACTTAACCAAGATGGTAGTAGTCGAGCAGCTCGAAGAAGCTTCGGTCGGAATGTCCTCCTCTGCAAATATTCTGTAAATCCAAAGAGAGGAAGATTTGAGGAAGTCGATTATAGATATCTTGGAAGGGAGGCAAGATGATGAGTTGGACAGACAAGAAGTGGAGCGGAGCAGATCCTACGAAATGCACTGGGGGATACTTTTCAAGAAAGGATATCTCTCCCGTTCCTACCGATGCATACTCGAAGTAGAAGGGATCAAGGTGCTTGAAGAAATACACGAACGGTTGTGTGGGACGCACATAGGAGCAAAGTCACTGGTGACTCATGCAGCTAATCTGGGCTACTACTGGCCAACAATGAGAAAGGACAGCGAGGAATTAACAAAGAAATGTGAATCATTTCAGGTTCGTGCGCCGATCCCCAGACTACCTAAACATGGGTTGGTCCCAATCACTTCCCCATGGCCCTTTTTATCAATGGGGCATGGACAATTTGAGACATTTTCCTATTGCAAAGAGAGGGGTGCAGTATCTATTAGTGGCAGTAGATTATTTCTCAAAGTGGGTGGAAGCCAAACCGATCAGCACTATCACCGGGAATCAAGTCACCAATTTTGTATGGGAAAATTTGATATGCAGCTTTGGCTTACCCGGGAAACTCATCACCGATAATGGGACCCAATTCGCCGATAGGCGTTTCTCCGATTAGTGCAAAAGCTTGGGCATACAACAAGTTTTTGCATCAGTTCCTCATCCTCAAGCCAACAGATAAGTTGAGAGAATGAATCGGAGCATACTCACAGGGTTGAAAACCAGGTTAGGAAAGTATGGGAAGAATTGGTTAGCAGAGTTACCAAGCGTCCTTTGGGCATTACGAACGATTGAAAAAATAAGTACGTGGCGAACACCATTCAGCTTAGTATTTGGGTCGGAGTCGAGGATATCATGTAACGAATTACAATTGAAAATTACAGCAAATTAACCTCTTTTTTCTTAGAAACTCACAAACGTATAAGTATAACCTATAATCGACATACATGTGAGTCCATAGACCATAGGAACCTAAGTAAACTCAGCTCATTGAAGCTTGCTATCGTTAAGCACGTTATATTACGTCAACCTTTATTTTGATTCATAGTCAAACCATTTGAGTTTAGGTTCGGTTCTCGCCAGGTTTTTCTTAACAAGCTATGGAATCTTGGTGGTCTCACCTACACCACTAGACTACTAGATGTTAAAAATACAGGATAAGCATAATGATGATAGTGAGCAATAAAGAAGACCAAACACAGTAGGAGACATAATTAACTAGAATAAAAACACAACCCTTCATTTTCAAATTTTTAGCAAGCTTTATTATATTTTATATACACATCCCCAAAAGTACCAAACACACATAAAAAGAATAACAAAATCCTAAAGCTTTAGCCACTAGCTAAGCTTTTCATCTCTCATTCTCATCATGTCCCTCATGCCAACATTTTGTCTTTCTTTTGTTTGATTCTCTCACAATCTAAAGCAGTGGACAATAATATTTGCAATTGAAATTGTAACATATGAATCCCAAATTAAGGTTTGTGTAGATTAGTTGGTTGTTACTTAATCATAGAAACTTTCAGTTCATTTATGTACACAACACAAACATAATATTTGTTCACGTATATCATGAGTATACAAAACTCTATAGAACCATCAAATTAATACCACTAAAAGAATATGAATATTCTCGTGATTTTATCTTTATGTAAATTTTAAAAACTCTATTTTTTATCTTGTTATTGTTTAGCAATAATTATAAGGTGTACATGATAACTTTTTGTAGTTCAATAATAGTATTGTATTATTTGACTATGAAGTATTAATTATATATGTATAAAGATATAATTCATGATTAAAGAGTATAATTGCTTCAAGAAAGGGAGAAAAAGAAGAGGACCATGTTGAAATTTATTGAAGAATCATGTATGATATATATGATAAGATATATGTGGAATAAGTGAGCAATGATGTTGCAATTTGTAGCCATTTTAGATTCATGCTTAAGCGTAATTTAGTTGATGAAAATGGCCCACCCCCCATGCAGTAAAAGGTGTGATTGAAGTCTTTCACACAAGTGGTGAGAAACATAAATGGAGTGTGTTAATGTACCAATACTTATAGCATGAGAATAAAATCACACACATTTTCTGACTCCTCTTTTATTGTCATCTAATATTAGTTTATAAAAAATGCAACTGTGTTTCTTTTAACTGTAAATTACTTAATATATTCAATTTTAAATTAAATAAATGTTTAAATAAATACATAAGCATCCTTTAAACGAGGTGGTACGTGAACTTATCATCCCAACCATGCAAGATCAGTAATCTGTAATTGGCGATATAAACAAAAAATAGAGCAAAGGACTAATCAACAGGGCCGGCCCTGAAAATTCAGGTGCCCCGAGGTGCCCCGACTGATATGTAAAAATTGTGATCCTTAGCTTTAGCTTTAGGGTCATAACGAAATAAATAATGTAAACTATTTTTTTAAGCTACGATTAAAGTAATATCAAATTAATGGATCAAATTTTATTTTCAACTTAGGTTGTAGTCTAACGGGAACAAACCCTCTTGGGCGAGGTTCGGAGTTCGAATCCCACAAAAGGGTGAAAGTTTGGCAATTAAAAGAAAATTTGTTTCATAACAAAAATAAAAGTTAAAAAGGAAGTCAAAACCAACTGATAAAAAGCAAAAACAACAAAGTGTTAGCCCTCTTCGTTTCATATTCTTCATCATTTCTAGTCCTATACTTATTAATAAACCTGCAAGTTTTTTTCTCAAATCATTTCATTTTCTTCTTTAATTCTTAACCTCTCTCAACATTTCTTTACTTTTTGTTTTATATAAACTACCTTTCTCTTTGATTAATACTTGATTAACAATTTTGGGCTCAAACATAAAAAAAAATCCATAAAACTTGGATTGTCGGAGGGTCAATGTGCCCCCGAGAAATTAGGCCCGGGCCGAGAGTCCCCTCCGCACCCCTTAAAAGGCCTGCGCTGCTAATCAACCCGAGGTTTATATTATGATATATGATCATTTCTCGAACTTTGCCATCAAGTCATCAACTTGATTTTGATTGAATGAATATATCACAAATTATCAACGTTAAATGTTCAAAAATCAAAACCAATAAAGAAACCAAAAACATTAGAAAAACGTACATAAAATACAAATTCTGAAAATTAAGTGTGAAGACATGGCTATGTATATAAGGATCCTACACTTTATGGAAGATCATGTTTCATGAAACTCATAGGACGTATTATGTAAGAATCTTTGGTCGGCAAAGTAAAATGGGGTAAGTGAAGATCAAATTTGGATCATACTAAAATTGGTAACATATATCTAAGTTTGTGTCAAAACAGGTTGAAAACACCTTTTGATCATATAAGTGAAAACCTTTTTCTTTTATTTTTTACTAGTTTATCCATCGTGTGCTTTCCAGGATAGACAAATCTAGTATGAAGTGACAAAATGTGTGTACCGTAAAATGAATAGGTCGTTTTTTTAGAAATATATTTTTTTAAGATCAACACTAGATAACTCATAAAACCTACTTCTAATTCTACGTGTGCACATCTTGCCCGAGTAAATTCTCTGTGCAATTTTGTCATTTCCTCAAGACATTCAAAATATGTGATGTGAACCTGAAAAAACACACAACCAAATTGGTGTCAAATGACATGTCATGATGAGGATTGACTTAAGAGGCGTGCATGGTGGGGTAATTAATTATCACTTATTAGCTAGAGATTTATATGATGTCTGAGAATGATAGAGTACATCTAATCAGCTTAGCAAACTTTATAATCAATGTTCCTAGCAACACCAATCAAAATACAAATAAATAAATAAAATAAAATGGATTCTTACCTAAAAAAGTCTTCCCCCCCCCTTTTTGTATAACACTACGGTGTTCGTTGGAAAGATAATAAAACGCTCATTAATTTGGTGCAATTTTTTTTCTTAAAAATGTTGTATGTAAAAGTTACTAACGTTGTAAAATGGGGGGGGGGGGTATATGCATGAGAGATAAAAAGATTTTTAGAGAGAAATTAATGGATGTGAATGCATCATCTAATGTCATGTGGCATACCCATTTTCGTTTATTATAAACTAGCTTATACCCTGGGAGCGTCCCGGGTTGAGAAATCTAAGTAAATTGAATAAAATTAGAAGTATCTAAACTATAAAAATGACATATATGTATCAACTTATATTAGATACTTTAAAAAAAATACCAAAAGATCCACTTCACCTTACAACATCAACACCTAAAACAAAATATTAAGATCTCAAGCACTTCAAGGGGACATAGATTGTTTAGCACCAATACATTCAGTCAAAGGTGTTTAACTGCATACAATAAGATTTGGGCTATTTCAGAATATGGTATAAAAAGAAAACATAGCAATTACCTGTTGGAGAGCATCCCGGGTTGAAATATCTAATATGACATAATAATATATCTAATATGACAACATAAATAACTTGCCAATATATGATTAATGAATATTATTATTATTATTATTATTATTATTATTATTATTATTATTATTATTATTATTATTATTATTATTATTATTATTATTATTATTATTTTAAACAAATCTCTGCCATAAGTTATCATATTCTAATATAAAAAAAAAGGTAATTGGGTCGGGTATCACCTAATCCCAGGCCCAACTCAAACCCACAATTTTTTTTAAACTAATTCCAAACCTGACACAATACCTGTCGGGTTACAAAAAATAGTCGTTTTTTTCTTCGTTTTTTATATAGCACTATGGTACTCGTTGGAAAGATAATAAAACGCTCGTTAATTTGGTGTAATTTTTTTCTTTAAAAAATCTCGTGTATAAAAGATATTAACGTTTAAAAGTTATGGGAGGAAACATTAGAGATAAAAATCTAATTTTGTTTTTAAATTTTAAATTATTATTTTCCTAAAATAAAGGTCTTGCCACATGGGATGACACATGGCACACTCAATAAAGAGAATAGCCTCTTTGAATGCCATGTCATTAAAATGGCTTTGGTTTATTATATGTATAGATACTAGATTATACCCCCGGGAGCGTCCTGGGTTGACAAATCTAATATAATATATCAACTTTACCTATGAAATATACTGACGCGCTTCACATTTACACGCAGGAAAGCTTCGGGTAGCACCAAACCTAAAACAATTAACAATGTATAACTCCAATGTTAACACCTAACCTAAAATAATGTATAACTCCATTGTTAACACTTAACCTTAAATAATGTATAATTATAATGTTAACATCTAACCTAAAACAATGTATAACTCTAATATTAATACCTAACCTAAAACAATGTACAACTCCAATGCTAACACCTAACCTAAAACAATGTATAACTCCAATGTTGATGCCTAACCTAAAACAATGTATAACTCTAGTATTAACACATACCATAAAGGCTAAAATAATGCATAACTTTCCGGGATAGACAAAGCTAATAAAAAGTGTTAAAATATATGTTATGATGTAACAAAAAAATTATTGTACTACAATATAAGAAAACAATAATTTAATCATTTGAATAAGAATGAAAATGTATATTAAAAAGAAAATATATGTTTGGATGAGAAGCAGGGCCATAAGCAACTATTGCAGTGTGTGATTGAGACGATGATCTTGAAGATGTGATTTTTTTTTTTTTTGTGGAAATAAGTGATTTTAACCTATTCTGCCATGGTTGAAAATATAATTCATATTTACTGGTTTGAACATAACTAGTGACTTGCATATACATAATTAATGAATTACCTAAACACGTGTTTTTTTTCTTGTATGAACAAAACCCCATAAAAAATAGTCATTTTTTCCGTTTTTATGTAGTACTATGGTACTCGTTGGAAAAATAATAAAACGCTCGTTAATTTGATGTAATTTTTTTCTTTAGAAAATCTCGTATATAAAAGATATTAACGTTTAAAAATCATGTGAGGAAACATGAGAGAGAAAAATCCAATTTTGTTTTTTAATTTTTTTTTCTTAAAATCACTTAATGCCACATGACACACTCAAGAATGAGTGTGGTCTCTTTGAGTACCATGTGAGATTTTTAGTTTTAGAATATATATACACACACACACACACTAGGTTATTCCCGGGAGTGTCAAGGGATAGAAAAATCCAATATGACGTGACAAAATATGTGTACTGTAAAAGTAATAGGCCGTTTTTTTCAGAAAAAAATGTAAAGAATCTGGTATCAAATGATATGTCATGATGATGATAGAAGATTCTAATGTGTAAAGTGAGCATTTGTTAAAGAATGACATACATGTTCAATCTTTATTATGGATACACAATCAATCATATTTTCATGTTTATTGACTGTTTTCTTCACTCATACATAGTTTAAGTATCTATTTAAAAAATAACCACATAAAAAGTCGTTTTCTTTTTTTGTTTTTTGTATAGTACTTTGGTACTCGTTGGAAAACTAATAAAATGATTGTTAATTTGGTGTAATTGTTTTTCCAAAACAATGTCATATAAAAAAGTTATTAGCATGAAAAATAATAAAATGCTCGTTAATTTGGTGTAATTGTTTTTCCAAAACAATGCCATATAAAAAAGTTATTAGTATTTGAAAAACAAGAAGAAAAGTACATGTACCATGCACATGAGGGAGAAATATTTTTTTTTTTATTTTAAATTACTTATGACATGGCATGCCACATGGCATACTCAAGGAGTAGGTTGTCCTCTTTGAGTACCATGTGGGATATATATATATAGGGTTTGGACTCGATGAGTTGCAAGAACTCGACTTAAAATGCGAAAAAAAAAATTTCTCACTGTTGTAAAAACTCATAAAATTATGGCGGTGAAGAACCATGAGAACTCAATCAGTAATAAAAAATAGGAATTATTACATATATCCCTCTATTTTAAATCATAATTACATATTTACCCAACCTAAAAATTTAATTACAAATTTCCCCATGTTCTAACAAAATGACATAAATACCCTCTAAAATATAAAAAACCTAAGACCTTTCTTTGCCATCATCTATCAATCTATTACCTTTTTTATTCCCTCCGACTCACCACCAATCTTAGCCAGAGACATTTCATTCTGCGAGTTCCGATGACTAGAATCGGAGACGCACCATCTTATCTAATCATCTACGGCGACAAATAGAAACCACACCAGGAACCATATGCTAAAATAAACGCATACTTGCGACAAAATAATGTGTTGATGCGTTGATTGTTGTTTTTAGGGGTACATATCATTAATTCATTTGGTGTGTTAATTTAATTTTTGTCATTGTCAAAATATAATTATTTATCTTTCACCCTTGCTTATGCAAAATAAGTTTACAAGAACTTGTTTTGAACACAGATTTTGTTGAAAAAAAAAAAGTAAACTGATCGATAAAGAAAAAAATTATTGTTAAAGAAGGTAAATTTGAGATTTTAATGGTTTAGAAAAAAAGGGTAAAACAGTCATTTCTAAATATATTTATAATAAAATAGGTGCATTTGATATTTTTAGCTTTTAGCAATATGTATTTTATGTTTTGAATTGAGTAAATAGGTAATTTATTAAGTTTACAGGGATATACTTAATTGCCCCTAAAAAAAACTCTATAGCAACATTTTAGTATCATCTCTATGTGTCATCCGTGAAATTATGGTGGTGAAGATATGTTCAAACTAAAATCACCAAAATAATTATTTTGTTTGCAAAGAATTTAATGTGTGAATAAGTTCATAGTTTGAGAAACATTTTCATTGGTTATCAAGTCCATAACCATAAGTATCACTTTATTAAAAAAAAATGGAAAAGCTAATAGACCATAATTACATATCACTATATCATTGTTAATTACGTACTTAACGCGTAAATTGACGAAAGGAGTAGCATATTTGTGGGACATTGCAAGATGGAAAATTCTTAAAACATATATAAGAAATGACGTGTACCATGATTTCAGAAAAACTTTAGGACTAATAATTAACTCAATATGAATCCAACCATATTAGTGTTGAAAAGTTAAACGTTTGACCGTTTATTAAATGCTTTCACTTAATTCAATTTTTTTGAACGAATACTCGTTACCCATAAAATTTACTCGATCTAAATTTTATACAAATTTCCATAACATAATCAACACTCTTAACACTTAAAAGGAAACACTTTACTACACTCATCGGCATCAACTTGTACATACCAATTCTAAGAATACTAATATATACTCATAAGTCATAACAATAGAAAACAATCAACATGCATCACTACTGGTACACAAATGGACATTTTTACGACTTCAAAAGCGGTTGTAAATTTAACATGAGATTACAATCGAAATTATGATCGCAAATGGCCATTTTTCAAATAGTTTATAAAGATTTATAATATTTAATTGTAATAACAAATTTAAATTCTCTGTGAGAAAAATGTCACATCTTTATAGAAGTTATCAAAAAATATGTATACTATTATTGATTGCTATGGTTCATATTAAATAAAAGGGTAAATCAACTCATAGTTTTTTTAACGTCTAACAAAGTCCGAACACCTGGGTACATCTATAGGCAAAAGGGCACATTCTCACAAGTCACACCCGCGATTGTGATGACTCAACCCTCCATCAATTCTGGAAGAACCCCATAGAAGGCTCATTGGTAAAACCCCTAGCTCCCGAATGACATTTTGTCACGAACGATACTCCATTCGGCGTCCTCCCGTAAAGAAAGTCACCTGAATACCAATAGAACACTACCCCCTTAGTAAAGTTATCTTAATTCTATGAATTGTTTTTGTAAAAATCTGGGTCAAAGTTATACTTCATTTTTAAGTCCAAAACAAAAATTTGAACCCCAGCTAACTTAACTATTTTTTTTAACAACAAAGGCCCGAACACTAAGTACCACACGGCAAATGGTTCATCCTTCAAAACAGAACGCGATGACCCAGCTCACCCACCCTACAAGAAATCTACTACTCGCCCTAAAAAATCCTTCAGGCCAAACTCCAACCTTTGGTATAAACTAATTATTATATCATAGGGTGTAATTGATAAGTAGCATGAGTTTTATTACTTTCCTAATATTAGATATGCTACAATTGACAAGTAGCATGAGTTTTATTACTTTCATTTATGTTATTTAGGTTGTAAAGTAATTATTTGTTGAATAATGTAATTAATTACGAAAATGTCATCATGTCTTTTTCTCGTTTAACTTTATGTAATTTGCTTGCTAAATCTTATTTGTATCGCATCTCACCATAAATAAATATTATTTAAAAAAATAGGGAATTAGTTTATTTATCACAAAATACCATTTTTTTTTGTTTAGGTTGGAGAATTCACATTTGGTTCACCAAATGTACGTGAGTGTACGTTCCTCAAGTTATATGGGGTGGATGTAAGTGGTTGTGAGTGAAAGAGAGAGAAAATATTTGATGAAAGCAATGTTTACCCCTATATTTGGGGGGACACTATTCATTTCTATAAATATTTTAATATTTTTGTAAGTGGTTGTGAGTGAACAGAGAGAAATGTAATGATAAAAGTATGAAAAAGTATTATTTAACTAAAATTTTGGGATGAACTAGTAATTTTTAGTGTAATTTAGAGCTGATGAGAATGCTCGATCTAACAATTTTCACCTTAGCCGTTATTCACACTTCTGATTAATAATAGGTAAATACTTTTTTCAAACTATATATTATTTTTCTGATGAAAATAAAAACATAACAACTCATTAATCTCTCTAAAAGACTATTGGGAAGACAAGCCCCTTCTTGGATTCCATGGTTGATGCTGGCCTAATCACAGACAAACAGATAGAATCAATCTGACACCATGATCTCAACCCAACTTAACCCATATGGAAAACAACAACATTCCAATTAAGTCCATTGACCCCACCCTTAATTTAATTAAGGACTAGTCTTTATGCAAACTGACCATTTTACCCCTCAAGTCAAGTGGCAATTTTACAATTTATCAAGAGATGGAGAGAAAGCTTTTGATGTTTTTTTTCCCATAACTCCATACTGCAAAAGTGGGAAAATAAGAAAAAGAAAACCCCTTTTGAACAAGTCTTTTTCAATGCATTGATTAAAGCCTCAAAAGTTCTGTGAAGGGGCCATTGCTTACATCTCTCTTGGGGTGCATAGTGGCCCTTGTATGAAGTAAGTGCATGTATATTACATACATACATATGCATCAATATGATTTTAATGATTTGCATATATAGGTTCCCTCACATGCAAATGCAAGTTTGTTCATTGAACATTTGCATGTTTGTGTCAAGAGCCATATATATGACTCAAATAAAGTATTAATGTCAGTATTTGATCCATATATTACTCACACAAACTTATATTGCTTTCTTATAAGATTCATCATACAAAAACAGTTTCCCTTAATTAAGATTTAAGACATATACATATAAACACACATCAAAATGATTCTTTATAGATTTGAGTGACTGAACATATCAAGATGAACAAGAACTGAAGATAAAAATTAAAAAAGAAGACATACTCATTAGAAGTCCAATATTTTTATATATATAATACTCCAACCACACATTGCACTCATGCTCAAACTTTTAAAAGTTAGCAAATACATTTAGCTAGCTTAACTTCATAATGATCATCATACCCTACCACACAACCTCAAATAACAAAAAAAAAAAAAAAAAAAAAAAAATAAGGATGGAAAACCACATACGGTTCCTCATATTTTCACACACTAATTAACACTTCTATATATCTCCCTCTCTTTCTCCATCATTAAAGGGATTTTCAAACAAAATATAAATAGAAACTAAACAAACTTCTAATTAATTAGTAACTAAGCCTGTTACTAACTAAGGAAAACTTGCTATAGAGGATGATGATCATCTTACATGAGTATTAACATGACTATAAATTGTTGTGAAATGAGAAGCAAAGAAGAGCTCTATATCTGGTGGATCAAAGAACGAAATGGGCCTTCTCAAATTACAACTTGTAACAATCCTTCGTTTCTTTGGAGCTGGTGGGCATGTTAAAATCTCTGGTATTTGATACTTTTGTGCTTTAGGAGTTGTGCATCCAATATTATTATTACTAATCTCATCTTTCTCTTTTATTATATTAACACTGTCAGTGATCTTCTTCTTCTTCTTTAGTGGCTTTCTTGTAGTTTTTCTTGTTGGAGCCATTGAAAGGAAGAATATTGTTATATATTGAGTTGTGAAAAAAGATTAAAAAAAAAGTTGATGAAATAGTGAAGTCTAATCTAAATTTGGAACAAAAGGGGTTGTAGTAAATTTCCCATTTATATATATAAAAAGAAGATGTGATATGGAAAACCCTACAAAAATTTGTTTGACTGAAAAAGTGTGGTAGTTGGTGTAAGTAAGTGCTTTTGGAAGGCCAACAAATAAAAGAAGTTGTTGTTGGTCTAGTAGTACTACTTCTGGTCCCTTGAAGAAAGAACAAGTAAAGAGTAGCTAGTAGTATTGTTTTTGAAGAAAAGAGAACAAAGATTCGCTTCTAAATCTGTTGAAACTAGAAAGCCTAAGTACGAGGAACAAGGGAATGGAGGAAGGAGATCTACGCGTAAAAAAAGCTAATAATCTGGAACCCTAGAGAGAGAGGGCAAGTAATTGTGAGGTAGTGGGTATATATAGTGATAGACTTGAGTCGTGTGTGCTGCCCGCTGCCCGAAAATAAATCTCTCTCTCTCTCTCTATCGTCTTTTTCTTTTTCTTTTATGGTCAAATGGTTTATAGAACTTGATTGATTTAATTTTTGAAGTTGTTCAATAATAAAGGGTTGTAATTGTATTTTTTTTAATTGCAAAATGGTGATTGCTATTGTTTTTCTCCTTTTGCGATAAGCAAAGAAAAGAGAAAATAGTATTAATCTATGTGTATATTGATATGGTTTTGTAGGTTTTTCAATAAATGCTTCTGTAATAGATGAGTATCTTGTTATCATGTCATGTTCGTCTTCAATACTTGTGTTGATCATGTCACGTCTAACCTATATAATAAGCCTAGTAATTTGTTTGTTCCATTTCTTTTCTTCATATAACATTCAAACTGATTTATGACCCTTAACCACATCTTTTCTTTTTAAATTCTGTTGGTATTTTTATCCATGTATCTTCTTTTAGGAACAATGATTTGTCAGAGACAAATATCACATATAGAATTTAGAAGTCATTTATCTTCGAAATTCAGTCTCACCACTTAATTTTTCAATGTAAAAACCAAGTTGCGTCTAGATAATGTATATTCTCTTAGGAACAATGAGGCGGTTCGCTTTTTGGAGCGGGTGCAGAAGGTGATCCACAATGACTCACAGAGCTCGGGGAACCAAATGGTTTGTATTTAGTATAATAGGCTGTTAGTACATGATGTCCCTAGGCTAGTATATCAGTTGTTTGGACGTGTTTCGGGGTGTTTGAAGATGTTTGTACGCGTTTTGGAGGGTCCGGGATGCTGCATGCGATTAGCATTCAGTTACACGCGATTAGGGCCCTAATCGCGTCACTGTTCACGCGTTTGGGCTTGAGGTTCTGGCGATTAGCCCTACTCGCCCCATATGGGCATGCTAATCGCTAGTTTGGTGCTGTTCGTACCCGGGAGGTATAAATAGGCCCAATCATTGCCTTAATCATTAGTTCTTGCCTCACACACTCTCCAAACACCCTCCCAAGGTCTGTAAGGTCTGATTTGATCTCTGTAAACACTCGTGCTCTGTTTTTAGTGATTAATCGATAATCTTTTGACCCGTGTGTGTGTTGTGATTACTCATTTATCATTGTTTCATCTTTGTTTCTGTTATTGAGACATATTCAAGGGATTCCGCACCTTGAATATAGCCCTCGTGATTGTCGGGTGACACGTTAGTCGATCCTACAAGTGGTATCAGAGCCGAGGCTCTTATCACGGGTGTTTTAATAACAAAAACGAGCTAAAACAGGTTGTTTTTGGTGTAAAAGTTCAGATTTTTAAGCAAAAACCTGTTGTTATTTTGAAACTTTGAGTTTTTGTCAAAAACCCATCTTTTTCAATATCTTGGTGTGTGTTTACGGTTAAAAACGAGTGTTTTTGATTAGGGTTTGCTCTAAAACTGTTTTGGTAACTTGTCTAATCATTTGGGATCAAAATATAATGTTTTAGATAAGATTTTGAGGCAAAATAGGTGATTTTTGAGCAAAAGTGCGGCTACAGATCAGATCAGGCGATTACGCAGTCCTACTCGCATCAACCTTTCACACGATTAGGGTTTTGCTAGCGATTAGCCCCTAATCGCTATTATTTCCACACGATTATCATCAAATCGCTAGTTTCTTCACACGATTAGGCCTAATTGCTTACTAGCGATTAGCCCTAATCGCCTGCTATACTCACGTCAGTCCAAAACCCTAATCGCATATAAAAACTAGCGATTAGCCCAAATCGCTCAACTGTTTACACGTTTAGCCATATAATCGCCTATATTAACATACAATTATAAACCTAATCGCCTGAAAGGTTCTGGAACATAAAATTTGACTAAGTATCGGACTATTATCATACCTTAACATATGGCGAACCCGTGGGGACATCTGAGTCAACCGAGACCTAAGTATAATCAACAAATGAACAATCAATCTAACGTACCCACGAACCCTTGGCAGTTCTCAGCAGAACGAAACGCGCAACGGATGCAGCAATCGCAAATGCAAGCGAATGTTGCCGGAATCAATCCGTGGGCGCTAGCTGCTCAACAGTAAATGGTGAACACGAATCCGTGGGCACTCGCGGCTGCTGCAAACTCTCAGACAAATCATCTGTCTTCCGTACTCATGAGTGACTTAGAGACGGGTAGTTCTAACAGGGCACCGAAGCTGCAGTACATGTCCGACTACCATGGTTGGAAGGGCAGATTTCAGACGTATGTCGAGGGCATCGACGGTCTTGTATGGTCAGCTATCGAGACAGGGTACAGTCGACCGTTGGTTGAGAACTCCACTACTCCGATCTCAATTGAAGACATGAATGAAGATCAGAGGAAGAAATACAACTATGAGAAGAAGGCGATGGCGGCATTGAAGCAAGCTCTTCCAAAGGACATCCTTCATCAATTCGCTCAGTGCACAACATCACAGATGCTTTGGTTAGCCTTGGCTGAGCGAAATGAGGGGAATATGAAGACGCGAAAGGTTAAAATGGATCAGCTCAAGAAGGAGTTCGAGAACTTCAATGCTATTGGGAACGAATCTCTGAGGGATTTGACGGCTAGATACTACCATCTGATGTCTGAAATGTATCAGTACGGGGTCTTATATTCATCTGCGGACCTTGTAGAAAGATTTGCTGAGGCGCTACCTTCTCACTGGCATCAATGGTTGGATATTCTAAAGTCAAACAATGCATATCAGACTCTCTCCATCAACGAGTTCATTACCGAGCTGGAGAACAAGGAGATAGAGGAGATCAGGAGAGCAAACAAGGCGCTCATTCCACAGAATCCCAGCATCTATTATGGGAATTCTCTTCAGGACACCAGTGTGGGTGGCACCAAACCACAAATTGCTTTTGTGGTTAATCCGGACCCAGTTTATGCTTTCGACAATTATGGTCCCCCAGCTGATGTTCCTCCTCCTACATATCATTTTGGACCAAACCCGTATCCTTTGAATTTTAATACTAACCAGTTTGGTGTTAACCCGTTTTCTCATCTTGCAGCACCAGCGCAGGCAACTGCAAACTTTAGTGGACCTTCTTCTACAGGTTTTGGCGGGGCTCCAACTACAAGTTATGGTGGATATGGAGGTGCTTCTAGTTCTAATCAAGGTGGCTATCAGACCAATACAGTCCCAGAGCAGCTGAACACCGCGGGTTTAGGAAAGGTGACTATAGAGCTAGCTCAAGAACACATGGCTCTATTATCGACTTTGGTAAACTCCTACAGTGGACTGGTTGCTGGACAGATCGGGAATCCTCATCTTACACAGGAGGATTACTCGCAGATTGATAAGGACGACATGGATCTGATCGACATACAATGGCACTTCGCGAGCGTGGTGAGAAGGGCAAAGGAATACATGGACAGGACGGGAAGGAGAGATGTCTTGATCAATAATAACACCAAGTTTGGGTTCGACAAAACAAAGGTCACATGCTACAACTGTGGCACAAAAGGGCATTTTGCAAGGGAATGTGACCGACCTAAGCAGCAAGGACATCAGAATCCCTTCAACAACAACAGAGCTAATCAGAATCAGAGACAGCAAGCTCAGGGTCAACCTAATACTGAGCGTGCTATTGTCCCAGTCAACAACCAGAATCAGAACCAGAGGCCGCCTGCAAACAACAATCAAGGTCAAGCCATGGTTATTCAAGCTGATGAAGGCTATAACTGGAACCATCTGATCATCGGAGATGAAGCTCCTCAAGGTGGTGCATCCTGTTTTGCTCAACAAGCGTCTGAAGCACCAGCCGAAGTTGAAGAAACTTCGAGTCAGTCTGACATCATCACTTCTGAAACCGAGGTGTCTGACTGTGACTCGGAGTGCGATTCTGATAGTGGAGAAGATTTGGAGGATCTGTTAGCTGAAGCAGATGCATTGATCGGTAAAAGATCGTTTCTTGTGGATGCTGACTGCACGGAGAAGAACTACGGCGAATTCTTTGGAGCTCAGAAGACAGCAGCTCATTATGCATTGATGGCCATTACTGAATCGTCGAACAAGGTAAGTTCTTCTTCTGATTCAAAATTAGATTGTGTAGAGTGTAATCAGTTGAAATTCAGAATTAAAGAATTAACTGAAGAAAATCTGAATTTAAAAGCTGATGTTGGTCCGTTGCAAAGGTCAATTGATTCCTTGAGACAAAAGGAGAAAAATTTTCTTAGTACAATTGAAAATTATAAAAAGGATGTTTCTGAACTGTCAAAAACCTTAGCTAACAAACAGATTGCTATAAATAATTACATCAATGAGGTCGAAGACACTAAGAAACAATTGGCCATTGTTAACTGCGACTATGAAAAGATCAGGAAAAAGCTTGAGAGTTATTTAAACTGCAAGTATGTCCTTGATCACATAGTTGAACACTCTGACAAGGAAGGTTTCTCCACCAGTCCCAAATACTCTCAATGTCCACCTCCGGTGAGATTCGAAAATCACAATTTTGATGTCTTGCCGAAGGAGGAACTTGTGGACGTGGCAGCCGAGGCAGCAAAAGCTGCAGAGGCGGCCAAGGTTACTGAAGCAGCTAAACCTGCTGAAGTCACTAAGGTTGCTACTCCTGCTAAAGCTGTCAATTTGTGTGAGAAAGCTGATGATATCAGTGTATATGACACTGACACTTCGGATGATGAGCTCGATGAACCTCCTAGGTATGCACCGGTCAAAAATAAAGATATACCTTTTGAGAATCATATCATTACCACTGAAACCTTGAGTGAACTGGTACCGAAAGTGCAAACCGAGGATGGTAGGAGGATTAAGATGTTTTATAAATTAAAAGGGTCTGAAAGGGTGCATGCTGATGAGGAAGTCCCTCTCAGATGTATCGCCCCTGGTCTTGTTGCCAAAATTTGGCAAGAATCTGTCATTACCGTAGAAAAGGAAACCTGGAGTAAAAACAAGGGTAAGGGTAAGGGTATAAAGGATCAGGAAAATCAGCCTAATGAAAACAATAAGAAAAATCAAAAGTCGAACACCGTTAATCCTCAAAATCAAGCTCAAAGAAACGGTCCGAAAAAGCATGTAACTGAGTTCATTAGATCGAGCGGCACTGAAAGAAATGACGATCCTCAAGTCGATCAGCAAAGAAGATGTCTTGAGGATCCAAAACATAAAAACTCATTTGCCGTTCCATCTAACAAAAGGAACAAAAAGGAGACCAAACCCGGATCTCCTAAGTTCGAAGAATATAGATCCTGTCACAAGTGCGGGGAACGTGGGCATTTAGTTGCTGCGTGCCCTGAATTGAGACGAGAAAGGATCAAAGTGGATGATCCTCCCAGTTCTAGCAAATCCAAGCAACCTGTTTCTCCTAAACTCTCAGAGAAACAAAAGGGAAAGCAGGTTGTTTATGATAACCGCAACAAAATTGCTATGAACCAAAAGCCAGTTGATGGCAGGGGTCCACAGCTGAGGGGGAGCACTGTTCCTCCAAAGGTTGAAGCAGCGCCTAAGCCACCAGCAAAGGCTGCAGCTAAACCGCAGAGCAACCCCAAAGCTGCTCCACGTACAGTTAATTCTGAAGTGGATCCAAATTCTGTTCCTTCAAAGGAATCCAAGGCTGGACCTTCTAGCCCACAGGCAAAGAAGAAGCCCAAGCCAAAGAAACCTGAACAGATTTGGAGACCTAAGTCACCAACCAAAGAAGGAGAGTCATCTGCTGGAAAAGGCACTGCTGTACCATCGGAAACAACTCCAACACCAAATGGGAGATGGGTTGACTTTCCGATGTTAGATGAAGTTGGTAGACCCAAGACCGTGAAGGCTTGGGTCCCCCTTAACCACTGAACCTTGAATGTTTGTGCAGGGAGTTCCACAGGGCCTTATCAGCAGCCTATGGATTGTTGATAGTGGAGCTTCAGGGCACATGACAGGCGATTTATCCCTGCTTTTTGACATAAAGAATATCAATGGGGGGTATGTTGCCTTTGCTGGTAATAAAGGGGGTTATATTACAAAGGAAGGAAGTATGAGCAACGGTATAGTAAGCTTTGAAAAGATAAGCTTTGTCAAACAGATAGACCACAACTTGCTGAGCGTTTCGCAGATATGTGACAAGAAGTTCACTGTGTTCTTTGATGACAACGCATGTTTCATTCTGAAGCCTGGATTCAAAATACCGAAAGAGTGGGTCATGATCTCAGCTCCCAGGGTCAACAACTTATACGTCCTGGATATGAGCCGAGCAATGACTGCGAAAGGTCAGGTCACTTGTTTTCTGTCAAAGGCGACAGAGAAGGAATCAATAATGTGGCACAGACGAATGGGGCACATCCACTTGAGGAAAATGAACCATCTGGTCCAGAACCAACTAGTGGAAGGTGTTTCTGTTAAGAATTTTCATTTAAACGATGTCTGTGTCTCATGCAAGAAAGGGAAGCAGAAAAGAAAGTCTCACAAGCCTAAGAAGACAAACTCAGTTAGTCTACCTCTCGAACGACTGCACATGGACCTGTTTGGCCCAGTCAATCGAAAGAGCAAGAACGGTGACTCATACTGCTTAGTGGTTACGGATGACTATTCTAGGTTTTCTTGGGTTGTGTGCATGAAGCACAAGAGTGAAACTTTTGATTACTTGAAGAATCTGTTTACTAAATTGGAAAATATATATCAGCTAAAGATCCGTAGGATCAGAAGCGATAACGGAACAGAGTTCAAGAATCACGCTATGGAGGCGTTATGTGCAGAAAAGGGTATTCATCATGAATTCACAGCGCCATACACTCCTCAGCAAAACGGGGTTGCAGAAAGAAAGAATCGGACTCTTATTGAGGCAGCCAGAACTATGCTCGCAGACTCGAACTTGCCTGTGATCCTCTGGAACGAGGCAGTTCACTGCGCGTGTTATACTCTGAATAGGGTTCTAACGGTAAAGAAGCTTGGAAAAACCTCTTACGAGCTTCTGAACCGAAGGAAACCGAACTTAGAGTTTCTGGAACCTTTCGGAGCTCCATGCACCATGATACATCCCGATGGGAAGTTTGGTGCAAAGGCAGAAGAAGGTTTCTTTGTTGGTTACAGCACTCCCAACAAAAGAGTGTACAACAAAAGAACCAACAACGTTGAAGATTGGCTTAATGTCGATCTTCAGCGTTATACTGCCAATGCACCTGGTGTTGGACCTGATTGGTTGTTCGATTATAAGAGTCTATTTGATTCCTTCAACGTGGAGAATTTGGTGGATGATGCTGTAGCGCAAATGTATTACGAATGTGAAAACGCAGCTAGCTCTCCGCTAATGCGTCCGATCGTGGTTAATGCACCTGCGCCTGCTCCATCTGATGCCTCTGCATCCACGGGTCCCCCTGATAAAACCGCAGCAGCAGAAGTTGAGGAAGTTTTTCAGGAAGCGTCAGCAGAGGTTCTCGAATCTTCATCTTCCGACGACGATTTTGCAGAGTCTCATGAAACTCTCACTGAGGAACAAGCTGGAAATGGTGAATCTACCACTACAGCTCCAGTTAATCCGACAGGAAACAATCAAGCTGGTCCTTCTTCTTCAGCAGCTCCAGGGATAGGTCTTCGGATTGATCTCTCCGGTTTTAATATGCAACCCGCTGCTCCCTCTAGTTCAAGCGCAGCTGAGACAAATCTATCTCAAGGTTTGGAGAACCTTAATTTGCATTCGGATGATCCAGTGCCGGCACATCCGGAATCTCGGATTCACGACACTCATCCGATGCAAAATGTGATTGGTAATCCGACTAGCAGAGTCATGACGCGCAGTCAGCTCAGAAATGCTAGTTCAAGTGACAATACAGGTACTCTGGCACTCTATTCGGAAATCAGAAAAGCAGGTCATCAGAACGATTGGTCCTTCGCCTTGTATGTTTCTCAAACTGAACCAAGAACTGTGCAAGAGGCACTGAGGGAAGAACCATGGATTGAAGCAATGCAAGCCGAACTTCAGCAGTTCCAAAAGCTAGGAGTGTGGGACTTAGTTGACTTACCTCCAGGCTCGAAAAAGATTGGAACAAAGTGGATCTACAAGTGTAAACGGGATGACCGCGGGGTGATTATAAGAAACAAGGCTCGATTAGTTGTCCTCGGCTTCCGTCAAATCGAAGGAATAGATTACAACGAAGTATACGCTCCAGTTGCGCGCCTTGAAGCTATCTGGATGTTCTTAGCTTACGCTTCGTACAAACGGTTTAAGGTGTATCAAATGGACGTGAAAAGTGCTTTTCTGTATGGTGTCGTGAAGGAAGAGGTGTATGTTGCTCAGCCACCGGGTTTTGAGGATCCGCTGCATCGCGAAAAAGTCTACAAATTGAACAAAGCGTTGTACGGACTCCATCAGGCACCGCGTGAATGGTACCAAATGCTTAGCAACTATCTGATATCCAACGGGTTCAAACGTGGACTCGTGGACTGCACCTTATTCACCAAGGAAAAGGGTGGTGATCGTCTTCTGGTACAGGTTTATGTTGATGATATTATTTTTGGGTCTACTAATGATGTCATGTGCAGGGAATTCGAAAAGCTTATGCAGGATAAATTTGAGATGAGCTCGATGGGGGAGATGCAATTCTTCCTCGGTCTACAAGTACAACAACAAGAGTCGGGGATCTTCATCCACCAGACAAAATACGTTGCTGACATCTTGAGCCGGTTCCAGATGGAAGACTCTACTCCAGTAGGCACACCGATTCAGACCAATCACGGGATTGGGCCTGACGAGAAAGGACAAACCGTTGATTCTTTTCTCTATCGAGCTATGATAGGCTCACTCATGTACCTCACTGCATCAAGACCTGACATAATGTTCGCGACATGCTTACTATCAAGATACCAGTCAAGGCCGAAACAGTCCCACCTGGTTGCTGTGAAGAGGATCTTACGTTATCTAAAGGGTTGTCCGACCAAAGGTCTTTGGTACCCTAATGACGATAAGTTTGACCTCATCGCTTTTAGTGATGCTGACTATGGCGGATGCAAGACAGACTTAAAATCCACATCGGCTGGATGCCAGTTTTTGGGACCAAGACTAGTCTCGTGGCAGTGCAAGAAGCAAGCCTCAGTCGCCTTATCCACCTGCGAGTCGGAATATGTAGCAGCATCGAGCTGTTGCTCCCAGGTTCTTTGGATACAGCAACAAATGAGAGACTACGGTTTGAAATTTCTTAATACTCCCATTCACTGTGATAATGAGTCCGCTATAGCTCTTGCTAAAGACTCAGTTAACCATTCCAAGGCGAAACATATCTTGGTTAAGTATCATTTCATACGCGATTGCTATGAAAAGAAACTTATCGATATGGTAAAAATCCACACAGACTACCAACGTGCCGATTTATTCACCAAAGCTTTTGACGGTCCTCGTTTTGAGTACTTGTTAATCTTAAACGGCATTAAAGTTAAGCAGGATTAGATCCTCATCGGTAATCGTTTTTGTAAATATTTTTCTTTCAAAAATCAGAAAAATCCAAAAATATTGTCTTTTCGCAAATTTTTAGATTTTTAGGGGGAGAAAATTTCAGAAAAATACAAAAACATCCAGAAAATGCAAAAATTCAAAAAAATGAGAAAATTCCAAAATCAAAAAAAAATTGAAAAATGCAAAAATGAATTTCTTTGGTGAAAAAGGGAAGATGATATTAACCAATCAGTCGGACTGTCTGGACCCTTATCATCTTAAAAATATTGGAACTGATAGGTAGCCTCTACAATGATGTGTCGGTAGGCTCAAAATCATTTCCAAGTTCGGCAAGGTGATATAAACCTAAATCATCTGAATCATGTGTGGATCAACGTGCGTTGGCATATGGTCTTGGTACCGAAATCTCGTTTGATAGCATGCCAAAATCCGTGGTTTCATGGTCTTTAAGAGGTTGGTACATCCGGGGTGAACTGGACGTCTCTCAGAATAATTAGGAATGGCACACGCGTCGTACGTTGGGGTCGCAGCCTACGACTGAGACACCCCTATGTCATTTCCTGAAAAAAAAAAAAGAATAAATTCTGATCAGGAGACGTCCGGGAATCCTAAAAGAGCAAAAAGATTCATATATGCCAAAACCCTATTCTCAATGAGAATTCGCTCTAAGGTATCAAATCATATACCTAAAGCATCGTACCGTGAAAAATCAAATATACAGTATTTGACTTGAACCCTGGTTTGGATCTCACTGGTCTCTCTGTTGCAGCGTTTCTGCAGACCTGATCACCACTGAGTCCACTCCTTGTAAAATACGGATGACAACAGCTTACTCACCGGTTACGAGGAAGCTTTGTGCATGACTTGATACGGGAATGTGTCGCGTGGCGGGGAACACCTTGTATCTCAGCCTTAATATTACCTTAAACGTATCTAAAGTGCCTAGTGATTAAACTTGATTTTGAGTTTAGGTGGACAACAATATCGACAGTTGTTGTAGGATGCTTATTGGTAATTTAAGCGAAAACTGAAAATATAAGGGTTCTAGTGATGTCCGTACACTGATATGATTCCCTAACCGTTGAAACTCGCAAAAATATGTTAGTGTACAGTTAGTTGATCTCCCGTTTTATTTTATTTATGCTTAGTTTAGCTTAGTTAATCATTCTTGATTGCCGATGTTGGAATCCTAATCCATTGTAATCTTACTTCTTCAAAAAAATAAAACGCCGAAAAATAAAATGGACAACTAATTGGAAACTTGTGTTTTGCCGGGTCAAAACCGTACTTTTATCAAGTACAAGGGTGGAAAATGAAAATTTTTCAAGTATCTGAGTCATCATCTGAGTCGCGTGTCAAATCGGGTTGAAAAATGCATGTTTTGAACCTTAACGGGTCAAAAATGCGAGATTTGGTGCTGCAGGGGCAATTTGGTAATTTGTGTGAAAACTAGATGCATTTGGTGTTCTAATCGCATGTAATTTTGGACGAGTGGCCTAATCGCGTGACATATAGGGCGATTACATTACCAATCGCTTGACTTGTGTCCCAATCGTGTGTTTTTATAAGCGATTAGCCATATTGTCCTATTATTTTGTGTGAAGAAGAGTTAAAGGCGATCAGAGGGTAGACGCGTCTTGATACACGCGATTGGCATTCACTCGTGTCTCTGATCAAGCGAGTTGAAGCCCACTCGCCAGTAATATGATGCGATTAGCAGATAGTATTTAAACAACACTTTGAATCTTTTTTTTCATTATTTCAAAACCGTTCACTGTGTCTTTGTTCCCTCTCAACCCGATCCCTAAACAAACTATTGCAAAATTTCATTTGATCTTAGAATATTAATCCCCAATACAAAGGTAACAATTCCTCTTAGTTTCAGATCTTAACAACATAGTTTAAGGGGTTAAATCTGTTTATTATCAACCGAAACCCTAAGTGAGTTGTATTGAATCGTTAGGGCAAAATACGAGCTTGATAATGATAAATGGGCATGAGGGTTTCTTAATCGGCACCCTTAGATCCTATTTATATAAAGATTTTGATCCAAATCATCTAAAATCAGAAAGCCCCAATTTTAAAAGCATAAGAACCCTAATTTTTGAAACGCTTAATTGACTCCTGTTTCTGTCATGTTAATGTAATTGTTGTTAGGGGTTTTATTGTTGGGTTGTTATAGGTACCAATGCAACCAAGATCAGACCCAAAACGAACCATAACAAGTTTTTGATAAAATTGGTTCAAAACATCAACTGTCACGCGATTAGCTTGGCTAATCGTGTGAACAGTGACACGATTGGGGAAGGTTGTATGCTAATCGTGTGTTAAAATCAAGCGATTAGACCCTGATCGTGCCCCACAGCATGCGATTACATGGCTAATCGCCTTTATGCTTCTGTTGACCAACTTTAGTCAAAACTGATCCGTTTTTGTCCGTTTTTCATATCCTTGATCTGTCGTTGATGATTTATGGTGTGTTTAACTTGCAGAATCATGCAATACGGTACTTCGGCCAAGCACAACTGTCTTGCTTTTCTTGGACCTGTAAAGAAGCCGGAATGCAAGCGTTTTGAAGGCATCATCGAGTACTTGAAGCGCTCAAAGATATATTATGCCATATCTACAGACTATGCGGCTTACAAGAACATTCTCCAGGAATTCTATCAGAATGCTAGAGTCGATGTCAGCACAATTCCAGCTACTATCAGAAGCTCGGTGCAACGAAAGGAGGTTCTTATCACTGAAGACATGATTCGCGAGATTCTCAGATTTGGAGATGATAAAGACGATCCAATCGTTTTCGATTCCATTTTGATACGAGGTGGATTCCTACGGATGAAGTATACGGGTGATGTTCGTGCGCAGGAGATGCTACAAAAGGGATGTCTTCCTCCAGAAATGAAGTATCTGACGCACGTGGTGTTAAAATGTCTCGGACCTCGCAAAGGAACGTTCGATGCAATCAAAGACATTTTGGCATCAGCGATAGTCGCATTGACGTTGAACAAGCCGTTCAACTTCTCTGGGATGATTATGCATCACCTCAAGGAAGTGATTCTGCGAAAGCCGACAGAGAATGCCTTTATTGTTTATCCTCGCTTTCTGCAGATGATCCTTGACAATCAGATCCCGAACATGGTGAAACGGGTAGAAGAGCTGATTAATATAAAGAGAATTGATGAAGTTGAGATGAAGAGAATGTTACAGTACACGAACAAGCCAAAGTCCGAATATCCCCCAAGTCGTAGATTGTTTGCCTACCTAATGAGAGACAACTATGTGGCACCTCCAGGTAATAGATGGAGGCATGACGATAGTGATTCAGAGGACGATATTCAGATTCACAGACAGGTATTCAAGGATGATGATAACATTGGGAGACCCACTGTTGCTTTGGGACCCAATGAACCGGGCAATATGGGTGATACTGAAGCAAGACAAGATGATGATATGCTTGATACTGATTTGCTGAATATAGATGAACCATCCAGTTCAGGCAAAGGCAAAGCCAAGATTGACGAGGGCCCGGTTAACATTGAAGATGTTGATGATGAAGATGACGACTCAGAGAGTACCGAAGATGAATCGCCCGATGTACTTTCTCTTGAGGAGGATAGAGCCCGCACGGCTGCGGCGAGAGAACTTGCAAGAGATCCCACGTTTACTCCAGTTAGTGGTGATCTTGTTGCAGATATTGATGCTGAACTTAGCACGCCGCCTCCTCAGAAAAGACAAAAGACTAAAGCGACGAAGGTTAGTAGGGGTCAAAAGAGAATGTCAGAAAAGGCAGCTGCGACTGAAAAGACGCCTAAGAAATTGAGGGGAATGCATATGAAACTCCCAGATACTTTTGGCCTTCCTGCTTCATCTTCTGTATCAGCAACAACAACAGCAGCAACAGAAACAACAACTGCGGCAACATCGTCTGTCCCACTCTCTTTCAGTGCAGCTATGCCTGCGGGTGTGACTATGTCAATGCCTTCCTCGGTAATCTTCACTGAGCCAGTCTCAGTTACCGTTGAAGCGACAGGTTCACAGTTGGCCGCTAATCCGATAGGTGACAGAATCCGAATGTTGAAAGAAGCAGCAAGATCGACAGCTGCTAGACCTTCGAGCCAATCCTCATCTTCGACTCCAACAACCAACGAACAACTCCAGCGCCAAATCAACGAACTTACTGCTATAGTGGCTGCTCAAGCACGGGAAATGGCTGAAATAAAGAGCAAAAACGCCAACATAGAAGAAAATGAGACGGCGATGTTGGAATTGATTGGAGACACTATCACTGCTAACACTGAGCTGAGAACCACTGTCGACACTCTTACTTTATCTAATCAGCAACTCTTGGAGTCGAACAGGCAGATCATGGAATCACAACAGCAGCTCATGGAATCACATCAGCAGCTGATTCAGTCTAACCGTGATCTCCAGCTCGCAAATGTGAACAACGAGCGTCGAATCACTAAATATAAGAAGCAAAACACAAGGCTAAGGACTAGGTTGAATGCGTTGACTGGAACTCAACCTAGACTTACTGGTGGTTCGGAAGCTGGAGCTAGTACTGCTGCTGATGATGATGATGAGGATAGTGAAGAAGACGATGATTGTAACACCCCAACCGATGGCGGAAACATCGGGATGTCACGTATTGATGATTGTTCAGTAGCTCATGGTAAATAATAAATTTCATTATATGATTTAAATAAATTACATACAATTGTTCTAGAATTTGTACATCAAATTTGAATAAAACTATACACATATCTTCAAGCATCAATTCAAATCTTCAAGCAAATAGAACCTGAAACATGTTAAGTTGAAAAGGTTTTGGGTCAACAAAAGTTGGTGAGAATTACATAGGTTTTTGATAATTGAATAAAAATGTTGTGCAATTCATGTGTCATGTCAATCTAGTCCATATGTGAGAACATACTAGAAATAAATCGAGTGCATAACCAACCCTGATGACTGTTATAATATGATACATACCATACGCTCATGGTCCACTTGAATATGTTATACGATAACAAACACCCACGCTACCTTTGTAGGAGGCACGTATCCGGGTGGGATTGTCAGTCCAATAGATCTATCAATGTTTACCGCCGGCTTGTACGGAGTTAATGATTATGCTAGAATGGTGCTTACTCTAATCATGCTCAAGACATAATGCAACATAGAAAACACATAGACACATTGATGATTGAATTGCATAAATGATGTTGTAACATGTTTCACCCCAAAAATGGTGATAAATAGAAAAGGGGCTATGTAAAACTCACCTTGGTAAAATGTTATATCTGTTGAAAAATTGGATAATGGTGTTGCCCAAATGTATCAAGTATCACCCTATAATAAAGTAATAAATATGTCTAAGTCTATAGAGTCTACAAATGTATAAGTTCTAGGGCTTCGAATTGGGGATAATTGCTCGTTTGATTAATATTAAAAATATTCGCCAATTGAGGGAAATTTAGTAAATATGTAACCAAAAGTCTTTTTATAAATTTTAAATCTAAAATAGTCACATGAATGTGTTTAAAGCATAAAAATAATTTTTATAAAATTATTTTCTTTAAAATAGAATATTAATTCTATTTATAATCAAATTGTCAAAATCTAACTTTAATATTTAAAATATTAAAATTAAATAATTTTTAGTTTAAAATTCATATTTCTGTTCTAAATGATCAGAAATAATTTGTATAAAATTTTGGTGCAAAAATATTAAAAATTGGATTTATTATGATTTAAATATGATTAAAACTAACAAAAATTGATTAAAAATATTAAATAAATGATTTTTCTGAAATAAAAATCATTTCAGAAAAGTTTATCTTTGTACAAACTCAGGATAATTTTTGTAGAAATTAATAAGGTTGTTTCGATATTTTTATAGATTTTTATAAATAAAATGAAATAAACTTAATTTATTTATTATATATATTAAATAAATAAATTTCAGAAAACTAAAAATTGTAAGTTAAACTTTTTCACTAGTTTAACATAATGTAATTTTTGTAGAATTTTTAAAAGTGTTTTAGTATTTTAAAATGAATTTATAAAATTATAGGTATTATATATATATAGTTGAAAAAGAAAAACAAAACAACAAAAAAAAGATATGTCAAACCCGGGACTCGAACCCGGGACCTGATGAGGTGAAGAGCGTGCCCAGACCAGTTGGTCTGGGTGTTAGTTTGTTAATTAGTTTGGGTTTTGATTAAACTTATACGATACTTGAAACAATGAAAATCCCCAAATCATTATCCTACGAGCCCTAGATTTCCAATCAAACGATCTACACAACATTAACCCAATTAACCTTAGGGTTAATGTTGTGTAGATGCCGAATGATAAAACCCACACAAGAAATTAAACTTACAGTTACGTTACAAGCTCGATTGATCAGTCAACCAAGAAAGTCAAACGCACGATCGTTCATCATGAACAGAAGGTTATGTGAAGAAATTGGAGATGTAGGAAGGATTAGTGGCGAGTTGTGAAGGTTCGTGAACGTCCAATTTATAATGTTAAGGCCTGGAACAATGATTTGGTAAGTGTTGACCACGCTTTAAAGTTCATACGCGTGAATGATTAAAATTGGTATGAATTTATGACAATAATCGTGTATAATACGCGTGAATGGCCGATAATCATGATTCCTAAGTCAAACTGTGATAAATTCTGTGTTAAAAGGTAATTTGATTGGTAAAACTTGCCATATCTGCTGCTGCAGTTCGCGAAGGAGGAAAGGGATTCAGGAAAAAAAACGTATTTATTTAAAACGAGTGGAAGATAAAACAACCAAGGTGTGTGGCTCAAGTGGTGGAGCGCGTGTGTGTGTGTCTGATAGGTCTCCGGTTCGAGACCCGGGTAGAGCAGTTTTATTTTTTTGTTTTAACAGGTTAAAGGAGAGGGAGGGGGTTTGGGCTTGGTACAGTGGGCCGGCTGATGGGCCATGTCTGGGCCTTTGTACTGGGCTTCAGGAAACAAAAGATATGGTTGGGTTGGGTTGGGTTTAGATAATGGTTTAATAGATCTAAATAAATAAAATCTGTTTTTTTTTAACTTATAAAATCTGAAATTTATTTTTAATATTATTATTATTATTACTATTATTATTATTATTATAAATCTTTGTATATATATAATTATATATATAAATATATAAAATGCTACAAAATAATAATAAGACTAGTCGTTTAAATCGTATAATTATTAAATGCGTAATGTTACAATGATGATGAAGAGGATGATGATGAGTCTGATGACGATGATGACAATGATGGTAAGGGTGATGGTGGTGATCCCGGAGCCACAGGCGGGGGTGGATCAACAGGTGGGTCTGCATCGGGACGAACGAAGAAAAGTCACGATCGCAAAGGCAATGATCCCAAGGCAGGTTCTTCTGCTCAGGGGGAGCCAGCACCTATGAGGAGCAAGATTCAAGAGCTACGCGATAAAGTAAAGAAGAAAGCGATAGTTCTTGTTGAAGACGTGGAGCCTCTGAACTGTTACTTTGCATATGATGACGAAGGCAACTTGCTCCCACCCCCTGCCATGCCTGAGTACGATCTGGAAGAAGGAGAGATTCCACCTGAGATGACAACAGAGGACATGTCTAAAGTATATGGCTTTGCATCTGGAGAATCTTCCAATGCAAGTCAATTCGTTCCCCCTGAGATGCATCCAGAGTGCAATGAAGTGGATCTCGAAGAAGGAACCAGCGTGCCGACCCCTGAGTATGTTGTAAATGACTCGGGCGCTGGAATTCCAAACATTGACGAAGAGATGATACGTGAGGCTGAAGAAAAGCTGAAATCCGACTCTACTGAAGTTCCTGATGCAGTAAAGATACGACATGACAAAATCAGAGAGCGGTATCCCCAATGGTTCAAGCCCGAAGAGAAGAAAAAGCCAGTTGAGCGAGCATCCATCTTCAAGAAAAGACTGTCGAAGATGTCTGGCAATGTGATAAGCTGGGCGTATGTGAGTCAGACAAGAATGCTCGGGGTAAAATGGCAAGAAGGTGTATTGTACTTTGAGGATTTCAAAGACACTCTGAGCCTGCCATTCTGGTACATTCGTGACTTAGTTCGTCTCAACTATCCGCTGTATGAAGAGAAATCTGCCTCTCTTAAGGGTTTTTACACAAAGTTGAAGCGAGAGAGCTCAGAGGGATGGAAAGAGTTGATGCCTCAGTATCCCAGATCGTATCAGACAGACAAGATTCATCCTTTCACCTTAAAGCCTATCTGGGAGCATAAGATCAAGCCACCGAAATGCGTTTCAAGGATTCCCATTATTCCAGTTGAACAAGACTTTACCTCGAAGCTGTATTATTGGCACTATGATGCAGCAACCACTGAAGCAGTGATTGTCTTGAGCAACAGTCCGAACCCGTGCAGAAAGATAAGGATTTGGGATCCTATGTGGTTGATAAATTGCTCAGAGAAGGACGTGGAGACGTTGTACCAACATCCGATCATGCACTTACCAGCTGAAGCCGATCAAGCCATGAAGTTTCAAAGGGTGATCCAGTTTTGCTACGCCAACAAAGTTCATGCAGGATGCGATTGGTCAAGAATCTCAAGGGTCAAGACAACGTCAAGCTAAAGTTGAAGACAGATGATGCTGCTTGTTATTTTGTTTAGTTGTATTCGTTTATGTTTATCAAGTCTGTAAAGTTGTTTGCTATTGATATAAACGTTGTCTTTTGATTAAGTCTGTACGTATACTAGCCTGGTCCAAGGGGGAGTCTGTTAGTACATGATGTCCCTAGGCTAGTATATCAGTTGTTTGGACGTGTTTCGGGGTGTTTGGAGATGTTTGTACGCGTTTTGGAGGGTCCGGGATGCTGCATGCGATTAGCATTCAGTCACACGCGATTAGGGCCCTAATCGCGTCACTGTTCACGCGTTTGGGCTTGAGGTTCTGGCGATTAGCCCTACTCGCCCCATATGGGCATGCTAATCGCTAGTTTGGTGTTGTTCGTACCCGGGAGGTATAAATAGGCCCAATCATTGCCCTAATCATTAGTTCTTGCCTCACACACTCTCCAAACACCCTCCCAAGGTCTGTAAGGTCTGATTTGATCTCTGTAAACACTCGTGCTCTGTTTTTAGTGATTAATCGATAATCTTTTGACCCGGGTGTGTGTTGTGATTACTCATTTATCATTGTTTCATCTTTGTTTCTGTTATTGAGACATATTCAAGGGATTCCGCACCTTGAATATAGCCCTCGTGATTGTCGGGTGACACGTTAGTCGATCCTACATAGGCTTTGCGATTTAAAAGAGGATAGCGGCGCAGCTTGTTGCTATCTTACCCATTATCCAAAAGCAATATTGTCTTAAAAAATGTTCTACTCCTACTGAAGATTTATCCACGTATATAAAAAGTCATGTATTAATTCATAATTTCCTTATCATGTGGCTTCTTAGACTATGTGTAAAACTATCCACAATAAGAACCTTGAAGTAACTAAACGTGCCTATCCATATATAACAAATTCAACCATATTGTTATTTACCTCGGCTAGTTAACAATTGCAAAACTTTCGTGGCCTATAGAGGTATGATTACTTAATTATCAAAATCCAAGTTACGTACCTAATCTCAATAGTCAACACTTTTCTTTTTCTTTTTCATTTTAAGATAGACTACTAAAAAGTTCATCTGACACTTTACTCGTATTCCAATATCATTAGTCAAAAATTTTGCAAACTTTGTATTTGATATGTGATGTTTTGCAAACTTTGTGGCATGCTTAATTGCTTCAAGTCAATTGCTAAGACTTCACCTCAAGTCTTTTTTTTTTTTTTTTTTTGCAACTTACCTATTCAAGGAGATTCCCAAGCATACGAATCGATCCTTACATGTTCAAACCATTATATTCATGTACCTAGAAGCCTAGCTAGTCATGTTAAATTTGTTGATATGTCATCATGTAGACTTAATGACTTATCATATTTCCAATTAGCCATTATTTTACTTTTAATTCGTTCACATGCTTCAAATAGTTTTCGCAAAAAGTCTTTTGTAAATCAAAGTCACCAGACAACTTTTCTAACACATTCAACTATACATTCAAAACAAACATTCAAAACTAATTAAAATCAAAACCAGCTAAATTGACCCCATGTTTAGCTTGATCAAAATAGCTTAATGTAACAACCGGTCTCTCATACCATTAATATTGTCCACTTTACCTACTAGAAACTTATGTATTTGTTTTTAGCTAATTGTGTGGAGACTTCCCACAATGTCACTTATCGTAGTACTACTTTCGCTTGAGTACGCTTAACCAGTGGAGATCTAATGATTTTCACAATCAATGCGCCAAAAAACGCATTGGTGACATCTAAGGCCCGGTATTCCTTATAAACTTCACATCAACTGATGTGGGGTTTGCCTGTTGTACTACATTCACCACCATTATTGACTAATTGCTCCTAATGAGGTTTGACCATATCATTTTGAATGGCACAATGGTGTCTCTGATACCAATTTTGACATTCGGCCTCTTATATTACCAATAAGGATGAGCAAATGGTACCGGGTACCGGTACCGAACCGGTACTGTACCGTTACCGATACCGAATTCCCGGTACCGAATCAATTTCGGTACCACTACCGATACCCACATTTTTGGATTTTCGGTACCGGTATTTACTGGTTTTTATGCTCAAATACCGGTAGCGTACCAGTACCGAACCGGTACCGTACCGGTTGTTTTCGGTACCGGTATCCACTTTTGGGGAATTTCGGTACCGGTATTTTTGGTACCGGACCGGTACCATGCTCATCCCTAACCACCAATATTGTCTGTTCTGCCAACTAGGATCTCACATATTTGTTATTAGTTTCCCGTTGGAGTCTTCCCATGATATTACCATTGTGGTACTACTCTCACCAAAGTCAGCTTGACTGTGGAGTTATGATGAGATCCATAGTCAATGTAGTCAAAATGTGTTGATGATATTCAAGGTCCGGTATTCCTTTTGAACCCAACATTTTTCCACAAATAATTTGTCTAGGGTGTTAAAAATGTTAAAACTTCGAAAAAGAGGTCTCACATTGATCTAATGAAGTGAAAAAATAACTTTATTTCTATTAAAATTTTAAAGGACATTCCAATAGACATGGATGATTGCTACGAATGGGCATCTAGCACAATGGTAACTTTGTGTTGAATGGTGCCCCATACTCCGGAGACAGAGGGTTAGAGTTTCGCTATAGAATGTTTTTTTTTTTTTTTTTAACGGCTAACAAACATTTTTGCTTGACTATCCAGGGGAGTCCTCACACTATGGACAGACCCCCACGACCAACCCAATGGAGGGCCCATACGTACCTCAGGCGGCTGGCGTAGTCAGGCCCGCTTATGCAGTTTCCGAAACCAGGAAAAACCCAACCCCTCACCCGCCCGTAGGCACGACGGTGAGGGATTGGTGAAACCCGGGCGAGATCAGGACTCAAACTCATAACCATAGGTCAGGAGTCATCCATCATTTCTGATTATGTCTCTCGTGGGAATCGAACCCGGGACACCCAAGAGAGATCCCAGATCCATTCACCAACTGAGCTACCCGTGAAGGACCGCTATAGAATGTTAAGTAGAATTTAATTAGATTAGATATGTATATGAGTTGTCATTACAAAAAAAAAAAAAAAAAAAAAAAAAATTAATAACAAAAAATATGAATGTTTGCTTATTAATAAGCTTTAATGAACTCTTAAGTGATAGTTAAGGAACTTTAAAACCTTGATTTTGTGGAATTACTTTCTTTTGGGTTCTAGTTTCTCCTTCAACAATGATCATATGTGCGTACGGTTGTCCACAAGCTCGTGACTTACTCGAAACTCACTCGAAATCAACTCATTTTTAAACATTTTTAGCACAATTGATCTTCTTTGCTAGAAAAGAACCTCCTAAATTGGAAATGAACAGTTCAATTTGGTCTTTTTTTTACCGTTTGAACTATTTGATCTTCAATATCTATATTAGGGGGACGGGGCGCTATCAGAATTAGTCACGGGTACTTCACTACCAGCACGGTAACACCGCCGTCACCCTTACTGGTAGTGCTCCCGTGAACCGGCCATTTTCTGGTTCTAGTTACCGTGCTGGTTCACGGATGTGGCACAAACTTTCACACAATTTTTTTTTTAGAAATTGACCCTTCTGAGTAGTATAAGTGTAGGGAGGAAGTAAAAAATGTGTAAATTTGATTTTGTTTTGTGAGTGGCGGTGATGAAGAAGTTGCAGGTTTGGTTTTGGGAAGAAGACGACACTGTTGTAGTGTTGTTATATTTTGACTTTTGTTTTGTTATATTTGACTTTTGTGTTTGGTGGTTGTTTTATAACACCATTGTTGGTGTTTATTATTATTATTATGTGTGAAAATAATTGATAGTTGGGTAAAGAATCAGTGAAGTGCTG
Source organism: Ambrosia trifida (assembly GCA_028751855.1). Lineage (NCBI taxonomy): Eukaryota > Viridiplantae > Streptophyta > Magnoliopsida > Asterales > Asteraceae > Ambrosia > Ambrosia trifida. Next base: position 141,440,594 of record CM054125.1, read on the forward strand.
TCTACAAAAAAGTGTTTCAGTTAAGGAAATTAGTGAAGTGATGTGGCAGTGCAGGATTGGTAGAAATCAATGAATTGAAAACAATTTCAGTGGAGTGCCCCTTGTGCCCTTACTATATAATCTATTTTAGATGGGCATGAAAGTAAATTTATATTTATCTAGATGGGCAATGTGGTAATTTCATACTATATGCTAAGACAAATTTAAAACAAGTCATTAACACATCTAAACATTTACAAAGGTTTATCTAACTAAATATTTAATGAATTTGGGTTAACTAATTATGTGAGATCATGTAATTATAAATATAAATTCTAAAAAATATAAATTTTAGCATTTTATAGCATTATTTATTTAAATAATATTAATGCTAAATAAAAAACGCAAAAAGAAAAAAAATATATCATTATCCCAATCAACAAAAGTATTTGTAGATATTTATACAACCAACATGTATATTTGAGAATAAATGTTGCAGAAAAATTATTTAAAATTTGAATGTAAAAACTACAAATATTATAATTATTTCACTATTAACTGTTAATAAAACATAATAGTAATAACACTTGACTGAGATTATTATTGCCTAGATTTATTATGATTGTAATCTAAGTGATGTATGGTTATCAATACGTTGGAAACGTCGCAGTACTGATTTCGCTGACGCCTTGCATTTTCACAAGTCTTCTTGTTATGGGCTGTGTTCAAACTCATATACACCCGTATAATAACACCGCGTATTTTTAACCTTTCTAACTTGTAAACACTTGACTTGTCTACCATTGTATTTTACTATGAATGGAAAACAAAGAATGCATGAGGCAGTAGGATCATTCGGAGTATCCTTTATTTGCATAGACATGTTGAATGAAGCCTCAGACTTTTGGCGACATCAGTTTGAAGCCTCAATATCATTAAGCAATATCAATGAAGCCTCATATACTTATTCAACGACTTCATCAATGAAGCCTTATACTGATTCAGCGACATCACCAACATTCCCCTTACACCACATCAGACTTGGCTCGTAGGTTGTGAAATGGTGAGAGAAGCCTTAGTTTGATTCAACGGCATCACTAATGTTGTTATTTTCCTGATATACCTACTAATCGTGCTTTCAAAAAAAATAACTCGCTTAGTTCTGTAAATGATTCATCCGAAGATTTATCCAAGCTCAAGCGTAAGTTATTAATTAGCTAGCTTGTTATGAATTTTCGAGCAAAGCTGGCTTGTTTAGGTCAGAGCTTAAGCTCGAGCTTAGTCTTGATAAGCTTAATCATGTCTCCCTCTCCACTTCCTGATTTATTTACTTTTTTTTAAGTTTTTTAATTTTCCTTTTATCAAAGTGTAGGGACGAGTTTAGATTATTGACCCAATGTGCCAATGGTCTCTCTACTTATCCCATTTTTTTTCAAGAATATTCCTTCTCATTTGCAATTTAATCAACTTTTTCTATACCCGAGAATTCAAATACAACATATTTAAATATCATTTTTCTCATTAATTACTTCGTTTATCTAATTGTTCTCAATATATCAACATAAATATTACACATGCATTTTAGTGTGCTACCAATCTAGCCAAAGTTACTAGCTTGAAGCCCAAACCGTAGTCCTGTTCCAGTTCGGTACGAGTTTAATTAGTTTTTCAACAGTTCGATCGATAACACTTAGTAACACGATTTAAACTAAATACTAGTAATACAACCTTCATAAATTGGATTTTCAAGACTTCCTATTAACCAATGAATCCAAAAGGACACCTATAACATCAACCACATTTATCGTATAATTTAGGACAAGATATGTCGTTGCAAATCAAGTGTATTTGGTCTAAAATCGGAAAGCGACAAATACTAAATATCTATCACAATAATTATAAAAGAATATTGTGTTTTCTAATGACAGGTCTGCTTTCTGTCTGCTTTAAATGCCAATTTATTTTATTATTATATGCTAAATTTAACACTATTGTCTAGCTTAACTCTAATTAATAAGATCTGGTGTTTGATTTTAAGATCACATGGATAGAATAATTTGAAATTATCCTGATCATGTGGCCTAGTGGTAAAAGGGCCGGTTCTTTCTTTGGGGGAGCCGGGTTTGATTCCCACGGGAGGCATGTGATGGATACCCCCACCCTTGTGGTGGGGTAGGTGGTTGGGAAGTGATGGAGAGATCCTTGACTCTTGTGGTCATGGGTTCGACTCCTGATCCCTCCAGGTTTTACCGGTTCACTACCGTCGTGCCTTCGGGCGGGTTTGTGGGCCGTGTTTTCCCTGGAATAGGAAACGGGTGGGCCGAAGGGCTCTGTCCGTACGGACTAGAGGCCGTCTGGGGCCCCTTTCGGCCATTGGGGGCCGCGTACAGAGTACCCGGCAATACTTTAGTTGATTGTTAAAAAAAAAAGAATAATTTGAAATTATTGGATACCACTGCCCTTGTTTAGGGCACATAATTCCATGACACTTGTAATATAGTTAATAAAAAGGAACCTTTTTGTTAAGTAGTAATTAAGGGGGTGTTTGGAATTGATTATTCAAAACAGAGTATGCGTTTTGGAAAAGCAGGGGTGGAGCTCCTTATAGATTATTGCGTTTTGGTAGCCTAACAAACCGATTATCCGCGTTTTCAAAACGCAATAATCTAAAAATCAGATTCAAAACGCAATCCCAAACACCCTCTAAGTTTATCTTATGATGCTCTTTAGAGAAACTGTCCACATTTTCATCCCAATCTCTGGCCTTTGCGGTTGTAGAGGGTTGTTGGATTTTTTTTTTTTTTTTTTTTTTTTTTTACACTTAAAAAAATAATAAGAGTGAAAATAAAGAAGAAATCCATTTAAATGTTTAGGTTTCGCTACTGAACGATGACATAAAATGGACAACACACGACACGTAACACTTTAATTTCCACTAAGAGTATACTAGTATAGAGTATACATAGATTAACATATTTATGACTAAGCTTAATCATTATTAATAGAATAAAATTTGATAATAAAAATATGTTAACATCGATCTGTATTATGGGCGTCGAAAATATATTCCACAAAACAAGATATATAGATAAAAAGTAGATCAAAATTCGCATTTTTGTCTTTGAAAAGATTAGTGTTATTTCAATATTGTATAACATGTAGTTTTTTCTGTTTGGTTTGGCATCATGCAGGGGCGGACATAATTAAAGAGGAGGGGTTGCGGACGTTGCGGTTCAACTTCGCGCGCGTAGTAAAAAATTAGTGGAAAATTTGTTTTTTTTTTTACGAAATTTGGAAAACGTTGCTACTAAAATGAAAAAAATGAAAAACGTTACTACTGATTTTATGGCCTAGATCCGCAGACCGCCACTAATCATGCTAGCAGTTTGCTAGGAGGCGTCTGTTAATAATATTTAATAATATTTTGCATTCGAAAAAAATATATATAGTATGTGTGTAAGAGACACGTCAAAGGCCTAGGATACCCAATATATCTTTCAAGGACAGATTCTAAATACACACGTGCATATGCACATGAATATTTGGGGATTTGTTTGATTATTTTTTTTTATCAAGAATTCATTTTTTGCTTCCCCGTAAACTTGTTTTGTGTAAATGTGAGCATCTAGATTTTCAAATAAAATAAAATATTTGTAGAAAAATAATAATACTTTGGTTAAGTTTAGTACTTCACATAGAGGTTTCCCGATGAAAAATTACTAAGAAATTACTTTTAGGAAACAAAATATTAAACCTCTCAAAAGTCCCAAAAGTTGGTGCCATTACATGCTTTATAGTTAAGTTAAGTAATTAAAAAAAAATGTCAAAACTGTCAAAACTGTTAAAATTAAGTAAATAATAAACACGGCAAGAACTTTCTAGAGCAAATAGGAGTCTAAGGGGTCCGGAGTGTGTGTGGGGGGGGGGGGGGGGGGGGGATCTCACCGGCGTGGGGCACTTGCTTTTGGCCACGTGGCCACAAGTGCTATATGGTGCTTCATCCCCCTCTTTTCCCCTTCCACTCCGTATGGTCTAAGGGGCTTTGTTTAACAACCTTTGCGCCACTAGTGCTAAGCCATTAAGAGGTTTCATTGGCAAGAGACTCCGAACCAATAAAAGACATGGCTCAGCCTGATTAGTTGGTGCTGGTGGAGGAGGTTGTGGGCCGATTAGGTGGTGCGTGAGTGGCGGGCTAGGGTTACAAACATAGGTGAATGGAAAAAATGGGTAAAAAATATATTCAAGAAACATAATAGGCAAAGCTTACGGATGGATTCATAAATGTCCTATCAGCGAACTAAACATACTTAATGCTCAGTGATTCAGATGTAGTATCTTAATAGAATCATTAAAAGACTACCAAAGTACCAAACAACCCATACTTAAGAAAAGAAAAAGAAAAACAGCTAATTCTTCGGGTATGACTTACTCCTATTATTCGTGTCAATAATTAAAGCCGGTACAGAGTGTATCTTATAACGTCTTACTTTACGCCTGCAATTATTTAATGGTATGGTTATAGAAGTAAATCAAATGACATTTTTTTTTTTTTTTTTTTTTTTTTTTGCCATTGAGGCTTTGGCTCGGTGGTAAGAGGGAAAACCGCTTGAGTGTTTAGATAGGAAGAAATCAAGAGGCAACATTTAGCTTTTAAAAAATGACATTTTTTTTACCAACCAAGAGGGAAACTTTGTTTCACCAAGCAAAGAAAACACAACCCATTTAGCAAGCTGCCTTTTGGGCGTTAGTGATATTATCCGGGTCTAGTATTGGTTGTTTATGTAGCTATACAAATGGGTGTAGATGCCTCTTATATTTTGTCGGGTTCATCTTTTCGGTGTACTGTACATACGTGGCCAGCTTCCTACTGGTCAATTTGTTTTAATAAAGTTTCGTTTGGCTGTTAAAAAAAAAAAAAAAAAAACCCTCAGCTAGCTGCTAAGGGGAACAGAACATACACCAAAGATGGAAGAAAAGCAGAAACATGAACACCATTAAACCAACAAAGGAGTTGCAACTACCTAACCATTAAAACTGCACCAATTCTCATTTCAGTTCATCCAAAGCCTCCATAAAGTCATCATAAAATAGCCTGTACACAACCCTCTTTTCCCTTGTCGCCATCACCAGCGCCTGATAGTGGGAAATCATCTAATTTTTAAACTCGGTTTGTTGAAACGACAACTCAAATTTTCTTGCAACAAAAACTACCTGATAACAATTTGTGTTCCAAGATGTACAAAAACCGAACCCAGTAAATCCCATCATTAACGACAGACAAACCTTACCCCTGTCGATAGGGTAAAACCCCAATATGAAATATGCTTAAACCAAAAATCGCAGGAACGAAAATTGAGATTGGTTCTTAAAATGAACGGCTGCCTATGCATCTTTACCTCCCATGAATATGATTCCACATGCTGTCACTCAAATAACAACCATCTTATCTCATTACAATGCCCATAACAGAAGTCCAAAGTTCATAAATTATTTATCACAGCACAACAAAAGTCGAATAAAAAGATTTTCTAAGAAAAACGAAATCATCATCAACCCCTTAAAACTGGATCTCTCATCTCCTCAGGTGATGACATAAACAGTTCAATGTAACGACTACCAAGTGTCATCCGATCTTTGGCCAACGCAGCTTTCGAGTCTTCCACATTTGCAAATTCCACAAAAGCTTCTCCTGTTGATCTTCCTTCTGAATTAAGATGTATATGAATCGCATCTTCAGATAATGTGAATTCTTTAAAGAAATCAAGAATCTCATCTTTTCCAGCTGAATATGGCAATCCCCTCATGCGCAGCACGTTTGTGTCTTCTTCTGTTGGTTTTGGAACATTTCGCCTGATACCCAAAAATTAATTTATTACAAGCTCGTTTTTACAAAAAATGGATAACAAAGTCAACTCTATAGGTCAAATGACCGTAACCCTTGGTTTTAAAAAAGCAAGAAGCGCAAAAAGGCGACAACGTCTAAAACCAAGGCGCAAAGTGGCAAACTTTATATATGTTACAGTATGGAAATTACATGTATAAAGGTGTGAGGGTTTAGGTTTAGTATGCAGAAAGGCATGAGGCGCACCGCTCTTCGTACCCAATGAGCAAATAATAATTATACAATTTTTTATATATTTCCTATAGGTTTCTAGCATAATTTACACAATATTTAGAGACAAGTAAGCTTTATAGTTAATATTTATGAAAATTACATACATGTACAACCTAAAAAACATGTTATACAACAGCCTGTTGCACAAAAATATGGAAAAACATTAGGCGCGCGCCTCAGGGTCAATTTTTTGCCAAGGATTCGCAGGGGCCTTGATGCACCTTGAGCCTAGGCGCGCTTAAAGCACACTTTTTTAAACCAAGCCCTAACCAAATGGATCTTGTCACGTCTAAAGGAATGTGGGATTAGGTGATATCAAATAAGTGAATAACTCTCAGTCACCAACAATCAAATGCAGCGTTTGAATACTCTTTTGTTGTTTAGAGTTGTCATATTGGTAACTAAGCATTTGGAGAATTCAGAATATTTGTCTATTAATAATATATAACATCTTGTGAGATTGGTGTAAAAGTCTCCAAATTAGACTAAGAGAAGGGGCAATTGGGTAATTTTATTTTACCCTTTGATAGTAAGTCTGTTGCGACTATTAAATTTAATCATCAAATAGCCATTATTCGAACCCTAAATAATCAGTCAATCAGAACCAGAACTTGTTACCCCAACTAAAATGCAAGAATAAGCAGATAAACCAGTTTCAAAATGCAAACTCGAACACCCCTCAACTAAAATGATTCAATCATTTTTTTTTTTTTTTGAAAATCATAACCATTCAAAAAATACAAATACACAGCAGGTTGTATATAAAAGCAAGTATAAAAAAATTACCTGCCCTTTGTAACCGCTTCCTGCCACTCCTCAAGTGTTGATGGGAATAGCTCGATGTAACGATTCCCAATACACGTTCCATCCTCCATCATGGCTGCTTTAGAGTCTTCCGGACTTTCAAATTTCACATATGCCTCCCCAGTCACCTTTCCCTCTGAATTAACCATAAAATAAACTGAATCCTCTAATAAAACAAAACCCTTGAAAAAGTCCACAATGTCGTCACGGTTAGCTGTAAATGGTAAACCGCGTAATCGAATCACACCCGTATGTTGTGCATTATCCTTTGAGGGATCGCGCTTTGGAAGTGCACGACGTGGGGACCGCGGACGGGCTATACGTGAATCAGCAACAACATTACAAATCCCCTTATAATATTCCTGTCTGTTGCTTCTAAACACTTCAACATACCGTTTCCCTATATTTTGTCGGTTTTTTTGAAGAGCGTATTCAACTTGAAAAGCATACCCAAGTACACAAAAAGCTTCACCTGCAAACTTCCCATGTTTGTGGACAAATAGGATGTCTACTATGTCAAGACCATGAAAAAACTCGATAATGTCGGTTTCTGTACAGTCGAACGGTAAGCCCCGCAGTCTAACAACAGGAAAGGCGGGTGGCTGGTTCACATATGTGTAAGCAGGTGGGTTGTAGAGGAAGTTTGTAGCTGGTGGTGTACTGTAATATGATGAACCCTGATCCATTACCCGTTGCCTTTTTAAGCCCATTTCACGTCCATCACCAGCATCCACATATTTACTTCAAATATAATTAGGAAAAAAAATAATCATGTTAACATATTGTAGAACCAATGTTCAACAAATACAAGAAAAACCTGTGTATATTCATATAAATTTGTAATTGTAATAATATAAAGTCCCTCAACCACACTTTCTTATTTTGCTCACAAAAGTCCCTCAACCCTTTTTTGCATACTAAAGTCCCTCTACTGGTAAAATACTAAAATCTAAACATACTTCAAAGTATTTTTGAAAAACTAAGATAGGAGACCGGATGTATAAGTTGTTTAGCTTATGTGGCCCATAATTTTCTTTAAAAACACACAAAACACTGTGGGTTGAACATTTATCTAACATAAAATCATTTTTATCTTTCCGACAGAAGCATTTAACATTTAATAAAGCCCAATCATGTGAGGAAATGAGGAATAGCAAACGAAAAGACAGATTGAATTCTTGAAATCGGAGATTGATTTAAACTTTGAACCCAACAGCAGCTTCTATAAGTTATAATCTGAATTTTGTTTACAAATAGTCTGTTTTGATATGAAATGACTTCCCTGGAACTTTCCAAAACTAGATGTGTGTTTCAACAATTTATGCTGCTCATTTTTTATACATTAAATATCTCAATTGTTGGTTAAATCTTAGGCTGAGGCATACATCTTTTTATAGAATGAAATCGCACCTAAACACGAGTGAGAATGATTTTAGCAACCACTTATGACTCATACCCATTCAAGAAGACAACAACAAAGGATAAGCCTAGAACAAAGATGACACGTTTATTACATTATTTATCTCAATAGTCAATCGTTGGTAAATCTTTGGTTATGGCATACATCTTTTTGCAGAATGGAATCTTGCCCCAAACAAGAGTGAGGCTGATGGACACTACCTATGAATCATATCCACCCAAAGAACCTAAGAAAAGAGTAGACCTAGAGCAACGATGACAATAGAAAGAATAATTCGGATAGGCGGGAGAGGTGATAAGAGGCGAGAGGTTTACACCAGGTTTGGACAGGATGACACAAGAAAGCCATATGCCCAGAAAAGTATTATTGTTTGATTAATCAAACATCGCAGATTGTCCACATCAGCATGCTATATTCTACATGTGCGAAATATAAGCAATAAACAGCCTATTAACAAATGTTTTACAAGTTCGTGATGCAGAACAAATGTTGTTGTAAAAATAAGCAGCTGCAAAATTAAGGCACGTTCGAATTTCGAAAACACCATTGTTTTATATATTGTTCTAAAACAGTTTTCAGTTTGTGATGCAGAACAAGTTCAGGAAAAGTTAAATTAGAGACAATCAGAGAAGTCAAACAGAAGAGATAAGAGAAATGTAGAAAATAAAACATAGCTTATGATCTACATAATTACGTATGTAGTCAAAGGCTAGCCAGAGGCACGTTATGAGGAGGCAACGCGCCTCAAACATATGAAAAGCAATATTCATCAGGCGCAAGTTAAACAAGCCCCTCAGCCCAGGCGCAGGCAAGGCGAGCTCTTGGTTCTGCCCATGGGCTAAAATTAGACTGTAGAAGCCAAAAACTGGCATGAACCAATACAAAATTAACTTTTCCTTGTAATGGGTTTTCATGGTTTGCAAAAAAAAAAAAAAAGGAACAAGAATTGAACTAGCCCAATCCTGGTTTCCTTAGCTAGACCAAGAACGGGCTTATGGTTCCATGTTTTGACCTGCCTCACCTTTATAGCCATCTCCCTAGCCAACATTTTTATACATGAAGCAATATGGGTTGAAAAAACCAAATTTCTTTTACTTATTAATTTAAATTTTGATTTGAAAACAAATTATATTAAGTCTATTATATATGTAGAATGCTGTTAAATACTTATAATGCATTGATTTTCTATGTCTATTATATCTACTTGTTTCATTATTCTCTTTTTTTTTTCATCTCGAGCAGGCGCTTGAGCACCAACCTTAAAACTTCCTTCTTCCTCTATATGACTTACACTTACTTGAGAATTTATCCGACATTCCAACTGGCACTTTCAACTAATATTTGTAAATAATTATTATGTTCATGTTGTATAGCATATTGAGAGCTAATATCAATCAATTACTTCAAAACTTCCACACATCCACTTCCTCTAAAAAAATCAAATTATACACTCAAGTAGTAAACTAAGCCAACTTAACGAGTTAAACGAAATACACGCCGATTAAAGTCATAACCATCTTTCTTTCCATCATCTCAAAACAAACAAACAAACTAACTAATCACATCACTGCAGTAACTTATCTTCATTACAATAAAGTCCATAACTTAAAAAAAAAAACACACACACACACACACCTATAGTTATAACGTCCTTAATATTCACTATCACTTATATAAAATCATGTAATTTGCACCATTAACAGTCTCAATTAAAAGATCAACCTTAGGAAATAATATTATATAACAATCAAACGCACATAAAAATGAAATATCAAACCCTAAAAACGTATTCATAATAATCGGAACTTTTACATACATAAACGTATACGCTGATCTGGAAATTATAAATATTATAAAGATCGGAATGTTACCCTCTGAAGAACATATTGCAAGAATCCTTCTTCTATTGGAATTAGGGTTTACAGACTGAGAAGAAACAAACAATGGATATTATTATTTGATAAGATAAAAACGGGTCGGAATATATAAAAAGGGTTCCTAAACATTTTCAACTTGTACTTATTATTATCCCTTAACTTTTGGTTTTTTGCAAAATGGGTCCTTTGAATGAAAATCTCTTACGTTTTGATCTGGTAATGGGGCCCTAAAAATTTGGGGCTCGAAAATAGATGTACGGCCAAAATTTCTTAACATGTGTGTTCATTATTGAAGTATAATGTTCTTTTCAATCTAACATCTTCATATATTTTTTTTCATATTTAGTATATTTTCTAAAAAGTTGATCAAATTCACAAAATGATACAGAAACTAGTAGCCATCATCAATCAAACCTTTCTTGATACATATCAATACCTTATACCTACATCGAATGATACATTATTCTTTGAGAGTGTTTTTGAAAATGGTCAACAAACTAAACCCCACCTATGTGTGTAAAAGAATTTGCCAATTAGAAATTTGTATGACTTCCAATTACAAATTTAACTACTAAACGAGATACAGAAACTAGTAGCCAAATGATTGTAAAAAAATAAATAAATAAAACTTACAAGTGGTCCTTGGTGGTGCGGTGACCGGAGTGTAAGTGGGATCACACGTCAGCCGTCAGTTTCTGCTAATTGACTTGCAGAATAGCAGAGTTGCAACATCGTTTTTTTTTTCTTAGCCGTCAGTTTTTTTTTTCCTAGTAGGTGGGCATTGTGCAATTGGGTAATAGGTATTGAATATTGGGCTGGGCCTAATATATAAAGGAACTTAGAAAAAAATTGTGCCCTCTTAGATATTGGGCCCGAGCCTTAGGTCCTCCCTGCACCCCTAATGGGCCGGCCCTGGCCCTGGTAATATACTAAGTCTTGGAAAGTTAACTGAAAGTGGCTGCAAAGTATGGATGGAGAACGACTATCTATAGTTTTATGAAGATGGAGGAAGGTTATTGATGAAGGTGCCTCGAGCCATTAACAGACTCTACAAAATTTCCCTCAAAATAGGTACAACGGTATGTCTCCTAAACTCTATTAGTGATGAGGCTTGGCTATGGCACGCAAGACTTGGTCACCTAAATTTTAAAGCTATGAACCAAATGTCTACGATGAACATGGCGTAAGGTCTTCCACATATAGCACGAGGAAATCGGGTGTGTGATGTTTGCTTGGTCGGAAAATAATGCCGCTTGTCGTTTCCAAAACAAACTGAATACCGAGCTAGCAAGCCACTCGAGTTGATTCACACCGATCTTTGTGCAATTTCGCCTCCAACACTAGGTGGGAGTCGATATTTCATGCTAATTATCGATGACCATCGAGGTATATGTGGGTTTATACAATTAAAAACAAAAGTGAAGCTTTGGGTGTCTTTAAGTTTTTTAAACAGGAAATTGAGTTGCAAACTTCATTAAAAATTAAGAAACATAGAAGTGACCGAGGCGGAGAGCTCGTAAACAAATTTTTGTGAAGAGACGGGGATTAGAAGAATGTTCTCAGCACCGTATACACCGCAACAAAATGGTGTGGTCGAAAGAAGAAATATAATGGTTATGGACACAATTAGAAGCATGCTAAAAGCCATGTCGGTTCTTCAAAATATGTAGGGCAAGTGTGTAAGGCATGCGGTTTATGTTTTAAACCGAGTGCCAACGAAAACTTTAAAAAAGGTGACGCCATATCAAGCCTTCAAGGGATATAATGACTTATCGTATCTAAGAGGCTTTGGATGTCGGGCTCACATGGAGGTACCACCTGTTGGAGTTCAAAAGTTAGATGATCGAGGCCAAGAGATGGTTTATGTTGGATCCGAACTTGGGACTCATAAAATTCATCTATTGTATGCTATGTGGAACTCAAACGCGTACTATTTTAATGGAGATAAATATCCGGTGTCACTTAGGCCAAGAGGACATTATCAAGACATGATTTATTAAACCATGTGTTGTGGCCCACCTTGAGCACAAATATTATCCTTTCATATCGTGCCAACTGGACGCTGACGTGGCACTGGATAAAGTTTCTGTTTCACTCACTTAACCCTGTTGTGGCTCACCTTGAGTGATGACTTTATCCAGCTTTTTGTTTTTTATTTTTTATTTTTTAATTTTTATTTTTTAATTTTTGTTTAGAAGACAAATTAAATAATTAACACTCAAAACATTAAACGTAATTAAAAGTAAAATACCATCAAATAAATATTAAAAACCATAAATAAATATTAAAAATGCGACTATTGTTGAAAGCGTGGCCTCATAGCTCTCCAAACCGCAACGTTCGGGTAGTTATCTTTGTGCATTGCACGGTACTTGTTACAGGTCTCCTCAATCGCATCGTCTTCTTTTAAACCCGCATTGTTGTTCAACGCACTTATGAATAACCCCTCAAATACTATGCACTTCGACCGTAAAGCCATAATTTTTTTGTTATCTCTTCCCTGGAACGATGGTTGTTACCCATTTATTGATGGAATCTAGTCACAACCGTGCTCCAAAAAGTTTTCGTTCGCTCATGTCATCCTTCTTGAAATGTGGTAATATAACTATTGACCAATGCGACTTTTTCCTCCATGGTCCAGCGTCGTGCTGAGATTGAGTTTGGATTTCGTTTGCCATTTGGGATTGGGTTTTAGGTAAATGATAATATGAAAACATGTGGAGTGGTTTGGTTTAAAAAAATGAAGTGTGTGAAGAGATATATATATATATATATATATATATATATATAGGGGGTAATTAAAATAAAAACCCACTCAAAACGAAGAAACTCGGGAAATTCTGACTTCCCGAACTTTTTATCATCTGAAAAAATTAGGGTATGTAATATACATGTTTTTAAGAGTTTTGAGCCAAAAAAAACAAAAAAAGCGTTGAGTGGATATTTTAAAAAAAAATAAATAAGTTTTTTGTGTTACATATGTAACATGTCTGTTTTTGTGTAACATATGTAACACAAAAAAAACTTATTTATTTTTTTTAAAAATATCCACTCGGCGTTTTTTTGATTTTTTTTAGGCTCAAAACTCTTAAAATCATGTATATTACATACCCTAATTTTTTCAGATGATAAAAAGCTTGGGAAGTTAGAGTTTACCGAGTTTCTTCGTTTTAGAGGGTTTCCGGTATCCCTTTCCCCTATATATATATATATATATATATATATATATATATATATATATATATATAGAGTCAACTTTTTTTTTAAATATTTGACCGTTTTCAAATATTAATGTCGCCAACGGTCATTTTTTTAACGATTTCACGCTAGCCCACATGAGCCAGCTCGCTGGTGTTCGCTTACGGGCATGTTAACGTGTGGTGTTGTGGTTTTCGTGAGCCACGTGGCTCGGCTGCATCTTCACGCTTGCTCGCTCGCGCCTTTCAACAGACAGCCTTACCGATTAGATAGAAGTCTGATCACCCTTGCAACGGGTGATGCACCATCAATTATCACACAATTTCAATTGAGTGCTTTTTTGATAATTTAGAATAGACATAATGAGCACTAATTTTCATCATGTGTTATTTTGTATCACAAAAAAGTTGTCAATAATATGTTTACACATAGACATTGGTAAAACGTTTTTGCTTTTTAATTTAACTTTTTTATATTAAAACAAATGCAAATAGGACAAAATATGTATGAAAAGACCTAAAATTTTCATAAAATATAAATTTTACTTTTGATTGTGATCAATATAATCAATACACATGAAAATGCAACCATAGATTGATTATTTGACTTTAACTAGATTATGGTCGTAGGCCGCGCGTTGCGGCGGCGCTTTAAACAGTTTCACGTTATGTGATGCGTTAACCATACGAAAAAACGTTAGCCGTCTCGTTTCGGAACACATTTTAAGTCAAAGACGTATGTAACTCGAATTATACCGTCAAAAAACCGTTTTATATTTTAGCCGACTCGTTTCCAAACACAGTTTATGTCAGAAACGTAGGTAAAACGAAGTTACACCATCGAATGAAAACGTTTTATATTTGAGCTAACTCATTTCAGAACACAATTTATGTCAGAGACGTAGACCAACCGAAATCGCACGTAAAAATGAGCATGAAAATGTATTATATTTGACCAGACTCGTTTCCGGAAAAAACTTAGTTCGAAACATGAATTTATATCGTTTACATAGAAAGATGAATTTATAACAACACATAGGTAACCCGAATTTTTACTGTCGAATTACAACGTTTTATATTTGATCCAACTCGTTTCCGAACAAAATTTATGTCAGAATCGTAGACCAATCGATATCATACGTAAAAATAAGAATGAAAACGTTTTATAGTTGACCAGGCTGGTTTCAGAAAAAATTCCCTATCATTTATTATTAAAGTTTCGATTAATTAATAAATCAAAATACTTTGATAAATAAAAAATATTTTAATAAATCAAAGTTTCAAGAAGCAAAGTATTTTGATTAATATAAAGTAAAGTTTCGAAAAAAAAAAATCAAAGTGTTTGATAAATAATCGCTGTCATCTATATCTATATCTATATCTATATATATATATATTGCAAAGGGATTAATCTTACATATCATACTCTTATGCAATCTCTCTTTTGAGAGTGCCACATAGGATTTGATGTGGCAACTCTAAACCAATTAAAAAAAAAAAGAAATAAATATGATTTAATCTAATCTATTATAAATCTTTAACTTAATCTATTAAATACCTAATCTACTAAATCTAAATATTAAATTTTTATTATTTTATCTCTCGTGTTTCCTCCCATAACTTTTAAACATTAATATATTTTAATACGAGATTTTTTAAAGAAAAAAATTACACCAAATTAACGAGCCTTTTATTATCTTTTCAACGAGTATCATAGTGCTATATAAAAATCGGAGAAAAAAATGACTATTTTTTGTAACCCGACAGGTATTGTGTCGGGTTTGGGATTAGTTTAAAAAAATTGTGGGTTTGGGTCGGGTCTGGGATTAGGTGATACCCGGCCCGATTACCCGAAACAACATACCCAAATACCCGAACTACATACCCGATCATATACCCATGAATTTTTTAACGCATCAAATAACCCTTAAACTAATGCGTTCGATATTTCAATAATTAACTTTTTTTTTTCTTATTTCATGTTAGTTCTTTTTAGAATGATCGATTACAAACTTCCGAATTCATTTGTAATGGCACTAGATTTATACCCCGGCGCAGAGATTCGTTTTTTTTTATATTCGAATATGATTACTTATGGCAGAGATTTGTTTAAAATAATAATAATAATAATAATAATAATATATTTTATTATTTTATATTAGATATTTCAACCCGGGACGCTCCCGGGATAAAAACTAGTTAATTATTAAATCAAAACATTTTGATATTCCGTCATTTGCAATTCAATGCATGAATCGATTATTATATATCAAACACTAGCTGATTATCCTGGGATGATCCCGGGGTTGAAAAATCTAATTTTACGTGATAACTTATTGCAAATGACTTAAGTTAACTAACCACAAAATCTCTCAATCATTGTATTTTCATAGTATTTTAAATGATAACAAGGCGATTGGGCTGATTTTCAACATCGTAGATAAGAACCTGGTTTAAAAGAAAAAACATGATTAATGAATAACATGAACACTTTGTGTGTTTTTTTCCTGTATAAACGAAACCCCACAAAAATAGTCGATTTTTTCTTCGTTTTTTATATAGCACTATGGTACTCGTTGGAAAGATACTAAAACGCTCGTTAATTTGGTGTATTTTTTTCTTTAAAAAATCCCGTATATAAAAGATATAAACGTTTAAAAATTATGGGAAGAAACATGAGAGAGAAAATTTTAAATTTATTTTTAAATTGTTTTTTCTTAAAATAACTCAATTTAATTTTAATATTTGAGAATTTATGTTTTATATTTATCTTTTTTTAATTAAAAAAGGAAATAATTCAAAAACACTAAAATATTTCAATTATGATGCCATGTGGCACTCTCAAGGGGAGGTTGAGGCCTCAATTGCACGCCACATCAGCATACGTTTTCTTTTATATATATAGATAGATGTTTGCACAGTTGGCTTTAGAAAAATATCACAGAACCATTATTTTATCAAGGGTGATACTATCTAGACATCTCCCAAAAAAACCCTAGACACCCCTAGGATGGGTCATTGAGGCCTCAATGGGCCATTGAGGCCAAATCTGGAAAAAAACGATGGGTCATTGAGGCCTCAACGGGCCATTGAGGCCAAATCTGGAAAAAACGATGTCCCATTGAGGCCTCAACGACCCATCCTAGTACGAGGTACGATGTGTCAGTCTGAACTCCCTGCTTTTGCAGGGAGTTCAGACTGAAAAGTGATTCCACACGTCCCATTGAGGCCTCAATGGCCCTCTAAAATGTGTTAGGTTTGGGCATTTAAACTCCCCACGACCCATTGAGACCTCAATGGCCCGTTAAAATGTGTTAGGTTTGGGCATTTAATCCCTCAACGACCCATTGAGGCCTCAATGGCCCGTCGTTTTTTTAGCATTTAACCAATACGTGAGCAGCTTCTTCCTCATTTCACCAAAAAATTCAAACATCACCACCACTATTCTCTCGACCCATCTCGACTTCCCTGTCTCACGATGTCATATTTACATAGTTTTTCAACCGATAACATGTCTCTTAACGAGTCCTACATCTCTGAAAGCGTTTTCGGACCCGGGGTTCAAGTTGGTGACGGGGAGGTTAAATCCGGGGTTCGTGGTAATGACGGGAATATGCTGCCCGATCTGAACCAGGAATATGTAGAGGGAGAGGAAGAGGAGTCATTTTTCGTGCCACCAAGCTACCCGCAGTACACATACGGGACTTACCATTCGAGCGGGAATGGTGCTAAGGACTTCGAGGAAGGTGATAACAATGAGAAATGTGCTTCTGAAGGTGTTGACATAAAAGTGGAACCTAACCCGGATGTTTCGTATGAAACCGATCAGGTGCGTTTATTTATTTACATTAGTATATATTTACATGTTTTAGGGTTTGTTGGATTGAACTAGTATATATTTACATGTTTTAGGGTTTGTTGGATTGAACTAGTATATATTTACAGTGGTATATAATTTAGACTGGTGTAAATTTAGACTAGACTCTTATATAAATTTTCAGGTATTCGAGTCTGCTGAAGAGTTGAAACAATGGGCTTACGATAGAGCCCTTGCTAGCGGTTACGTCATAGTGACCGGAAGTTCTGTTTCAAAAGGCACGGGAAATAAAGCAAAAAAAATTAGGATATACCTGAGATGCGACCGTAGTGGCGAATGCAAAAGTATAGCCACAATACGGGTTTCGGGTAGCAAAAAGATTAACTGTCCATTTAAGTTAATAGGGAGGCTACGCAAAGAGGGTTGGAAGTTGGAGGTAGATAACCCGAATCATAACCACGACCCTTTTAAACATGTTGAGGGTCACGCTTTTGCTAGGAGGCTGACACAGCATGAAGAAAAGATGGTGGAAACACTTTATTTTCAGGGCTTGGAACCAGCAAACATACATTTGGCCATTAGAGAACAAAACCCGAATAATGTATGCATTCTACGAGACATACACAATACCATTAGCAAGATTAAACACGGAATTTACGAAGACAAAACTCCAATGCAGGTATTATTATTAGTTACTATTATTGTTAAATATTATTATTATTATTGTTGTTAAATATTAAATATTGTTATTATTATTGTTATGCAGATACTCGAGAGTATCTTGGTTGAAACGAAATTTACTTACTATACCCAGCAGAATCCGGAGACAGATGCTGTTGAGAATATTTTCTTTTCACACCGGGTTTCGTACAATCTCTGGCGTGCCTTCCCACATGTGTTGCTGATCGACGCCACCTACAAAACGAACGAGTAAAGAATCCCGTTTGTTCAAATTGTGGGTGTGACGTCGACAAACTTATCGTTTTGTATCGCCCATGCATTTATCGTTAAAGAGAAAACAAGTAACTTCATATGGGTGCTAGAGAGGCTCAGAGATTTGCTGGAGAAGTGTATGGAGCCACGTGTAATTGTTACAGATAGAGATCTGGCTCTAATGAATGCATGTGCTACAGTTTTCCCGAATGCTACGAAGTTGCTTTGCAGGTATCATATTCAACAAAATATTGCAAAGTATCATAAAACAGGATTTTCAAAAGAAGATTGGGAAATATTTTTGCAGTCTTGGGCTCGACTGTGTAAATCTGCTGACCCAGATTCTTACGAATACAACCTTAACCTGCTCTACCAACGACTGTGTCGGGATGATCGAAAGGGTATATACTTTATTTTTTTTTCTTTATAAGCGTACATATTTTCTTTATTGACATCGTTATTCTGTTTTTTACAGCGGTTTATGACTACATGGATAAAAATTGGCTCCAAGATTATAAAGAAATATTTGTGAAAGCATGGTCAGATGCAAACCTTACATTTGGTCAGAGTACGACCAACAGAGTCGAGAGTCAGCATGCTTTGATTAAGAGATATATAAAAGGCCCGAACAGCTCGCTCCACGCGCTTGTGATGAAAATAGACAAAGTTATGGAGTCACGGCGCGTAGCGGTAAAGCACTCCTTCGAATACAGTCGATCAACAAGAATGTGGCACCATAATCTACCGATATTTCAAAACTTACTTGGTAGGGTTTCCCATACAGCGCTCGAATTGATGGTCGGGGAATGCAACAAGATACAGTATTTAATAGAAACAAATAAGTCTTGTGATCACCGACTTAAGGCGACTTATGGATTGCCATGTGCCTGTCAACTGCAATCGTATGATGGAAAAGGTAACATCATTTTTTAGACTTATTATTTTTTATAAAAATCTGAAACGTTTGTAGATTATTGATTGTTGTTGTGATTGAATATATATCAGGTATACAAGTGTCACTTGCTGATATCGACGTCTTCTGGACACGACTTGACTATTTGCCAGAAGTAGCTAAGAATCCCGAGTATGACTTTCAGCAGGAAATGAATGCATTCACTGAGCAACTAAGGTCGCAACCGCCGCAAGTGAAAAAAAGCATGTTGCAGAAGATGAAGGAGGTGTTGAATCCGATAATGATTAAACATAAACCTCCTGAGATACAAACCGATAATCGGGGGCGGCCAAAAACAAGTGAAAAGCAAAAAAAGGAAGATAAGGCTTCGGTTAGTATTATTATTGTTGTTGTTGTTGTTGTTATTGTTATATAAATTTTTCAACGTAGGGGAAAAAACCATTTAGAATGAAGAGGTAAACAATCAAAGGACAAACCGATTGTTTACGATAAACATTTTCCACTGTTGGTAGGGGGAGAGGTACAAACTACTGATATACACATTCATACATGCATACATATTTATACACATATTAAATCTCACTGTTTGACGGTCACAGGTACAAACTCGAGATCGACAAGTTTAAGGAATGGCTTCCATCTCAATATCATGAATACATTACAAACATTCAAAATGTCCGTGGAGACGGTAACTGTGGGTTTCGATCCGTAGCTGTGGGTTTAGGGTGGAAAGAGGATATGTGACACTTCATCCGCACACAGCTTAAGGAGGAGATGGAGGATAACGCAGACCGGTGGTGGCCAATTTTAAACAATGTAGATCATAGTTGCTACAAGAGAATATACACGTCGTTAGATTGGCGTGGAGTGGGACCAGCGACGGAGCAACATTGGATGGAGATGCCCTCCACAGGATTGCTGATTGCTCAGAAATTTAAGGTGGTTGTTCAATTTCTATCTCCGCATGATCTCAGTGAGACTTACTTCCCTATGTTCGATGGTCCACGCAACATTCAAGAGCATGTGTTCGTATCGTTTGCTTTTGTTAACAAAAATCATTTCATCAAGATTGAGTTAGCAGAAGGCACCCCAATGCCAAAACTGAATAGCACATGGTGTAAGTTTCGATCTGAAGAGGCAAGTGAGTGGGAGACGATATATGACGACCGTATACAAAGGGTTGATGTTCCACCACCTCAATACTTCGACTTAACCTAGCTTATCTATGTTACTTCGACTTAACGGAAAAAAAAATTGTTGTGTACGCTAATTTATAATTATGAGAAGAATGTACTTTTTATTTTTATATAAAAAATACAAATATTAAGCTTAGAATACGTAAAACACGCTAAAAAACCAAAAAAATATGGGTCATTGAGGGTCGTGGATGCCATAATGGGTCATTGAGACCAAAATTTTGAAAAACGATGAGCCATTGAGGCCTCAATGGGCCATTGAGACAAATCAACGATGGGTCGTTGAGGTTTCAATGGCCCATTGAGACAAAGCTTCTTGAGGAAGCTTCTACAATTAATTAAAAATTAAAAAAAAATTACAACGAACCATTGAGGCCTTAATTGGCCATTGAGACCCTCTCAATGACCCATTGAGACCTTCTTAATGACCCATTGAGACTCTCTCAACGGACCATTGAGGCCTTAATTGGCCAGTAGGCCTCTCAATGGGCCATTGAGCAGCCAAAACTTGCTTCAACGAGCTAAAAAGGAAAAAAAATATCTCAACGGACCATTGAGGCCTCAATTAGCCATTGAGGTCTCTCAATGGACCATTGAGCTTGCTTCAACGAGCTAAAAAGGAAATAAATGTCTCAACTGACCATTGAGGCCTCAATTAGCCATTGAGGTCTCTCAATGGGTCATTGAGCTTGCTTCAACGAGCTAAAAAGGAAAAGAAATGTCTCAACTGACCATTGAGGCCTCAATTAGCCATTGAGGTCTCTCAATGGACCATTGAGCTTGCTTCAACGAGCTAAAAAGGAAAAAAATGTCTCAACTGACCATTGAGGCCTCAATTAGCCATTGAGGTTTCTCAATGGGTCATTAAGCTTGCTTCAACGAGCTAAAAAGGATAAAAATGTCTCAACTGACCATTGAGGCCTCAATTAGCCATTGAGGTCTCTCAATGGGTCATTGAGCTTGCTTCAACGAGCTAAAAAGAAAAAAAATGTCTCAACGGACCATTGAGGCCTCAATTAGCCATTGAGGTCTCTCAATGGGTCATTGAGCTTGCTTCAACAAGCTAAAAAGGAAAAAAATATCTCAACTGACCATTGAGGCCTCAATTAGCCATTGAGGTCTCTCATTGGGCCATTAACCCTACTATTCAGTAGACTCAAACCACTTTCCCTTTCACTCTCTCTCTCTAACTCCACTCCCCCTCTCGCCGCCACGAACCACCACCACCTACCTTCCACTAGGCGCAAATTCGTGCGCCTTATGTAACCCTAGGCGAGCAGTGTACGAAAAGCGCAAGAAAAGCGCAAAAAGCGCACAAAAAGCGCACGATAAAAAAGCGAGAAAAGCGCGCTTTTGTGACACATGATGTTTTTATTGTCTTGCGCCTCGCGTTCAAAAAGCCCATCGCTTTTGCGCTTTGCGCCTCGGTTTTAGACCTTGTCGCTTTTGTGCGCTTCTCGCTCTTTAAAACCAAGCTTAGAACAAGCTGTATTATGTGTAATATGTTTAATTGACGTAATTAAAACCAAGCTTAGACAAGAAGCTGTTGATCTTCAGGAATACTCTAATGCTAAACTTGGTCGAGTAACACGATATCTAGGTGTTCTTGCTGATAAGACTCGTAAGCTAGGTACTGTTATGTTAGGTGTTCTTTAAATCATATAAGCTAAAATGTCAGTTTCATTATTTGTTCTGCTAAGTTTGTATCTCATTTCTTTATGCCAACATGTCCAACTGAAGCTCACAAATCTTCTATTTTTTTTCTTACTCATTTTATTCTCAAAATTTTGTGATTATCTTTTTGCCATAAAAGAGGCGTTTAGGTTGATAAAGTGGCGTTTTGTTTTTGGCGTTTAAAAGTGGCGTTTTGTTGTTGGCGTTTAAAAGTGGCGTTTTAAAAGTGGCGTTTTAAAAGTGGTGTTTAAAAGTGGCGTTTGTTGTGATAATGATCTTTGTTTTGTTTTGTTTTGTTTTGCAGATATGGCAAACAGAAGGAGGCGCGCTAACCAGTCTGAAGAAGATGGGGATCCTCTAGCATTGGGTGATATGGTCGACTGGAGATACAGGCACGACAACGATGATTATGAGATCGCCCGCTGGGCGAAGATGCAGTCACATCCGATACACTCATCGCGCACCATTGACTGGGATGCACTTCGGGCGATCGGTGCTGGAGAGAGGTTTACAGAGTGGATCCCCGACGACAGCCCTTGGGATCGGATGTTTGCTGATCTCCACCATCAGGCGCATCGGCCTATTACGATCGAGTTCATCTCGACATTCCGCTATTCTCCGCTCCCAGCCGGTGCGGATCCCGATGCCGAGCATGATCCTGAGGTACAGTTCAGGTTATTTGGAGAGCTCTACACATATACGATGGACCAGTGGGCTACGACTTGCTGCTGGTACAAAGAGGACGAGCTCGTCCAGGATATGTACACTACAGGCTTGACCAAATTACCAGATGACATGCTGATGGCGTGGTGGCCCACTATCGGTAGTGAAGAGTATGGGGAGGACGGCGAGAGGTATTATTATTATTTTCAAAACATTATTCTTATTATTCTGTAGTTTTAAGTGGCGTTTTATTCTGTAGGTTTATGTTAGAATTGATTGTTTTGGGATTTTGTAGATGACGGGTGTTGTTTGGTTCGTACAAAAACAGAGGAAACTCTGCCGAAAATTTTATAATGTTATTATTATCCTATGCAGGCAGGATAAGGCCAGCAACATCCGGGACCCTGTGATTCGTTACATACACCGTTTAATTACCTGGTCTATTGCCGGACGGTGTACGTCTAACGAAAAGGTCAATCAGATCGACCTTTTCTATTTGTACTGCATCCTCAGGGGTAGGCCGGTTGCCCTGCATAAGTGCTTTGCTGAGTATGTTGCTGGCTACCCTCTTAGGCATGCAGCGGGGGCTATTCCGATCGGGGGGATCGTTACCGCCATAGCGTTGCGTGTTTGCCCGGGCGAATTCTGGACCCATATTATGGAGCAGAGTTTACCGCGTCCGATGCTGCCCAGGTATGATTATTATTTATTTATTATTTATTGTAATTTATTATTTATTATTTAATATTTTTATTATTGTTGTGCGTTTCAGCCCACTAAATATTCAGACTATGCAGCATATGAAGGTGGCGGGCAAGGTCCCGGGCAGCCGTCCACGCGCATATTACCAGCACGCTTTTGGTAGAGATGGCGATCTTGGCAGGTATTTTGTACCACAGTCGCTGGCACATATTGATTGGCCGCTTGCCGAGGAGGTTCGGATGGCACGCGTTGGCGAAGGCGATCCACCGGTGGATGTAGAGATGCCAGATGCTCCTCCTGATGCTCGACAGCATCCTACCCGCGTTTATCATGCCGTTAGGTTGCCTGATACCGCATCCCAGTTACTTCAGCAGATTCTAGATCAGATGAGGTCGATACGGACTGATATTCGCCAGGAGATGCGGGCTGATATGCGGTGGTTGTTAGAGAGCGAGAATGATAGACGTGTAAAGGCTGGTTTGGCGCCGCGTGCCCTTCAGGGTGGGGCGTCCAGCACTCAGCAGGGTGAGGCGTCCGCCAGTCAACAGTTCGATCCGTCCGGTGTATATCAGGGTCGGATCATTAGTTGGTTGTTTGTTTGGATTTTATTATTGTATGAACAGTATGCTTTATTATGTTTAGTTGTATGTAAATGGTTGAATATTATGCTTTATTTTGTTTTATTGTTCGTATCTTGTGTTTTGTTTAGTTCTGCAACATAAACGTTAATGTTTAAGCAATGTCTATTATATCATTTTATTATAATAATAATTCTATTTATTTAAAAATAACATCCATATAAAAACATTTATAAAAAACCAAACATTGATATTTACATCTTTATCCTATCTTAAACACTCACACTATACTTCTTTTTTACCATTACCAATCTCAATGGGTCGTTGAGGCCTCAATGTCCCATTGAGGTTCTCTGTTTGACCCTCAATGGGTAATTGAGGCCCCAATGAACCATTGAGGGGGGTGTTTAGATAAAAAAACCCTAGTGTAAACACTCACACTACACTTCTTTTTTACATTACCAATCATTGCCAATGATTGGTTAATGATTACCAATAATTGGCAAACCTCAATGGGTCATTGAGGCCTCAATGGACCATCTTTTTTCAGTTTTTGGCCCTCAATGGGTCGTTGAGGCCTCAATGTCCCATTGAGGTTCTCTGTTTGACCCTCAATGGGTAATTGAGGCCCCAATGAGCCATTGAGGGGGGTGTTTAGATAAAAAACCCTAGTGTGTGAATAACCTAGGCCTTTATCAAACCACAAATCATTATTTAATTTTCGTGAGTTTCGAAACTTTTCTGTAACAAATCTTTGTTTATCGAACCATTATTTAATATTTCATATTTTGTTTTAATGAAATAGTTTTACCAAAAAAAAAAAAAATTAGAATTGATGTAATTAAGGTATGCTCTGAAACCACATGTTGATCAATTCCTTAAACATAATACATAAACATAATAATAAATCAAACATACCCGTTAGTCCAGTAAAGGATGATAGGGAAGACGATGCCATGAAGATGATTACGTTGATCGGGTTTCCGTTTAGAGTGTACAGTTAGGATGGCTTAAGAAGATTATAGATCTCAGTTTTAGAGAGGAGAGGGAAGAATTAGGGTTTAGAGTATTAGTGTTTTATTAGCCATTAAGCTCTCCTAATAATCTCTATATATACACCCAAGGGGAAACCCTATTTAATAGTTCATTAAAGGTAATTACGTCCATCACATAAAGATCAGTTAAACCAATAAGGGTATTTAGATTATTGATCATTTTAAATAAATAATTATAAGGGCCATTTAATTAGAATATATAAATATTTTCTTACGTCCCGGAGCCTCTAAGTTGAAGGATATGATATTGAAGAATTTGTTTGTTGTTGTATAGATAGTCACTTAGTATCATAGATACCAACTTAAATAGTGACCAAACATAGTTTTAAAAGAAGTATTTCAACCTTATGCATGACTTGAGTCTCACGAAATCCTATTTGGGATAATTCAAGATATCACTCGATCATTTTAAAAACTAGTGGGAAAGCCTGCGCGTTGCCGCGGGTACATATGTTTTATTACCGCACTATTACACGGATCTAGGTCTAGCTATGTCAGATGACACATTCAACGGGTACTCGATGGGAATTCAGTCGGTATCATTTTGGTTTGTTATGGTACCGGCACACGCTATATAACAAACGAAAGGCACAACAAAGGGAAAACCCAAAAGATAAATGGCTCGGTTCTGCAAAATAAAAATGTAAAGAACAAATTACATCGTAATTTTCAACATCACAACAATAAAACGTTCTAAAGCGTGGCATATCAGTTTGTTTCACCATGTGCAAAAAGTTCAAGTCGAAATGTCAAATCCGGGATTATATAAAACATCACATTTTAAAGATTTTTTTTTTTTAAATAGAAGCAAAAACCTAAACAGTTTCGATGGCTTGTAAGCTCGTGCATAGATGACTTTTACAATATAGTGAGTGAAAAGATAGGTTTTGAATGAAATTTATATGTAACATATACAAAAATAAGGACGTCGTAATAGTGCATACTCAAAATTGAAAAAAAGTCATCCTCATACTTGGAAGTCCATAGTTGTGCGGATTTGCCAGATTCGCCACCCGTTAACATCCCAAGCATCAATTGTGTCGCCCGGTTTAAACTGATAAGACTGTTGAGTTATCCACCTCTTCTTCAACAAGTTTAGGCATGTCACTTGATTTTGGTGTTTGATATTTTAAGTACTTTATGCTTGAAACGAAACATAGAATCACCGCAGGGCACAATGTACTAAAAAACCTTCGTGTTCCAAGTGGTATCTCTACATTCAATCCGCATAAAAGATCCATCGTTAATGTTCTCCCACTTGTTTGTAACTTCATCTTTCGAAGTCTATTACATTCGGCCAGTGTTGTTCTCTGCAACACAAATAATTAAACAAGAAATGGTCAATTTGGGTTTAATATATCTCTAATGGGCCATGGGTAAAAGTGTAAAACTAAAAGGAAAAGAAAATATTTGCCAAGAGATAAAACCAAGTCAAACATAGAATTGACAAATGCGTTAGGTATGAGGAGTTTTGCTAATCCCAGTTCATACCCGATCATATTACCATACCCTATATGGCGATACCGGTTGGTTACCCATTAGTTTTTTGTTTCTATTTTATTTCTAAACATGAAACAGTGGGCGTTATTTCGTCGCTATCACTATGTAGCATATAGGTAGCATGTCGCTATTGACTGCTATTTCCTACTGATAACTGTGGTTTCGGGTTGGGATGCTCATATAACTTATCTGTCTGCGACTTATTTGTATGAAATGATTTTATAACTTAACTACAAAGGATCAACATCAACTACAAAAAGACAAAGAAAACTAATATAAGATGAAGAAAAACAAAAGGAAACTAATATAATATCAAAACGGTTCGCGCTATAGCCACTATTGACAACTAAGCCCAAACCCGATAAGAACTGCCAGGCCTAATAATAAGGGGCAGATTAAAACAATAACATAAAAAAAATCTAGCTCAAGTATTTCGATTTGGTGGTATGGTTTGAATATATCATAGCACGTTTCTATGATACAGCCTACAAATATATCCTTCATGTTATTAATGAGGTTTAAAATATATCATTGAACATTTATTAAACAAATTTCCATGTTGTGAAATCTAAAGTGAGATCCAAATGTATAAATTGACAAGATATACCAGATTTAAAATCATGAAGTTACAAGTTGTCACTACCCTTCTACAGTTTGCAAATGGAATTCTCATTAATTTATCAGTATCTGCAAACTGAACAACTAAAGCACATTATGAGTTCATCTAACAGTAGATTACAAGGGGCAATACTGACACATAAACTAAATTATTTGAACACTTAATGTAAAACTAAGGGCTGTTTTAGACTCAAAATATATTATAACTTATAACGGGTCTTACTGGGCAACGCTTAAAATAAGAAAAGTTGGGAACTGATAAACGGCATTCTGGTTTTTTCTCGCCTCGGTTAAACAACCATGACCCGACCACAATTAAATCGCGTCTCTATATCATCAGGGTGCTTCATGACTACATTTGACCAGTGTTTTCTAAATAACCTGCTTGCTTTAATCTGAAATATTGGTTTTTAGCACTATGTTTCTGCTTCAATCTTCATCAGCCTGTTTGGGGTGCTTCATGGCTCATTCTAATATTTAACAGATCAAATGTGTTATTGAGAAAATGCATAAGGCATATGTACGGCACCTAGTTATACGTTTTAGGCTCAAGATTCGATATAAAAACCACTGTTATGATCAAATTATGGTCTCCAAAATCAGCTTAAAATTCTGCAGGCAATCATCTTGTCAACAGTCCACTATTTGTTCATGTTCCACTACTTTGGCCCCTAGATTTCCAGATATTCATCATGTATCAAATAGTAAACATCAAGGGATATGTAAGCACGTTTAATACATAAAAAACACGGCCTTAAACTTGTACAATAATATGACTTTTAAAGCCTTACATTTGTTGATTCTCATCAGGATATTGTTAGTACATTTGAGTTGTTTTTATCTTTCGATCCATCCGCTTTCCCAACAGTTTTGCCCTCTCCATTCCTGCAAAGCAACATTCCTGCAAAACTGTATTAAATATTGAGGACAATTCATGTACCTGGAGGGTGGAATTGACATTGGAGGAGAATATAAGTTGATGATGAAATGAGCATAAGTCCTGGAATGAACTTATCTTCAAATACCTTCGTGTTTCTCGCTTGCCAAATCCCCCAAGTCATGGCCATAACAACTGTATAAACGATCTTCTTCCAAGCCTTACTTCCCGGACATTGGTTAACCATGTGTAAGATCTCCTTGACAGACCCCAAATCTGAAGGCCAAGGTATCCGCATCCAAATCAGAATCTGCCACCAAATGCTTCTCGCAAACAAGTAGCCGACAAGAGTATGATCAGCCGATTCTCTGCAGTAGCCGCATCTGTCACATAACACATTCTGAAAGACAACACCCCTGTGTTGCAGCTCATCTTTCGCTGCAATACGGCCAGCCGCGGCTCTCCAAAGGAAGCAATTGGCTTTAGGAGGCGCCCAACTGTTCCATCTGAAAGAATCCTGGAAGTCCGACCCAATCCCAGAAATAACTAAGTCTCTGCGCAACCCTTTAGTAGAAAAATTGTCCCCAAAACAATTGTCCTAAACCCACACGTCACTTTTGTCTGTTAAATTAGCCTGCTGCAACAGCATTCGAAGTTGAATAAGGCTCTGCATGTGGCTGCTGTGTGAGGGATCAGCCTTCCAATCCCACTTCCACTGAACTCCCGTTTGACCTGTATCGTAACATTAAAAAATGAGTGCGTCTTTATGTTTCGCCTTGTACAAGCTTGGAAATCTCTCCTTCAACGAGCTTTCTCCCACCCAAATATCTTTCCAGAATTTAGTTTTCCCACCATTGCCAAGCACCACCTTTAACTTCTCATTAATATGATAATATCTATCCCCCAACCCGCAATAATCTCATCCTAAATATAACAGCTTAAAAGGCCATATGCATTGGGGGGAAAACGTCATAACTGTAGGTCATTTTCAAACTATTTGACTTGTTCGACCTCGTGCGGTGTGCCCCTTTTAGCTAGTTCTTCTAATAAGATCCATTTGAGATAAAAGTAAAACACAACCAAGATCAATTCGGCCCACGACCATAAGCAAATGAACTGAAAACCCCACCACTTATGGTTTTCATTAGACACTTTGGATCTGAGCTTGTGGACAGAAGTTAATAGTGAAGTCAGGATATTACCTTAAAGTTTCTTTAGTTCCGTGTCGTATCTTGAAACGAATGGTTGGAAGGCCTAAGCTTTGATGAGCCTCGAAACAATGACATCCGGAAAAGCCTAATTTAGATGAATATTTAAACATGTATTTAATAGAAGTTACTCACTTGCCTGACTATTCATAATTGAAAACAGAAATATGAATCTCTTATAATAAAATGAGTACATAGCCACTGCCTTCTAAAACAGATTGATTATTTTTTAAATAGTATTGTTTTATCAATTACCAAATTAGAAGAAAAGTTGAATCATATGACCATTATTCTAAAGATTTCTTTAAACACTAATTTGATATATAAATTAACATGGACTCATACCACAGTACGCGCCATCAACCTTGACCACATGAATCTGCAAGTATTAGAAGAAATATTTGCTGCCCACAGTCACAAACATAGGCTAATTTTGAAAGATTAGCAAGACATAGTGATAAACATACTGAAAACAAACCCACACGCAATTCAACTTACAAATCTAGTAACCTATTGAAGACGAAAATTACTTTGCATAAGAAGGAAAACGAAAAAGAAAAAAACAAACAAATAAAAACTCACCATTAGAATTGAAATAAGCACAAAAAACCACAAGCAAACACCATTCTAAACCAAAAACCCCTAAAGTTATATATGATTAAGCCAAAAGATGCTAATACAATGAGAAATACACCAACCAACCCACATAACCGCCAAACAGCAAAGAAACGAGGATGAATGGTTGAATTAATACCTGTTATGGTGCCTCGATCAGATTGATTTTCGATTGAAAGGTTTCTTGGGCATTAACATAGGCCGAAATCGAGTATGATCAGATAGGTTTCTCCACAACAATTACTTTTTGGTTAAGCGGGATTATGTCGAGTGGGTAACTGACGAATGTTTCAATTGCTAGAACATTTAATTGAGTTGTCTGATAAGTAGAAGAGGAATTGGAAGAGATGTCGATTAGTATGGTTAAGGGTAATGATGGAATCAATTTTTAGGTTTTAACTAATTGGTGTATATAAATTTACCACATTACCCTTATAAGTGTCTTAATTGTCACCTTTATACCCATTATACCCTTGTGAATTAAGCTTAAATATGTTGTACATGTTGCTTGTTAAGTTGGACGGCTATGAAAATTACTAAAGTGTACATAACTCTTCCTTAATAATATAACTAGTAGGAATGCCCGCGCGTTGCGGCGGGTGTCCCGACTAATAGCCATAATACAAAATGTGTTGGATGGAGTTAGGGCTGTAAATGAACCAAACGAACACGAACAAGGCCTTGTTCGTGTTCGTTTGTTAAGGAATTAACGTGTTTGCGAACTATTCACGAACACTTACCGAACGAGATTTTTTGTTCGTGTTCGTTTGTTAAGAAAATAACGTGTTCACGAACTGTTCATGAACACTTACCGAACGAGATTTTTGTTCGTGTTCACTTGTATTTATTTGCTAAATTTAGGTGTCGGCTAAAAACGAACACAAACAAAAACAAATGAATGTAAACGAACACAAATAGGCATTACTAAACAAAATCGAGCACAAACTAACACATTAAATTTTGAAAATTCGCACTTTTTTCATCACTGACATTGTCCCCCCAGAATATACTAATCCAATTACCCAAATATACG
This sequence comes from Ambrosia trifida, assembly GCA_028751855.1. Lineage (NCBI taxonomy): Eukaryota > Viridiplantae > Streptophyta > Magnoliopsida > Asterales > Asteraceae > Ambrosia > Ambrosia trifida. The sequence continues at coordinate 141,471,368 of CM054125.1, forward strand.
TAACATAATCTTGATCACATAATGTCTTATAAAAACACAGAGGTATCATATTAAACTTAAAATCCTCATTTAATCCACAAAAAATAACCGTTAATCAAAATAGTTAAAGTAATATTAACTTGTGATACACTAATACATGTTAAATAATCTACCACTGGAAAATTTGAAATGTTTAAATTAAATATAAAAAATTAAAAACCCTAATGAACTATCGAACATAAACAAACATACACGAATACGTTACCGAACGTTCACGAACATAAACGAACGAACGCGGCCTCTATTCATGTTTGTTTGTTTAGCTAAACAAATGGAATTTTTTGTTTGTGTTCGTTCCTTTATTAAACGAACGAACACAAACGAACTTCCTGCCGAACAATTCACAAACTGTTCGCCGAACGTTTGGTTTGTTTACGGCCCTAGATGGAGTACTCTCCTTTTTCTGATTAATGGAAAGCATTTTACACGAGATCCAAACTACAAAATTTTTACCCACATTCAATAAATATTTTGGCAAGTGATATTTTAGTTGCACAATGTGTCCAAAGAAAAAAGATGGTGCTTTTGTCATGTGTTTTGCTACAAAATTTCTCTATAGCAGTTACTCAGTTTTTGCCCAGATTTGTAATCCCCCATATGTGATTAGATATATATAGGGTTGAGTTCCTGTACAAATAGTGTTTTTTGTGAGAAGTGTAAGAAGTGTTTATAGCCCTTAGATCTATAGATGTATGGTTGAGATTGATTAGAGGCAAAATGGTAATATGTGTTATATATTTGAATGATTAATTAAAGTGAATAGGGGTATAATAGTCATTATGTTTACATAAAAGATGGAAAAAGATCCATCATCCTTAAATTACGTTCTCCTCTCTCCCCTTTTCTCTCTCTCTCTCTGTATCTCTTTATCTCTCTCTCTCTCTCTCTCTGTGTACCGAAAAATAATGTGTGTGTTTGCTTTCCTAAAATCAATTTACAAATAATGGATGAAGATCAAGGAAGTGTTTTTTCCCTTCACTGGTTTCCTCTACGCTGTTTCTTCTCGCAAAACAAATAAAGAGGGATTGTAGTATTTGTTTTAAAGGAACTCTAATTGTAAGATATCACTGTTCAAAAAAAAGATTCTTCTTTTTATTTGATTTATTTAATTTTATTCATTAAGATGGTGTTCTCATAATTGTACTTTTTTGTTTGTGTAGTAGAGATTTTATCATTTTCGATATTGTGTGTTTTAGTGTGTTTATGGTTGTGTGTTTTATGTTCAACAATTTATTGTGGTAGAATACATTATATCATTTTTGATATGTGGTTTCCACTGTACGTTAACAAGCTAAAACACCATAAGTGCACCATGATTAACATAAAATACCATACGCATATGAATAAAAACACATTTGGAGTACACCATGTTTAATTAACATAAAACACCATACGCATATGAATAAAACACCATAAGTGCCTGCTCTCTTTTTGTAAAAAAACACCAAATGCATGCAATATTCAAACCTCATATTGTGTTATAAAAACATAAACTGCACTAAAACATAAAACACTATTGTATCACGTTGAAACATAAAACACCCTAAGATTAAACACCAAAAAAATCATTGCTTTAGATTGTGTATGCTTATTCGATTAAATATAATATGGATCACATGAATTTGAATTGTAATTATGTTGATATAAAAATCCCTAAAAAATCTCATTTCAATTAAATACATCTTTACTTCCTATTTCTAAGACTGATAAAAGTACCTTATTACCCTTAATCACTAATTTTAATGTTTGCCACATGTCACTTCCACATTGGTTCTCACACTTCTCACAAAAAATTGGATTTGTACAGGAACCTAAATCTATGAGTATAATCAAAAACTATATTATAATTATAGAAGATAAATACCAAAGCATGAAAAATAAATAGAATATCAAGTTGTAGATGACAGCCTTAATGCTTGATAAGCACGCCTTTTGGTAGTTGTTCTGGTACTAACAACAAACCCGCCCAAAACCGCCGCTATACAACCAAACTCATCCGGGTTCAATTTACAAAGTGCTTCATAACGTGACATGGACATGGACCCGAGTATTTAAATGGGTCAACCCAAGTATGTGCCTGCTCAAAATGATCTAACCTTTCAGATCAATGGATTAACTTTTTTAATCCATTAGATCATATGAATGGATTGGATCAATTCTAGATAAAGACTCGACCAATTGACGCGCCTAGTTTGATACATGGTCCAATACCATCCCATATAGTCTTATATACTTTGTATACTTGTTCAGTTGACTCATTTAAATACCAAGTATAAAACTTATATTTTTAATATTTTTTTTAGTTTAAATAACTCTTATATTTGTCACAGAGTTAAAAATCATGAAGAAAATTCTTCTAAAATAAAAGGCAACCCTTTTTCCTCAACCATATAGGATTGCACCCGTCCGTTAGCGGTGAAGATAAAACCAGACAATTACTTACCAAAGTACTCAGCCATATTGTTCCTCTACTACAAACAAACAAGAAACTTTAGCAATTATAAACTGAGTAACTGACTACACTTGTTTGATTTATCCCTAATTAATAAGAATAAACAAGATTTTGAATTGACAAAAGGCTTTCTTTATGGGTACAATTTCAGTGTCAACAAATATCATTTCAGGAACTCGGTGGGCGGCATAACTTCCGATTTCAAGTTTTTGTTTATTCCCATTTCTGCATAACAAATACCGTTATTTATCAATTTAAATATATCATGAAAAGAAAATATATAAACATGACAACGCGAACGGGTTATATTAAGGGTTATTTATGGGTTCAAATTAAAACAAAAACGTGTTATATCAGGTTGATCGAGTTGACCCGCAAACATTTATTTAAACTCTGTATACAATATGGAAAATGGTACCAATACATCATGTGCAGCAGGTTGTTATGACTATGCAGCAACAAAAGACACAACACAGTTAATGTCCCGTTCTTTTATTTTATGTTTATGTGTCTTGCATTATTGGTATATCTTAATCAAGGAATCAAGTCTAAAGTAATCAAATCTAATACATGTGCACGAACTCATCAAACTGTTGCTTAAACTACAAAAGATTATATAAAAGATAATAAAAACTTACAATGATTTCAGCAATGACTCGATGTTGTATTAACGGTTTCAAAAGCTACGCAAGAACGCGAGTGAGCACAAGAACCATACATATTTGTATAATCACAAGAGGGAGTGAAAAATCAAGAGGGTTGTTTCCTTGGAACACTCCTTCTGATGTAGCCTTCATAGGAGGTTTACATGAGGTGTTGGAGGCCATTTTACACTACTATGAAGTATGAACATATTCTTTCTGCATTCAAAAACAGTTACAAGTTTTTATTAAATTTCATGCTTCAAGTTCCAAACAAACAAAACAAGTTATCAACCAAACAAAAACGAGTCAGACAGCACAAGAACTCTGATCCAACCGCATATATGCCACCAGACGCAACGAGACCACAAACAGGAAAGTAACACATGATTGGTGTCTTCAATATCTTGGTTGCACCTGTCACAAAATAAACTACTCGTGATGCAGCCACGGGCTGCCAGCGCCACCTTCGTCGCCACTCTATCCATACGAGCACGCCAAAGGAAATAATTAACTTTGAGAGGAGCCCATGTGTTCCATACACTGGGAGGAGAATTGATTGGCCCCTGAATCATGTTTTGCAATTCCATTCTAAGATCTTTAACAAAGAAGTTGCCCCCACTTTTATTCTCCCATGTCCACTGATCCGAATTCCCTAGCAGAGATACATTGTTGAGGAGTTCCCGCATATTGTTCGCTTGTTCCACTTCACAGTTAGTGGCCAGTTCACGGATCCAAACTCATTCCCAGGTCTTCACACCACCCGATTCCGCCACATGAGAGGCAGTTGACCCATCTGTCACTTCAGCAAGCCGAAACAGATCTGGAAATTGCACCATTAACGAGCTCTCCCCCAACCAAATTCTTGAAACAATTTTTTGCTAAACATTTCAAGAATAATAAGAAATAAATTGTTGCCAAAGTGCAAGCAACTCTGAACATTATCCCAAGTTGATCAATTCGTTTTCAACTTTTAATTAATCAAAATCATATCCCTCCATGTCGTAATTGTATCAAATATCACCAAATTTTCTTTAAAACCATAAAAATTACAACCTCAATGATTGTGTACCAACGGTAATATTATGAAAGGGGCAAACTCCAAATTACAGGTATTACGCCAAATCGAAAATGACCAATGAAAACATGATACGGTATTTACCTAAATTGCGGACCATTTATTAACAATTGAGATCTGTCCCAAAGTTGAGACAATTGGAGAAGCAAAATCTATCCAGAAGAAAGACCCAAATTAGGATGCATGATTAAACTAACCTACATACAAATCAAAAGACAATTATAACATCTATTAATACAAATTAAGAAGGAAATGAACGGAATCATATTACCTTAAAGACGGGAAACGAGCGTAGAACAAGAAAGGACTTCAAACCGACAAATTCACGATATATGCAATAAAAATTTCAACGCAACTACACTCATCAAGTTGAAATTCCAATTTAATCAATCCAGGTAAAGTTGATTAGACCGGTACAAGTTTACCATCTGAAAGGAACAACTCCAATCACCTGCTGTTGAACATCAAATTACCAAAATTGAAAATCCATTTTCTCATTTATAATTTGTTTGATCGGAAAATAAGTCAAGTATGTATATGAACTTACTATTTGAAGAGACATACAGAAAGCAAATCATGTTATTCAACCCTTGAAACCCTAACCACATCGCCACCCAAACCTAACAAAAGCGTAGATCCCAAACAATCAACAACTGGTTAACAAATAGGCTATGTCGAGAGGATGTGAGAGATTAATGGAGTATAAATGGGGTCTTAATTAACCATCCAACTTCTCCAATGAAACCGACTGCAACCGTTTGTTGATAAGAAATTCGACAGACGGAAGAATGTGCATCGCCAGGAAACCATATCAAGGTTTAGCTAATTAAAACCGGGGCCCTTCCACATTAGCTAATTAATGAAAAAGGTAGAAACCGATGTAGAGAATGGGTTGTGAGGGCAGGGATGGAACAATAGGGGTAGTATAGTAAAAGTGTTGTTGATATTGCAAAGGAGGAGGTGGGTAAAATGTCTATATTACCCTCCTAAGTGTCTTAATTGTCACAAGTTTCCCCATAATACCCTTAAATTTCTTGCTTAAATATGTTGTACATGGTGCTTGTTAAATTGTACGGAGATGAAAATGACCATGTTGGCCATCACTCCTCCTTTATAATGTATTATAGATATAGATAAAACTAGAGCAAGAACGCATGTAGTAATATACCTATGGAAAGAAATATTAAGCATATCTATATATACATATACTAACCAAGTTACCATTTCTTGAAATATTGAAACGGTTCAAGTCTTCAAGAAATGTTAGTTAACGGTAACAATTATAAAAGTTGATTCATCCTGAAAAAAAAAAAAAAAAAACTAAATTAATCTTATTTTAATTAACTTTTAGGCTACTCGGAGTGGTGGGGGAAAGAGGGGGATGAAGCGCCATGTGGCACTTGTGGGACCCTTGGGGAGGAATTGTGGGGAGTGGAAGGGGAAAGAGGGGGGACGGAAATAATATTATATTGTGTTAAAGTTAAAAAAAAAAAAAAAAAACCCTGACCAATCAGAAGATGCCAAGTGTCCCCACCAAGTGCCCCACGCCAGTGAATTGCCCCCCGCCCCCAACCTCCCACCCCTCCCACGCCAGCTTCGGCGGTGGTGTTACCCCCCCCTTCCCGCCCCCACTCCGGATACTCTTAAGAAAATCGTTCAAAAGTAGGTTCGTTTTGATATAAATATTATTATTTTTTTGTTTAAATTAGGCTGGGTGGATTAAAAGCTGGAGTTGGGCTCATGGTCTTGTTGAGGAGTCAACTGGGCTTCCATATCTTGATGATTAAGGCAGTGGGATCAAGTATCCAGGGTTCAGTTCATTAATTAGCCGCTTTCATCTCTTTGAGTTTCTCTCTCATACCCTTTGTCCAGATCTGTTACATGATCATCGACTTGATGATCTTTGTTCGTATTAGACCCTCCGTAGCGGTGGAGGTGGATAACGCCCCTCTCCATATTTGATTGGCTCAACCAAATCGAGGTATCACAACGCTTAAATCCGGTCTTTCAAACAGCCAAAACCGGGGCCGAATCAAACCGAAACCGGTCCAGACACGAACCGACACCAAGCACAAACCGGTTTGGAACTGGTTCGGTTCCTAGAAAAAACCCGATCTGTGCACGTCTATAAAGTTCTCAGGTTGGGAGTTCTTATGTAGAATATTTTCAACTAACCTAACTTCCAATTTCACTTTTCGATTTCACTGATAGAAATTTATGGTACATTTGATCAACGGTTTTATTGCATTGCTTTTATCATGTGGAAAAAGTTATGGGTATGCTTCTTTGCAGGTTGATTACATATGAGTCGTTCCAACCTCCTCTTAATGTGGATCTTATAAAGCTTTCTTCTCATCGGCAATCTCTCCAGATTTGGCACTTTCAACATATTGAGTGAGACTATTAGTATAATAATAGTTGCCAATGACTCAAATCGCTACTTCCATTTATTTACCGGTATGTAGGTCAAATTGCATATGGTATATATAACGTAGCATGCTATCATGTTTCCTTGTATACTTTAAAAAATTACCCTACTACGAAGCACAAGTGCTTACACAGACACAAACATATACTTTTAATCGTTTTAGGTTTTGATTTATGTTTCCACACTGTATTGTTGACTCCGTCGCAACGCACAGGTTCCCTGCTAGTTGATAATGAAGTTTGGTTGAAAGTAAAATAATTAAGGGGGGTAACGTAAATGAAATGTGATAATTTTAGAAGAGATATACGTAAGTAATCTGTCACCATATCACTATCATAGAGTTAGTTATCGAGCCTTCTAAATTCTTACGCCCCAATGATTCAATATCACACCTTCCACTTTCGTATTGTCTTTCAACTAAAGGTGATTGATGCCCCTTTTCCATAACTAACCAACTTTTTAATATATAAAATGAAATTAATTTATTTGATTTTAATAAATAAAATGGAATTAAAATTTGATTAAACATCCATTTTAATATTAACATACAACCTATTGGATATTGTCTTAGAAAAACGAAGAAGCCTTACCATAAAAAAAGATTATGGTAAAGAGAAGTAAAGTTATTTGAGATTGACTTATTTATTTAAAAGTTTAAACACAGCCTAGCTTAAATTAGAGATCAAGCCTAAATAAAGCTCATTTGAGAAATGAGCTCGAACACAATATTCATATAACGAGCTTGACTAGAATTGAGAGTTTTAACAAGCCTAATACTTTTATAATGCTTTTTATTTAACAAAATAAAGAGAAAGTATATATAAAATTAATTAATTAATTATGTGTATATATGTGCATCAGATTGAAGATTTAAAGAAAAATCGTTCTAAAATTTCGTACTTATATTGTGACTTCAGCAATGCCAACCATGAAGGCCATGTTATCTCGTTAACAACCAAGTTCAAGTATTTAGGGTTGTTTATCTAGGATGACGAGGACACTAACAATCGTGTATACATCATATTCAGGCATTTTGGTGCAAATGGATGGCAACCATTGGAGAATTCTATGACAAAAGTTTCCCAATAATATGAAACGTGAAATTCTATGGTTGTAATGCGACTAGCTCTCTTAAAAGGACCGATTGATGTTGGGCTATAATAAGACACAAGTGAGAAAGTTAGAGCTCATAGAGATGACAATGTTGAGGTGGATATGTGTGCACACACGGTTGGATTAGATAAAAAAACTTCAAAGAAGTTAAACTTGAATATGGGAAAATTTTTGGATAATAAAATGAGGGGGGGGGGGGGGGGTGAGATGCTTTTGGCATCTACGGAGAAGACAATTGACCGCATCAGTAAAACTATGGAAACTCTCATAGTTAGAGGGGATGGGAGATAATTGTAGTCCCAAGCTGATATGGGATAAGAAAATTAAGTAAGATTTGCTAGACTTGCACCTTTTTTTAGGACAAGGTCGTGAAAACGATTTTTTGTATGTATAAGTTGAAAACAGGTTATGGATTTTTAAGGTCATGTATTGTTATACTTTGCATGTACAAAAATACCGAGCTTAGGGTTACAATAGGAGAGTTCCATCTATCTCTTGGGATATCGAAAATGTTTGGTTTCATTCCTTCCTCAAGAAACACTACAACTAGCTTGCTACAAGTGAGATTTTACCGTACACACATATATAATTATAATTATGAGAAAAAATAATACCAAAACAATACACACTATGTTAATAATTATAAGTAGATATTAAAACCTAATATATATACATGAATATTTTATTGTGTTTTTATATGAACAAATTACTATGTGTTTTGTTTATCATATAAAACACATTAACTCTAAACAGTATTTTACAATGAATAGTCCATGGTGTTTTATATTATCACTAAACAACTACAAAACTATGTTTTTCAAGGTCTAAACAAAAACACATAACTACACTAGAAGTGTTTTAAACCCCCACACACTTGAAATTGAAACTGAACACAGTAGAAGTGTTTTGAAACAGATAAGAGAGAGAAACTGGTTTACGTTAATTAAGGAGATAGGGGGAACAATTTCAAAATTGATAGTTTTAGGGGAAAAAATAACAGCCAAAATGTCAACATCCTATCTACTTATCTCGACGTCTACGCAGAGGAAGTAAAAAACTAGTGGGTTTACCCGCGCGTTGCAACGGGATCCACAAATGGGTTGCAATACAACATTATGATACTTAGGTTTTTTGCCGCAAGTTACGCAAAAATAATAAGGTTCCTGTTAGGGATGGCAATGGGTCGGGTTTGGGACGGGTTTAGGTAATCCCAACCCCATACCCGATTAGGTATGCTTGTCCCAAACCCGACCCAAAACCCGTCGGGTTTGTGTCGGGTAATTACCTATCGGGTATCGGGTATACCCGCGGGTTTCGGGTAATCCCATTAATTTTTAAAACTTCCTCATTGAGTATATCTGACCAAAAATCCGACTGGCTTTTATTAGGTAACTATTAACCAATTACATTTACCATTATTAAATAGATATGTAAATGATTACAATGTATAATTATAAAATACTTAGATCATATAAAACAATCAAAGACATATATAACAAATATTATACACTAACTTTTTGGTAATTTTAGCACAAGGTGCAATGTAGATAAACAATTAGATATATTATGCATACATATTTAAAAAGATATATTAGAAATTATATTGGGTATCTAATCGGGTAAACGGGTATACTTTATCGGGTAATTGGGTCGGGTAAACGGGTATATCATCAAATCCCAAACCCGTGAAAAAAATAAAAACTAATCCCATACCCGGACCCATACCCGATTACCCGACCCCAAACCCGTCACAAATGTGTCGGGTTTCGGGTTTACCCATCGGGTTCGGGTTTGATTGCCATCCCTAGTTCCTGTAGGAAAATTATTTTTTGTAGGAAGGGTAGGAAGTGTTTTGATCCATTGGATGTTGAGATTGATGGTTGAGATTAAAAACCTATATGTGTTTAATTTTTCATTAATTGTTTATAGTAGTTGAGGGCAAGATAGTACAATCCATAGTTGTCAAAAGCGCGCCTAGTCGCGCCTAGGCTAGAGGCCCACCAAGTGCGCTGCGCACTTTGAGGCGCGCGCCTAGGCACCGAGGCGCACTATCAGGGCTGATTTCCGGCCAAATTCAGGCTAAAGTTGCATAAACCTCTAAAACATCCTAAATGAGTCATGAACAAGTCCTAAACAACCCTAAAACATCCTAAATGAGCCCTAAACGAGCCTAAAACATCTTTAGAATCCCTAAAAATGTATTTTATACTATGTGCTTAATTATAAAAAGCCGTCGTTTTTTATGCGCCTTGCGCCTAGGCTCCGGGCTCGGCCTATGCGCCTTGAGTGCGCCTAAGCGCTTTAACAACTATGGTACAATCAGTGTTTTATTTAAGGCACTATGGTAATTGTGTGTGCTTTATTTAGAGAAAACCAGTTTCTCTCTCCTATTAGTTTTAATACCGTTCCCATAATTTCTTAATTAATGCACACTAGTTTCCATCTCATATCAGTTTTAAAACACTTCTATTGTTTTAAAACACTTCTACTGTGTTTAGTTAGGGATGGCAATGGGTCGGGTTTGGGACGGGTTTAGGTAATCCCAACCCCATACCCGATTAGGTATGCTTGTCCCAAACCCGTCCCAAAACCCGTCGGGTTTATATCGGGTAATTACCTGTCGGGTATCGGGTATACCCGCGGGTTTCGGGTAAACCCGTTAATTTTAAAAATTTATCCAATGGATATATCTGACTAAAATCCTGTCAGTATCTATTGCGTGACTACTAACCGATACATTTAGCATTATGAGACATGTATGTAAATGATTACAATGTATAAATATAAAATAGTTAAATCATATAAAAACACTAAAAGACATAGATAAAGATAATACATATTATACACAAATAATTGGTGTTTTTTTGAAGAAGATGACTATCTAGATGGACAATTAGATATATTATGAATACATATTTTAAAAGATATATAGGAAATTACATCAGGTATCTAATCGGGTAAACGGGTATACTTTATCGGGTAATCGGGTCGGGTAAATGGATATATCATCAAATCCCAAACCCGCGAAAAAAATAAAAACTAATCCCATACCCGAACCCATACCCGATTACCTGACCCCAAACCCGTCCCAAATGTGTCGGGTTTCGGGTTTACCTATCGGGTTCGGGTTTGATTGCCATCCTTATGTTTAGCTTCAATAAAAAACACTCTTGATGTTATTATAAAGCACTCCCGATGATATTATAAAACACTCCTTATTAATGCATATTAGTTTCTCTTTCATTATAAAACACTCCTGACGTTATTATAAAACACTCCTAATGTTAACTTTCTGTCATGACTTGAATAATCGAAAAAGTGATAGAGATGGTTATATGTTTGAAGAATCGAACAAGTTTTTGGGTATTGATCAACTTATTTGAAATGAATATCTTATGACTCTTATGAAAAATAATGAATAATTAGTTAATTTAGGATGACTAATCTTCATAAATATCTAGATGTTAGTTGCTAATTTAGTGGGTTTGTAATAAATAAAAAAATGGACAAAAAGTCTATAAAGCCCTTCATCTAAAGATTTAATCAAATTTGATCTAATGGTTGAAAATACTTTATACACTTCCCACACAAAACAATTTTCCTACTGGATCCTCTACCTATATATATATATATATATATATATATATATATTAATAACGAATAAATAAATTAAAATTGAGTCAGGTGAGCATTGAACTTGAACTTTAAAACTCACTCATGACCCGAACTTAACCTTTGAATACAAAGTTTCAAACCATCTATGCTAGAGCCTAGATGAGCTCAAGCTTGGCTCGACTTGACTTGGTTTGGTTTGGATAAGGCCATTCACATCCCTAATTGAAATCAACAGTAAAAATTAAAAGAAGTAAAGTTTAGTATGTATGGCAATGGAGTGAGTTTCAGACGAGCATTGGTAATCTCAGTCCAATACCCGTGTGAGTTTGGTGTACCATTGGTATTTTAAAAAATTTATAAAATAGTTATATTAATTATATACATATTATCATAACTACAAAAAGTTTGCAATATTTAACAAATGCAAAATTTATAAAGATAAAAATTTTAAAAGATAAGTTAATATTTTATATTATAAAAAATATAAATAATATTATCAAATGCATATTTCTAAAAAAATCATATTTTATGTAATTAAACTAGTAGAATGAACTGTTATTAATCGATGGTTAATGGAAATTAAAAGTTGAAAAAGTTTCAGGTATATGGTATGGGTAAAAGAGTTATTTATTTATTTATTTCTTTAGGCAATCAGGCTAGGTCACACCTAATCTCATACCTATGAAAATTATCAAAACTAATCCCGTACCTGAATATCCAACCAATTATACATTCCAAAAGTTGTAAATTCGCCTAATGAAGTTTTTTATTAAATTTATTTATCATTAATAAAAGGCCAAATTTATAGTAGATGGTAGGTATATTGACAACAAGCTGCGCCAACATCCCGTTCTGAACAGTAAAACCCAACCTACTGAAAACAAACCCCACGTCCCTAGGGGTCGAGAAATTGCTATGAATGACTCATGGTACTCTGTCAATGGCATGCAATAGGGGGCAAAGGCATGATGATTATCCGCGCATGCATTTGTATGCTTGTCAATTCTCTTAGACTCCACCTTTAGCATTGCTCGACCTGCCACAAACCCACTATCTCTGAGGTAAACGAGGGGGACACACAGATGAGGTCCACGCAATCGCGTTTCCCACCTGCCCAACCAAACACAAGAACATTTGTTGGCGCGAAGCAGACCTCCCCTTCATCGGGTGAGTCAAAAAGTTCACTGAGGCATCCTTTTCACCGATATCCCAGCTTGCCTGAGAATATCCCATAAAACATCATGGACCAGATCGAGAAAACTGAGGTTTTCTGGCCGCCGTGCAATGGGATGAATGTGAAGTTATATTCTTTTGTGGCTTTGAGAACGCAGTCTTGGAAGTTATAGGACCATATCCTGCGCGACAGTGGTGTTATTGACTTAGACTCAGATTAGGAGTGTGCACTGGGAAGCTTGCACAGGTCCCTTTTCGATCTTGAACTCAGTGGTTTAATACAGTAACAAGGACACCACCCAGCCAAAGTCTCAAAATACCTTGGCAAATTCTATATACAGTAAAACCGTCCAGATTTTGGGAGAAAAGGTCGGTCTATCCCCACGTCAGAAAGCGGTGTTAGAATGTTTACGACGACCTCATGCCAAGATTTCCTTGCTATTATACCTATTGATGGGCTAGGGCAAAATATGTCAGCGGTTGAATATCGGGCCATCCTTAAATACTGTTTAATGATCCCCTTTGTTTCCATAGACAAGCCTTGCCTAGTTTATCGCAAGGCTTGTTTGGATAAGTTTAGGGAGCATGCGGTTCATTGCAAGGAATTGTCGGGTTTCAAATAACGACATGACTTGGTCCGAGATGTTTTATGAGATGTGATCAAGTGGGCATGGAACTCTGCAAAAAATGAGACCCCTGTGAACTTTCTAATAGTCCTGCTAGAAGGGATGTCTACTTTTGGCCCAATGGGTGTTTTGTATTCGGTTGAGTTGGTGGGAAATACATTTGCGTGGACCTTACTGGAGTGTTCCCCCTTGTTGGTCTTAAGGAGAATGGGTTCACGGTTGGACAAAGGATGTTGAAGGAGGAATTGAAGAAAGTTGTGAAGCATGATTAAGCTTGTGCTTATAAACAACATGTTTTCATCCCTTTTGCGTTTGCTACTTTTGGCTCTTGGCTCATGGGTCTCAGAGCTATTGGGTTTCTAGACTGAGTGTAGAGAGTCGTGCACAAAAATTTCTAAACTCCTAGGAAATGATGTTTAGTTTTCGGTATGATAGAGTTTGCTATTTAAAAAGGAGTTGTGACGTAGGCGTAGCTTATTACCTGTTTATCTCTTATCTTGCTGTAAATTTTTAGTTTGTTTAATATAATCGTGTTCTACTTAAAGAAAATAATTATTTCCTAAATATACGTGGTTGAGATTAGTGGACAAATTTTGGCTAGATCTACACATGTCATGAATCTGACTATTAAATCAAAACGTATCTTTTCAACAGAATACTCTCTAAAACATAATGATTATTGTTGTTATTGTGTCAATTGTGACAAAAAGGTGACGAATATGTATTTGAGTATTTCTAAATATTATTATTTTTCTTTGAACATCAAATGGAATTTATTCATATTACCATACCCAAAATGAATAACACCAAAATGACTATACTATTGTTTGATATAATATCCAAAATGACTACTGAACTCGTTATTAGTATTAGTAAGTAGTTAATTTATATGGTTAGATATCGTATTTTTGATAGCTTTGTTTCTTTTTTCGGTTACGTTCCTATTTCAATAGAACTAAAAAAACACTTAAATTGAGGTCATGCTACTATACAACTACAATTAGGTAACGTTTGGTATGAAGGAATCAAAGGTGCAATGGAATAGATCATTCTTATGGAATGAAATTAAACATGTTTGGTTACCATGTAGTAATGGAATGGATCATTTCATAAAAAATGTGATTCCTTCCATTTTAATAATTTTCATTCCTTAGTAAGGTGGTGTTTTTTTCATTCCTTCAAGGAATGGAAACAAATATATTATTATTATTATTATTATTATTATTATTATTATTATTATTATTATTATTATTATTATTATTACAACCCACCATCGTTGTCATCATCCAACCACCACCACCTATTGCCGCCACCCACAACCATTGCTACCATCGTCGTAACCCATCATTGTCACCACCGTCCAACCACCACCACCGACTGCGTCATTGCCACCCACTGCCTCCACCACTGTCATCGACACCACCATCGTCACTGCCATCGCCCACTGCCACCACCGCCGTTGCCGCCGCCACCACCCACCACCACCGTCATTGCTGCCACCCACCACTCACCATCGATTTTATATTTTCGTTTTTCTTACATACCAAATAACACAATGTAAGAATTCATTCCATTCCCACATGATAACCAAATAAGACATGGAATGATAATGATCCATTTCATTACCTGTTCCATTCCATTCCCCCTCTCATTCCATTACCCCATACCAAACAGACCCTTAGCTCAAAAATAAACTTGGGTAGTATTCGTAATATCGTCAAAAGACACCCATACAGAGTAAATGCTAACTTTTGTTAAAACTTTATGTTAATGATACATGCTTGATGAAAGGTAATGGCTAACTAGGACCATCATTAAAAGCTTGATTTTCTATAGATAACGAATTTGTCGTAGATATGTACTTCATCATTAATTTCTTATCTTTGTCAACTTACCATCCAATGAAAATTCTATTTGTCAATGTAATGCTTTATGCAAATAACATAGTTTATGCTTTTTTGTTTTGGTTAAAGTTAATTTATTTGATATATATAATGTCTCATACACACGCAGATACGGATTTTATAATTAGCGTGCGATATTAATTAATGTTATAAATATGCATACAAAAATATAACAAAAAATCATGAAAATAACTATAAACATGGAATTAAACTTTGTTCGATAAACCTTTTTGAGCCGCATGAACATTTGAGCATTGATTAAACAAAGTGTATACATTAATATTAATATAAGGGGGACGCGGTACTCAACTGAAAAACATTTCACTTCACTGATTTTTAACAATCTTGCATTGCCACATCATTTCACTGATTCACTTTACTGAAATAGTTTTTTGGAGGCATCACTCCACTGGAAATAAAATAGAGAAAAAGACAAAAGGGAGAGACACAAGCCACGGGTACCAACCCGTTAACTAGAACCAGGATTTAATTCACGGGACTACTACCAGCATGAGTGGCGGCGGTGTTACCGTGCTGGTAATGGAATACCCGTGATCAATTGTGGTAGCGCCCCATCCATCCTAATGCAAGTAAAGTATCTATAAATCCGAAACGAAAAACTTAAAGTAAAAACCACATAATAAAATAATGGAATGGAATATCCCTTAACATGAGTCTTAGGTTCCTTAAATATCACTACCACAAAAGGACAAATAATTTTTCTAGAAAAACAGCTAGAGACATACTGGCAAAGCCTAAGGCGCGTGGTGGGTGATGGGTTGGCCCGGCCTCCTAAGAATGGGAGTGGGGGCTGGGAAAGGGGTATAAGTTGTCATGTGATATATGTGGCTTTCACTTTTCTAACCCTTAAAGAAGAGTAATAGATAATATGTTTCTAGAATATTTTGAATTGTATTTAAATTGTATTTATCGCTTACCATAGATAGGAGATAATGTGTATTATTTATACCCATCACAATCAATGGAAAAGATCAAGGGATTACCTTCTTTCATGGTATCATTGACCAGGCTCTTTCCCTAGCCTCTTCCCCGTAACCCTACTGCCGTCGCCGCCCATTCTGCAGCCGGCCTTCTTCTGTTTCTTCCATACTACCTTTCTGCCGATCCACCCTCACTCTCAATCACCATGTCTACCACATCTTCCGCCTCCTCCACCATCCTCCCTTCCCTCACTGTCGAATCTAAATTACATCCTGCCACAACCGTCTCAAACATCAAGACTTTCATACCCTTCACCCTTGAGATTGAATCTTCCCAATACTCCTCATGGGCTACCCTCTTTCGCCTACACTGCAAAGCCTTTCTTGTCGAAGACCACCTTAAACCCCGGCCCCAACCCGCTGAAACCAACCCAGCCGAACCTTCCACCCCAGCCGTAGATGATTGGGATCGCATTGATGCCATTGTCCTCCAATGGATTTACAGTACGATCTCCAATGATTTACTGCATACTATAATAAATAATATCTCCAACGCCTATGAAGCTTGGGTAGCCATCGAAGATCTGTTTCATGATAACAAAAGCACCAGGGCTCTCTATCTTATGCAGAAATTTACAAACACTAGATTTGACGGCTTTCCTTCTATGTCCGCCTACTGTCAAGCATTAAAGGTACTTGCGGATCAGCTTGCTAATGTGGCTGCCCCTGTGGAAAACGACCGCCTTGTCCTTCAACTGCTCGCTGGCTTGCCCGAACAGTATGAAGGCATATCCACCATCATCCGCAACCAAGACCCCCTACCCTCTTTCTACAATGCCCGCTCCAAACTAATCCAAACTGAAACGGACAAGGCTGAACGCGCACTACTTGCGTCTAAAGCTGACTCCACCGCCCTCTCTGCCACCACCAAAAACAGCTCACCCAACGACTCCCGTGCCCCGGACCGCTCATACTCAAACGACCAACCCACATACCACCGTGGACGTGGTGGCCGTGGCAACAGACGGGGTGGCCGAGGCGGCCGATCTAACTTCGGTCGTGGTCGGACTTACTCGCAGTACGGCTGGCCTCCGTCCCCTTACTTTCCTTGGGCTCCTCACTGGCCCACTTCTCCAGCCCAGTTTTACCCATCTCATAACCCAACAGCCCAACAGTGGAGTCCGGCTCCCTGCCCTTATCCGACTTCCAACTCACGGCCCACTTACAGCCCAACAACCCAATCTGGTCTCCTCGGCCCAAAGCCACAGCAAGCCCACACAGCCTATTGTCCAACTGACATAGAACAAGCCCTCTACACCATGAGCCTACAACAGCCAGACCCGATACAATACATGGATACCGGAGCATCTTCATCGGCGACTCACGAGTCAGGTGATTTTCATTCCTTTTCTAATTCTTGTGTTTCTCGAAATATTATTGTAGGTAATGGTGACTCCATACCGGTTCTTGGTCAAGGCACAAAATACCTACCCAAACCCTTCCCACCTTTTATCCTTAAAAATGTTTTATACTCACCCCGACTTGTCAAAAACTTAATTTCTGTCCGTCGCTTTACCACGGATAATTGGGTTTCCGTAGAATTTGACCCTTTTGGTTTTCTTGTGAAGGATTACAAGACCAAGGCACCACTCCTCCGGTGCAACAGCAGCGGTGATCTTTACCCCTTGGTGCTCGGGCCGTCCTCCAGCCAACCGACTGCTCTCGCTGCTATTTCCTCTCAAGTCTGGCATCACCGTTGATGGGATTGGGTACTGAATATACCATTCCGCATACCCAAACCCGGAACAACACTGGCGCGCGGAAGAAAGCCGTGCGCAGGATTTGGTCAAAGCTCATTAAATACACAGTCAACAGTCAAGGACCGGTCAAGGCGAATATCATGCATGGTCAATAGCCATGCATGAATCACGTAACTACACCAGTTAAGGCGGTATTCGATCCCACTGTTTCCTTTAATCTAGCTTTCCATATATCACCTTATTAACATAATTAAGGGTGATGGAGACAACCTAACCATGGTTAGGACTTGGGTAATGGTGGCATACGGACTCTCCTATAAAAGGGATCACATCCCCAATGGGAGAGGACACTTTCTACTGACCTGGAGAGCTATCATACTAGATAGTATCCCCATTCACCCCGTTTTTGTCATAAACAACTACTTCGAGTAGTCGTCTCCACACCCATACTTTCACTCTTATTTGAAGGTATCCCCAAGCCGTAGCTGTTAGTGAAGGATCAACTCTGTAGCAACCTATAATCTTATCATCCCTAACCGGTGGTGAGACTATTTGTTTCTTCATTGGCGCCATCCCATACGGTTAAACCAATCTTTCAAACTAGCACAATGGCTTTCTCAAAGGATGGAAACAACAACGTTGATGCCGAGGCCACAGTCAACGAAGAAATCCAAGACGTAACACCAAACACAATCACCAAGAATGTGGCCCAGAGGCAACAAGCCTCAACATTCCAATTCCACCCAACAAAAGGAGGAATAAATGGAGGAAAAAAGGCACAGGACAACCTTTCTTCGGTTGACCCGGACGAATGGTTGGCCCAACAAAACTCAAAAACGATTGCTGAATACCAGAAGATGGTAATGAAACAAGCAAAACTCAAGACTCAGAAGGCGTTAAGTTTTGACCTAAGTGGGGATGATTCAGAATCCCCACAGAAGAACAACAGTGGCCGTCACGCAAAGGGACACCGTCAGGCGGTACGTGGTGGAGGCCGTGGTAGAAATACTCACGGCCAGGACCCCGTCAACCTGAACGGTGAACCAGACGGCTACGAATCTGAGGACGAAGTGTATCATGACACAAGTAAGAAGCAACATTCCAAAACTGCTGCCAGCAGCTTGGCTCCTAAAGATGACGATCTGTACAAGCCATACAGACCAAAAACTTTCGCAGAACGTTCGAAGTTCTGCGCAAGAATTGCAGAGGCACCGATGCCGCAAGAATGTACATTACCAAGTACCATTGGAAGATTTGATGGCCTGCGTGATCCTGATGATCACCTGCACGCATTCGATTGTGCTGGCAGCTCCAAATTGTGGCCAGTGCAAGCCTGGTGTCACTTATTCGTACAAACCCTAACGGGGGCGGCTAGAGTTTGGTACGAGAGTTTGCCGGTTGGAAATCTCGTTGACTTCGATGACTTAATAAGGAAGTTCAAAAACCATTTCTCTCATTTGCGCAAGCATAAAAAGGACAAAGCCCATATCCTTTTGTGTTCGCGCAACGATAATGAGTCTTTGGAAGACTACATAATCAGATACAACAAGGAAGCACTCCAACTGGGATGCGGAGAAGAACTTACCCGCGCAGCCTTTATACACGGGGTAAAAAATGATGATCTAATGAGATGCTTAACCGGCAAAGACGGCGTGTCGGAAGCTTGGGATGAAGTAATTGAAGCTGCCAAAGTCTACGCGTCTTCAGAGCGCTCTTTCCAACGCAACAAAAACGCACAGCAAGGTAACGGTCATCACGGACCATCAAATAACAGAGGAAAGGGCAAGCAGTCCGTTTGGTCAAGAATCTCAGGCGCGGCAGAGGAAGGAAAATATTCTTCCTCACAAGATGCAAGAAACATGCTGAGCTCCAGAGGATCCCGCGATAATAAGGGACATTCAAAGAAGAACTATGATTGGACACCACTGTCCAAAACACCATCTGAGGTGCTAAAAACATAACAGATCCAATTTCCAAAGCCACAAGAGCTTCGCAGTGACAGGAAAAACGTGGACAGGTCAAAGTACTGTGAATACCATGAGGACCACGGTCACATGACGGATAATTGTTATAGCTTAAAGATGGAAATCGAAAACGCAATCAAATCTGGTCAAATGACGCATCTTGTTAAAAACATGAGAAGAAAGCAGAGGGACAACACAGAAGCAGGAGAACCCTCCCAAAAGAAGATACGCAATCTCAACGCGCATCATGTCTACAACGCCTCCCGCAACACATGCAACATGATTCACAGGAGCGCAAGCCATAAGCGTACCTTCATCGAGGCGAAGAACGATTCCTGGAAAGAAGAACAGGTGATTATGCCAAGGGTAAAAGGCGGAGCATGCTCCACAGCTCCATTAATCATAACAGGGGTTGTTGGCCATTATCGAACACGATACATGTTCCTGGATAATGGCAGTAGCACCGATATCATGTACCAGCAGTGTTTTGACCAGCTGGATGATGAGGACAAAAAGAGGATAGTACCAACAACGGAGCCGATATCCGGTTTCATTCATGAATCCATTTACCCATTGGGCACGCTCACTTTCCCGGTAACACTCTCCGACGGGAAACACTCACGCACCGAAACGTGCGACTTCACCGTGCTCCCAGTCAATTCCTCGCATGATATCCTCCTAGGTCGAGAGGGATTGGCAAAGTTCAACTGCAATGCTTCTACACCTCACCAGATGATGGGCTTCCCAACGCGAACAGGAGTCGCGTTCATCAGGGGAAATAAAACGTGTCATGCAACAGAAACATCCAGGCCTTCAAAACAAGCAAAACCAACTGTTCGGACCGAACCGGAAAAATGGGTTATTAACCCTCTATTCCCGGAACAAACAGTTGTCATCGGCCATGCAATTTCTGACCCCATCCGCACTCACTTGAAACAGCTGCTGACAAAAAACATGGACATTTTCGCGTTCAAACCATCAGACATGGTCGGGGTTCCGCGACACGTTGCGGAGCACAGGCTCAATGTTTACAAGAATGCAGAGCCTATTGTTCAGAAGAAACGAAGCATGGGGCCAGAAAAAACAAAGGCGATGAACGAGCAAGTAGAAGAACTCTTGAAGGCCGGTATATTGCGCAAAAGCAAATACCAAACTTGGGTAATGGTAGGGAAATCTAATGGCACATGGCGCATGTGCGTCGACTATAAAGATTTAAACAAGGCATGCCCAAAAGACTGTTACCCACTGCCTGAAATTGACCTAAAAGTCGATTCTTTGGCGCCATACAGATTCAAATGCTTCCTCGATGCTTACAAGGGCTACCATCAGATACAAATGGCCAAAGAAGACGAGGATAAAACTGCTTTCCGCACAGACATGGGTACCTTCTGCTACACCAAAATGCCGTTTGGGCTGAAAAATGCAGGGGCAACGTATCAAAGATTAATGGACACCGCTTTTGTCAAACAAATCGGTGTAAACCTAGAGGTATATGTTGACGACCTGGTGATCAAAAGCAGAGAGGAGGATCAAATGTTACTCGACATACAGAAAACATTTGATCAGTTACGAAGTGTGCGGATGAAGCTCAATCCGGGGAAATGTTCCTTCGGAATGGAGGAAGGAAAGTTTCTCGGCGTGTTGGTAACAAAAGATGGATTCCGTCCAAATCCAGAGAAGGTTCAAGCAATTGAACGAATGCCATCACCATCCTCAATCAAGGAGGTACAAACGTTAATGGGACGGCTAGTAGCTTTGAACAGGTTCCTGTCAAACTACGCGTCCAAATCTTTTCCTTTCGTGGACACGCTGAAAAATTGTTTAAAAAAGTCCAATTTCAACTGGACGAAAGAAGCAGAAAATGCATTCCAAGAAATGAAGACGTGTTTGGGCAACCTGCCAACACTCACAGCTCCACTACCAAAGGAACCACTCACCTTGTACCTGTCCGTAACAGACAAAGCTATCGGGGCAGTTCTCATGGTTGACCGGAAAGGGGTCCAAACTCCAATCTACTATGTCAGCCGCATGCTTCTAGATGCGGAAACACGTTATTCGACAATGGAAAAGCTGGTCCTGGCATTAGTCCATGCATCGAGAAGACTGCGGAGGTATTTTCAAGGACATCCAATCAACGTCCTCACAGACTTCCGGATCAACGACATCTTGCGAAAACCAGAACTCTCCGGACGTTTGGCAAAGTGGGCAATAGAGTTGGGGGAGCACTCAATTTCGTACAAAACAAGACCCTCCTTCAAAGGACAAGTCCTCGCAGACTTCCTAACAGAGGTCCCAGCAGATAAAATTGAAGAGTGCACCAAAGAGGCGTCATCCAATTCGGTCACTCCCGATGAAACCCAGGTATGGAAATTGTACACCGACGGAGCCTGTAATGATGAAGGCGCGGGCGCAGGCCTACGCCTAATAACACCGGAGGGAAAAGAATACACGTACGCAATTCGGCTCGAGTTCCAAACAACAAACAATGAGGCAGAGTATGAAGCTCTGCTTGCTGGTTTGCGAATTGCGAAAAAGATGGGCGGACAGCACATTGAAGCACACGTGGATTCAATGCTAGTCGCCAACCACATTGATGGCACGTATGAAGCAAGGGAACCAACCATGGTCCTGCACTTACAGCATACCAAAGAGTTAATGAAAGATTTCCATTACTGCAAAGTAATCCATGTCCGCAGAAGCCAAAACAAGCCAGCGGACGCATTGAGCAAAATGGCGTCAACCGCATTCGACCACATGGCAAAAGACATCCGAGTCGAGACACTAGCCAAACCATCCGTTCCGTCGAAACAGGTGAATGTAATCCAAACAGGTAAAGAATCCTGGATCACTCCAATAATGGCTTTCATAACCAAGGGTGTTCTCCCAGACGACAAAGCGGAAGCAAGGAAATTGCAACACAAGTCTTTGCATTATGAAGTAAATAATGGCATCCTGTATCGGCGGTCCTACCTTGGGCCATTACTCAGATGCGTCGATTCCGCAGAAGCAACATACCTGATTCGAGACATTCATGAGGGTACATGCGGACTACATGCAGGACCTCGCATGGTCGTTGCGAAACTTATGAATGCTGGATACTTTTGGCCCGGAATGCACCTTGACGCAGTCAAAGAACTGCGGAAATGTGACGCATGTCAAAGACATGCGCCAGGAACACTTAGGCCAAAGAATAACTTGGTACCGGTTCACTGCAGCATGGCCATTTCAGAAATGGGCCATAGATTTAGTGGGACCTTTTCCCACCGCGCCAGGCAATGTCAAATACCTATTGGTCGCTATTGACTATTTCACCAAATGGGTAGAAGCAAAGACGTTAGCCACAATCGATGGGCGCAATATCAAGAAATTAATATGGGAGTTCATAATTTGCAGATTTGGACTACCCATGGAGATTGTGAGTGACAACGGAACGCAATTTACGGACCAGCACTTACAAGAATGGCTTCATTCTATGAAAATCAAGCAAATCTTCACTTCTGTGGCACACCCCCAAGGCAACGGACAAGTTGAAAGGGCAAACAGAAGTATTGTAGAGGGAATCAAAACACGCTTGGGAACAAAGCGCAGCGGTTGGGTAGATGAATTACCACATGTTCTTTGGGCCCACCGCACACTTCCCAAGACAAGTAATGGGGAAACACCATTCAGCCTAACTTACGGAACTGAAGCGGTTATCCCAACAGAAGTTACAAATCCTTCCCCAAGAATCTTGCTTGCGGAATCAATCGACAATGACAAAGAGCTGCGTATGAATCTAGATTTCTTGGATGAACGGAGAGATTCAGCTCATGTACGGGAAGCCGCATACAAAAGACAGTTAGAGAAATATTATAATGCGCGGGTCAAAGAACAAACTTTCCGCGTGGGTGACTTTGTCTTCCGCAACAATGAAGCCTCAAATGCAGAAAAACCAGGAAAGCTGGCCCCAACTTGGGAGGGGCCTTACAAGGTTCAAGAAGTACTGGGAAAAGGGGCATATGCCCTAGAGCGATTAGACGGTTCACCAATTCCACGCACCTGGAATGCAGCTCAGTTACGTATATGTTACATGTAACATGCTACAATGATTCTGTAATAAGGAATTGATTTCCAAAGTTCATTAACATTACAAAAAACATTTTTATACAAACTGGTGGCTAGCAAATATAGATTACATACCAAAATCGTAGATGATTATCACCAAAACAAGAGGGGACTAGAACTAAAACCCCATGACACAGTGATCAAACAATCACTCAAAAAAAAAAAGAGAGAGAAAAAGGAAAGACACAACTTTACACAAAGACTCCTACGTAGGATATACACATCCTAACCCGTAACCTTCTTAGAAGTCTTCTTCTTCACATCTCCTAGTTCAGACAACTTCTTCATCTTCAAGGGCTTTCCATCAATGGTACCTTGATCATCTAGATAATCTGGACGCATGTCCTCCTGTGACAGCAGAAATGAACAATGTTCTGCCAAACGATCAAGGGTTTCAGTGGAAGTACAATCATGATCAGGATAACAGGACAAGAGGGTAATACCCTGCACTGCCAAAATCTCCTTGGCATTTAGAATATTGCTTGAAGTTTTGGACGCCATTTTTTCAGAGAAAGTGGTGAAAATTTTTAAAGGTATAAACTGTTCTGATGATTGTACTTACTATATATAGAGGAGAGAGGTTACCATCATTAATTACCATTAATGGTAATCCACTCGATTACCCTAGGGAAGACTGACAGGCACCCTGTCACCGCCGTCATAACAGTCACGTCAAGGGCAGACTGACAGTCACCTGCGTCAGAAGCACATCAGATGACATCACCTAATGATCACCATGCACACGTGGAAAATAAAGTTAAAGGGAGTTGCACTGTTTAGCATACATGAAAATCAAAGTGTTCAACAAAAGACATGCAACCATGATACATCAATAGTGTTCATCATACATAAAAAATAAACTAAAGGTTCAAATATTGGGAGATATCATCACTCCCAGCGCCCTCTGCGCGTTTCCCTTCAGCATTGGAGGATGTTCCGGCTTCCGCATCAGTGGCTACAGTTTTACCCTTCTCTTCCGTCTGCGCCTTCTCAGCGAGCTCCGCACCAAGGCGATCAGACTTGATAAAATAGTTGCGCAGCTCCCCAGCAGGATCATCAGTCTTCGCGCAGGCCTCCAACAAGTCAAAGACTTCGAACTTCAGGTGCTCGTAGTCGTCATAGGCTTTGAGCAGCTCATCATCATATGCCTCACTCTCATAGGGACCGGAGTCTTTTTCTTTGCCCTCAGCACGGTGATTGAAGCCTTCGGAGAAACCAATCTTGATGCCCTGCTTCACGGATGAACTTGAGATGCGCGCAATCACTTCTGTCAGCGCAGGATCGTTCCAGACACGCTTGAATACCTGCGCAAAATAAAAATCAGCATATACAACGCAATTTAAAGCAAAAAAGATAGAAAGTTTTTCGACATACCCCAGCAACTCCATCGCCCATCAACCAGGCAATCCTCTCGTTGGCAGCAACGGCTAGATCAGTGGCTTCCTGGAACAAAGCCTGGACCTTGTCTAACTCCACTTTTGTCTGCGTACATGAGGATTCCGCCAAGGCTTTCTCTCCCTGGATTTGGGCGTTCTCCGAAGTCAATTTTTCCATTTTGGCTTCCACATCAGACAAAGAAGCAGTTGCGCGAATAAGCTCATCATGTTGAGAGTTGTATTTCTGAATAACATCAGCAAGCTCAGTTTGCTTCCCTTCGAACGCTGCTTGAGTCTGCTCCATCTCTTTCTTCAAATTAGAATTCTCAAGTTTCAAGTCTTTAATGGAGGACCGCAGCTGTTCAGTCTCAATGTTCGTCCTCTTGCAAGCTACTGACCAAGCATGAGACGCATCAGCCTTCTCCTTCTTTACTCTCTCCAACTCTTCAACGGCATCACGAGCAACTTTTTGATGATGCTCAATCTCAGCACGTACGTCATGACGAGCACGCTGGAACTCCTCTTCCCTCCCCAAAAGCGCAGCTTCAGAATCCCTTAAATTCTGGTAATCCCTTTGGAACTCATTTTCACGCCTGATAAGGGATCCAAGACCGCTGACACCAAGAGAAAGATTCATGGCCATATCAATAAATAAGGAGCGACGGTCAGCGCTATCCTGATAATCACGCTCCGCAGGAGGAACGGACATCATAACAAACTCTTGCGCATCAAGCGCATTTGTGAAGCGAGTAGTGTCCATGATATCCCAGCGCGGCTGATATGGCCTAGACGAATCAGAGGGGCGAAAGGAAAACGTTCTTCGCCGATGACCAGAACTACCACCACCACCGGAGGAGATGTCAGTATAAACAATGGTAGAATCAACAACTGTGCGCTGGAAGTTGGATGGATTCTCAGTTACAAGTTCATCGACCTTCTGACTATCAAGTGCTGCTTCAAATCCTTGAGACGAGCTCGGCTCATGTGCTTGCTCCGTCAAACCAAGATAACCGGTCTCCAAATTTGGTGTTACAGATTCATCCACCAGCTTACCAGCAT
Organism: Ambrosia trifida; assembly: GCA_028751855.1. Classification (NCBI taxonomy): domain Eukaryota; kingdom Viridiplantae; phylum Streptophyta; class Magnoliopsida; order Asterales; family Asteraceae; genus Ambrosia; species Ambrosia trifida. The sequence continues at coordinate 141,497,641 of CM054125.1, forward strand.
CTTTCTCAACATCAGTCACTAACTCAGCTTGAACAGATCCTTCTTGCTGCATCACTTCCTTCTCCACTTGAACATCCAGGTCCTCCGGGATAGGAGTAGTTTGAGAACACAACTTTTCACCAACCGTTGTTTCAGCAATAACCGGCATCACTTGCTCGGTCACGTCAGTTGGTTGGGCAGATGTAGATACTTCCTTCAACAGAGAGGAGTGCTTCTTCCGAGACTCTGCAAAAGGATGTTGCCCTACATAAAATGCTGCTCACAATACTTCAACACATTTATCACAAACGCGGTAAAGAGGTAAGAAAAACATGTGTACCAGACAAATGCCTTAGAGTTTTCATGGGCAAGTTCTCGCGCACAGGTGGAGGCTTTACTGGGATATCCAGCTTGTCCGTAGACGGCCACGTCAATGGTTTGAATACATTCACTGGAACCGCGGAAATGGGTCCGGGTGAAGTAACATCCAGACCCGCAAGTGAGGATTGCGGAACTTGCACTTGTTTCTGATCCAGCTCAGCAACCCTCTGCTGATATAGATCCTCAGCAACACCACCTGATTCTCGGATAGGAGAAGACCGCCTGGCGCGCTTGTGCTCCAGTTCCGTATCAGACTCAGTCAAGTCTTCATCAACCTCTTCAACAATGATAGGCGCGGCGGGTGGTTTGGTCCTCTTACTAGCCACAGCACGCTTCCTAGAAGTACTTGTGCCTGGCGCGGTAACCACATCTGTATCAAGTTAACACATGCGTAAGAAATGAGTTACGAAATTATGAAGACTAACCAAAGGACTCCTTGCGCTCCGAAGTAACTTCCTCAACATCGTCATGAACTTTCCTGCGGAGTTGTATACCCGCACCTAACACGAAGAATGCGCTGAATCAGTACGCAGAACGCGTACCAAGTGCGCTTCCTTCGCATACATAAAACAAAACATAAACACAAAAAAGTGGATAAGAAACGACAAACCTGTTCGAACATACTGCTTTTGAGGATCTACAAAATTGGGATGCAAAAAATTCCCACTGGTCCTCTCAGACAAGCGCAGAACACCGGCAACAACCGGAGCATACGGCACGTTCGCTTCACCGCGCTTAGCAAACAATTGAAACAAAGAGACATCTGGATAAATAAAGAAACATGTGAGGAATAACACAAAGTATATCCATAAGACAAAATACAAATATAACCCATATACCTTTTGAAGGATTCGGGTCTTGACCCTCAGGGCAGATAAGGCTAATCCCCAACAAGTTCAAAACACTCTTAGGACATTCATCCATCATCAGGGGAGTAGCATGATCACAGAGTGTTTTGTACCAATCCTGATCTTTATAACCCACCATAGGGGGGAATTCAGCAATCTTCTCTCTCAAACCAAGCACCATCCATTGAAAGGGTGCAGGAATAACACCATGTTTGATATAGAAGAACTTGTCTTTCCATTCATACATGGACTACACTTTTTCCGAAACAAGCTGTTTCACTTTCCGGCGAATGCCCAAGCTAAACCAGCCACTTCCGCCACGGGCTGCTTCAAGGACATAAAAGACATTTAATCTTTCCCACGTGGGTTCAATCTCCAGTGAACGACATGTGGCTTCAAAATGTAGTATCCGGCACCAACCATAAAGAGTCAATTGTGTAGGATGCACTCCATATTTCAGTAACACATCCACCACAAATTTGGAGGCTGGCAACCGAAAACAGCATTTAGTGAAAGCAGCAGCATACAAGGTAATTTTACCAGGAGGAGCCTTTAAAGCAGTTTTTCCTTCAGCAGGAAGTTCAGGCTCCCATTCCGGCAATATGCCGTACCGGTCAATAAAACCCAAATACGAGTCTTCATCCCACTTAATAGTGGTGGCTTCTATGCTCTTTGATGATTCCTTCCCCAGATCTTTCACAGTGTCGGAGGTTTTACTCGACTCTTGCACATCTTGGGAATCTTGCGACATAGTTGAAGGATAATTTTGTGAAGAAAGAGACGTTGAAGAGAAAGAAATTCAAAAATCTTGAAACAGTTGAAATGGAAGAAGCCACATTCAAAATTTAATATATAGGCTTTGCAATTAATGTGCCTGACGTCATGGACAAGCTTTTCGGAGGTGAGTCCAATGAAAGGATGGCACGTGTGCAATGGAAAACAAACCGACGTCACACGCGCCTCACGCGCCCACTCGCCTGACAACCGCCGGTCACACGTCTCTGCACACGTCCCAATTGACAGAGGTCATGTCAATACCACTCGCCATATGGTCCACAAATTTTCAAACACAAGGGGGAAATGACATCTGTCCACACATGCAAACTGACGTGTCCCACCAATGCGGACAAACGACGTAAAATTCTAACCCGTTCTCCGCATAATGTTCACGTCAGCACGTAACGCAAAGTCGGTACACAGAAGAAAGACCACAGGAAGTAACCCATTACAAATTAGTCCAGCATCCCTCACATCTAAGATGAGAGACACACTGGACTGGGGGGACTTGATGGGATTGGGTACTGAATATACCATTCCGCATACCCAAACCCGGAACAACACTGGCGCGCGGAAGAAAGCCGTGCACAGGATTTGGTCAAAGCTCATTAAATACACAGTCAACAGTCAAGGACCGGTCAAGGCGAATATCATGCATGGTCAATAGCCATGCATGAATCACGTAACTACACCAGTTAAGGCGGTATTCGATCCCACTGTTTCCTTTAATCTAGCTTTCCATATATCACCTTATTAACATAATTAAGGGTGATGGAGACAACCTAACCATGGTTAGGACTTGGGTAATGGTGGCATACGGACTCTCCTATAAAAGGGATCACATCCCCAATGGGAGAGGACACTTTCTACTGACCTGGAGAGCTATCATACTAGATAGTATCCCCATTCACCCCGTTTTTGTCATAAACAACTACTTCGAGTAGTCGTCTCCACACCCATACTTTCACTCTTATTTGCAGGTATCCCCAAGCCGTAGCTGTTAGTGAAGGATCAACTCTGTAGCAACCTATAATCTTATCATCCCTAACCGGTGGTGAGACTATTTGTTTCTTCAACCGTCTTGGCCACCCCGGGCGGGATTCTTTGAATAAATTAAAAACTTCTAATGTTTTAGACTTTGATTTTATTTCTAATAATGTATGCCAGTCTTGTATTTTTGGTAAAAGCATTCGTTTACCTTTCTTTGCTTCAAATAATTCTACTTTGCATCCATTTGATATAATACATAGTGACGTGTGGACATCACCTGTAATTAGTTCATCGGGCCATAAATATTACGTCCTCTTCCTGGATGATTTCACTAATTTTTTATGCACCATACCACTAACCCATAAATCCCAAGTATACCAAGCCTTTACCCAATTTGCCACCAACATCAAAACCCAATTCAACACTACCATTAAAACATTTCAGTGTGACAACGGACGCGAGTACGTTAACACATCTTTCCAAACCTTTTTCACCACCAACGGTATCCAATACCGTCTATCCTGCCCTTACACCTCTTCCCAAAATGGCAAGGCCGAGCGAAAAATTAGAACTATCAATAACATGCTTCGCACATTGATGGCCCATGCCTCTTTACCCACACACTTGTGGCATTTCGCCCTTGAAACCGCCACCTATCTACTAAATATATTACCCTCCAAAACCACCAACAACAAAACACCTACTGAACTATTATACATGTCCACACCCACCTATGATCACATTTGCGTCTTTGGATGCCTATGCTACCCTCTCACCCCACCTACTACCATCCACAAACTTGATCACCGATCCGTCCCATGTGTCTTTCTTGGTTACCCTCCCACTCATCGTGGGTACCGATGCCTCGACCTATCATCCAAACAAATCTTTATCTCCCGTCACGTCACATTTGACGAGACAACATTTCCTTTCGCACAAGCCATAGGCCCCGCACCATCCTACAAATTCCTGACTGACACCTTTCCACACCACCTATGCCCTCACATTGCCCAGCCCAGGCCCGCCCCTACTTCAGGCCCAACTCCACAGCCCCTTCACCCGCACAGCCCAGACCTCGCCCCACATCACCCACTAACACCTACTACCTCCCACGGCCCACCTCCAAGCCCAACACCTTCTCCCCCTCACGGCCCAAATGACCCTTCACGACAGCCCACAACCTCCGCTCCATCAGCCCTCTCACAGCCCACCCGCACAATACAAACCCGCTCAATGAGCGGGATATTCAAGCCAAAACAGCCCTTCAATCTCCACACCTCCACTACTCCATCTATCCTTCCCATCCCTAAAACCCCTCCGATGCCTTGGCCATACCGGAATGGAAATCCGCCATGATTACCGAGTTTAACGCACTAATTAGAAATGGAACATGGGAATTAGTTCCTCGTGATTCCTCAATGAATATTATCCGGTCTATGTGGTTGTTTAAACATAAATACAGGTCTGACGGGTCCTTGGAGCGGTATAAAGCCCGCCTTGTATGTGACGGTCGTTCACAACAGGTCGGTATTGATTGTGGCGAGACATTTAGTCTGGTTGTTAAACCGGCTACCATCCGCACGGTACTTTCACTTGCATTATCAAAGGGGTGGGCGGTCCACCAGCTAGACGTTACCAATGCGTTCTTACACGGCAACCTACAGGAAACCGTTTACATGCATCAGCCGATGGGTTTCCGGGACCATGCTTTTCCCGATCATGTTTGTCGGCTTCGTAAATCTCTATACGGTTTGAAACAGCCCCCCCGTGCTTGGTACCAACGGTTCACTGATTATGTTATTCACATGGGTTTTCGCAATAGCAGGTGTGATGCTTCTTTATTCACCTTTCATCATGGTGGGGACACAGCTTATTTACTTCTATATGTTGATGACATTCTCCTGGTCACATCCTCCGACCCTCTGCGTCAACGTCTATTGGCGAGTCTAGCTTCCGAATTCGCCATGAAGGATCTCGGGCCACTTAGCTACTTCTTGGGCATCTCTGTCTCTCGCCACGGTAACACTATGTTTCTCTCTCAGCAGTCCTATGCGACCGATATCATTGCTCGAGCCGGTATGCAGTCTTGTAACCCCGTTGCCACACCGGTTGACACTAACACCAAACTCGGGTCAAGCCCGGGCGACTTATTTCACGACCCTACATTATACCGAAGTTTAGCCGGGGCTCTTCAATACCTCACATTTACAAGGCCAGACATTACCTATGCGGTCCAACAGGTGTGCATGCATATGCACGCCCCACATCAAGCTCACTGGAATGCGCTCAAAAGAATACTTCGTTACATACAGGGCACGACTTCACTTGGGTTATCCTTGGGCCCTACGGCTGGTACCACGTTATTAGCTTACACGGACGCCGATTGGGCCGGGTGTCCGGACACTAGACGATCTACTAGTGGCTATTGCATTTACTTTGGTGACAATCTTATTTCGTGGTCGTCTAAACGTCAACCGACGGTGTCTCGCTCCAGTGCTGAAGCTGAATACCGGGGAGTGGCTAATGTGGTTGCCGAAATTTGTTGGCTTCGGAACCTACTGCTTGAGTTATCGATTCCACTTTCACGGGCTACTATGGTTTATTGCGACAACGTCAGCGCTATTTATTTATCAGGTAACCCGGTACAGCACCAACGTACCAAACATATCGAGCTTGATATCCACTTCGTCAGAGAACAGGTTCAACGGGGTCACGTTCGGATTCTTCATGTCCCGTCCCGCTACCAGATCGCGGACATCTTCACAAAAGGTCTCCCACGTGTTTTATTTGAAGATTTCAGATCCAGTCTCAGCATCCGGCTTCCTCCCGCTTCGACTGCGGGGGTGTAATAGATAATATGTTTCTAGAATATTTTGAATTGTATTTAAATTGTATTTATCGCTTACCATAGATAGGAGATAATGTGTATTATTTATACCCATCACAATCAATGGAAAAGATCAAGGGATTACCTTCTTTCAAAGAGGAGGGGCTTCAAAAATGAGGCTTGGGATTTAAATACTTAAAAGTTATTTATTTAAAAAAAATAAACGAATCGTTGCTGGCCACCTCACCCACCCACCCACCTCACGCCCTTGAAGATCTCCCCGCCTAGGGGCCACACCGGTTTTCAAGCCCTGTGTAGGGTGGTATTTGGGGCTTGAAGGGGTGTTTCACGCCACTTCTCCCGCCCCACTCCCTACACTCTAACGAGTCCGAATACCTTACTTGAGATTTCAACAAGAGTTTCCCAAAAACCCTCGAAGAAGCTATTGAAAGGGCTGAAGCCCACATTCGAGGGGAGGAAGCTGTAGACATCAAAGTACAAAGAAAGAGAGTTGCTAACTGGAGAAGCTCTAGTCCGAACTGAAAAAGGGTAGCTATGGGTCTTATGACAAACATATCTTATATATCTTGAAGAAGAGGCATGATGATACCTTTCCTGATCATTATATTTTACCTAGGTGGACACTAGATGCTAGTTATAAGTCAGATAACTACATTATTGGGCTCGAAGACATAAATAGTGGAAACGAAGTCAGTGCGTTAACTTTATGGTGTGTTCAATCGAATTTTAAAAAAAGTGGTGGAACAATCAAGAGACTCCCCGTCTGACCGTCTGAGATAAAGAAACTAAATACGTACCATCTTGTTAAAGTTTTTAGAAGAGCAACGGATCCGAGATGATTACTCCTTTTTCTCTCCATTAAATGGTCGTTCCCATCCCTCGTGGTATTGGAGGTCGAGTAGTCGATCTTAGTCACAACGTCCGATGTCAAGGTGGTTGACACGTCGTTCCCACCACTAAAAAAAAAAGAAAAAGAAAAAAAACATGTGCTAACCTCAACATAAATTACTTCCTTATACGGGAATGAGTGAAAGACTTTATCTAATAATAGAAATTATCTTATTAAAGCTAATTAATTAGTTATTTCAAAGTTTGCATTACGTACTGTTATGATTTATTTATCTTGGGGTTTATCATCCAAGGAAATATGAGTTTAGAAAATAAAAAAAAGATGTTATATTACTAGCAAATAGTGTACAAAAACAAATGAAGTACATTAAAAAACATATGTCTACCTTCTTAATTAATAATGATGTTATGGCCAACTGTCGGATTGTGACTATAAGTGATACCGCTATCTCTATTGTTTTTTATGGTTTAATCTCTTATATGTTATCTTCATAATGGTTGCCATTGATGTCCAGCCCAGCTGGTCAGAGGTGGGTGGGTTTACTTCTTAAGGAGGTTCACGTCCGGGCTTGGTCTCAGGTTCGAGTCCCCCCACTTGCACTAAGGGGTGAGAAATTCAACACCCGCGTTTGGCCTGGATTAGAACTGAGGTTGAGAGGTTGTGCGTCGTTTGGATTCTTCGCTGAAACACACATTCCAAAAAAAAAAAAAAATCTTCATAACGGTTTCTTTTATGTTATTTTCATAACGGATTCTTATATTTATTGTTATTAAGGTGATCGGTAAGTTAACTGTTTTTTTTTTCTTTTCAAGAAGGTTATTTGGCCTTTGATTTCTTTATTACCATCAATCCTGTTTTGACATGAATTTGCATGATTTACCCGTTTAATAGGTTTCATTCATCTGGTTTTTTCAAGTTTAGCTAATTGGTTTTGACAAAACGTAAAATTATAAGTTGTTAAAGGTTTCTCTAGCTTTAAGGAGCCTTAATTATGTATAATTCAGTTATGAATCACATTTTAGATGTGTAATTGATTATGTTCATGCTTAACATAAAGTTGGGAAGATTTGTGATGTTCGATCTAGTATACTGTTCTCACACATTGCACACAATTTTTATTTTGGTAATATATCGTCGTTACGTTGACTAGCATTTTTACTTCACAAGATTTTAAAAGTATGTCACTAATAAGAACAATTCAGTAGTGATGGTTAAATTACACATTTAGAAAAAAAGTATACATGTTAAAGCAAATATCCAGTTTTATTGACAAATAAAATAATAAAAATCGTATACACATGATATGGAAGTCAAAGTTTAAAAGAAGTGAATGATGAATTAGTGAAGAATTATCTTTGGTACTTGAACGTCATGATTAGGTGGAAATGTTAATGGCGTTCAATTACTTGAGACAAATGACACGACAACAACTAATTAACCCAACTCCATATTGACTGGGTAATGCGCAAGAACAAGACCACATCTTACTTTCCACATATAAAGATTTTCACCAAATTAACAACATTGTTTTGTCTCTTAATATTAATCATCCTTTCATATATTAACAATGCTGTCGCATATTCGTAAAGGCATAATCACAATGCAAATTTCAAATGCATCATTATTTCTATACAACTAATATCACCCTAATAACATATACAAAGATATATATAGAGTATGGGATCTTAAAATAATACTATACTAATTGAGAACCGTAAAAACCATATTGGATCACACATTTTTCAAAGACAATGTGCGATTTAGCAAAAAAATGTGTGGTCCACATGCATTTGGTGTGCTCTTAGTGATTGAGATTGTTTCATTTGATTCGAGTTAGCGATTGAGCGTTCATTGTTGATCTGTTCACTCATTTAACATTCTTAACGATTACAACCAATAGTTTATGGATATCATTCAATCATTTATCCATTCTAGTGACTGTGATGTTGTGTGTGACAATCATTTAATCGTTTGGTGGTTTATTCAATCGTTTGGGACACCCTTAGTGATTGATGACTCTTCGAAGACTGTTGAAACACGAAGACTTTATCATTTGCCGATTAACATAAACGATTGATCAGATGTAAAGCTAGCCTAGGTGTAGGTAATGGCAGTCCAGTTGGTCTTGCGTCATTTGATTCAACATACTATTTTTAATGACTTTTTTTTTTTTTTTGTGTAGACTGTCGCCAGAAAAATACTGAAACTACCTTTCAGTGTGAATTTTTGTAACTTTTATGACAAACTAAAAATATTTGTAACACATAAAACATATGGGAACATGCCCTAAAAGCTTTAGATTTTTATTTGGTCGTTTAGTAATTTTCATAACATTCTTAAACAAGGACTAAAGATTGATGTGAAATTAAAACTACTAAACTAAGGTATTTTCCAATGAAACATCAACTAAACAACCTTGTTTAGCATATAACTAACGGGAAACTCTTATTCAACGTTTGGGACCACTTCTTAACCCTAATTACAAAACCTACATAAGGGTTTACATGGAATGCATTAACCATCATATAGCATCAATTCAAAACGTAACGCTTATTAATTCGTCAAAGTCTTTTCCAAGACGTGATGCTTATCTTGTAGCCCACGCGTAAATGACTTTCCAACCTTATAAACCTTCTCATGGAGTGACGTAGTAACTCATTATGTGAGTTTCGTGTCCCATTTATAACTTTTATATTTTAAACCGGGGAGAAACTTGCTACCTGAAAATTAATTACATTTTATCTGTATGTCATGTGTATGTGTTATTTGCATTAGATATGATCCTGCGAACCTAAACCTTTATAACCATTTAACTTTTAGATAGAGCCGATGGATAGGATTGAATATTACTATTTGGGCTGACAACCTCACTCTTGTAATGACACTGCTAGTTAAATTAAGTAAATGAACGCAAGGAGCTGACACTTGAGTGAATATCTCCAACTTGAAATGTGAACTTAAACTTTAGCCTTATTGGTTTTTATAAACATTAAACTGGGGCGAAACCGAACGTCAATAGGCTGGGTTATAACGTGTACAACATTTATCTGTTTGATTGCATTATACATGTTTCCTGGAAGCAAAAGCAGAACTTTATTGATTAAAACCTTTAAACTTTTTATCAAGTCTTAGATCTGTGTGTTCACCAGCTTTATAATTAATCCTTTTAAGCATGATTTTCAGGTGATAACAATTAAGTTAGCTATGGACCTAGAATTGTTTAGAGTTTTGTATTGAAGAATTGCGCTTAGATGCTTTGCATTGATACTTATTTGCTTGTTCACGTAGATACTTATGTAAGATGTATGTTGCGACATTATTTGAATAAAAACATATTTCTCTTGTACTGTTGTGCTATAGTATACGGTCGTTACATTCTCACGTTTTCGTCTTGGCAGGAGTGTGACATGCTTCTCTAGAATAAAAATCCCTCACTGATCTTTAAGTCAATGTGAGACTGAGTAACCATCTACATGCAACTTACTAGCATAAATTATATCCTTTAACATATTTGGAACTTGTATAATATCTCTCAAAGGTAGGATAAATCGTGTCGAGAACCTAAGTATTAAAGTTATAAGTTCAATTGTTGATGTTGCCGACCACCAACAACCATGGTTACATTTCTCACAATAACATGATAGTTATAAAAAGGTGTACCGAATACTGACTAGTACAACACAAATGGCATCATCCACATACAACAGTTGCTCGTGGGATTTCGTATATCCCTTAAATCATCTTTGTAATGTCTTCTTCTAACATGTATTAGAGTTCTCCCTAAGCAGAACTTTATGCACTCATATCATCATATTTGCGTTTCATTTTGAAACTCATTGTGACACCCGGCAAACTCAGGTTAATAACTTTGATCAAACGCATAAGTCTACCTTAGCAAAACATTTATAAAACGTACTTAACTGGGTTAGTTGAGTCGGTTCGATGATTCGTGGAATCATCAGGGGTTGGTTTACACTCACGTAATGTCCATGGTTTAATGATTCGAGGAATCATTGGGGGAAACAAACACATACACACGAGTCTTGAATCTCGTTATTGGTGAAATTACATGGTTGGGATAATTTATCAAGTATTATATGTTCTATGAGTGTTTAACAACTTGTGGATGCATGTTTATGAGATTAGGTGTGATATCATATGTTAAAATGACAAATTGGTAGTTGTAGGTTCGAATAAGAATTTGGATTCTCATTCGTACCCTAGAAGGTACGAATGAGAGGTTTTGATCCTCATTTGTACTATAAAAGGTACGAATGAGAACAGAGTATAAATATACCTCTTTGCCTCATTTTCATCATTTCACAACCCTAACTCACCCCCCAAGTGCTCTCTCTCAAACCCTTACCTGTAGAACCGAGTTTTTGCCCTTATTTCTTGGATCCTAAAGCTAAAACAAGTTTTATATCAATATCAAGTGAAGATTCAAGGTATATTAATCTTCTAAACCCTTTTAATTTATTTTTATGCATTTTTGATAAACCCTAAGTGTCCAGATATAATCTTAATAAGTTCTCTTAAATAAAAACCTTTATAACATCTTTCTAAACAAGACTAGACCTAAATAACGAGTTTTCTTACAAAAAACCAAGTGTTAATGATGTTGGTGACTATCCTATGTGTTTTGTGTTGTTGAAATGATATATGAATGATGTTTAAATGATTTAGGACTGTTTTGGAACATGATTTATTAAGGTATGAATGATTATTGATGTTTTGTAGACTTTTACCCATTTAGGGGATTTATGTTAGAAACCTACGGTTTGTAACATAAACCTGATGATGATAATATGATTAGGGATTTGTTAGCATATGTAAATCTGTGTTTATTGATCTAAATATGATGTTATTTCAATAATTTGCATTTTAGGTAAATTTCTCATGCAATTGATGTGACATCTCTATAATTTGCTATTTTAGGTAAAGTTGTGATTTGGTATATGAAATGGATGGATTGATGTATGAAATAAGTGTATTAACATGCGGATAGGATAGATAAGGTTGACTGCAGCGTTTGGTAGCATTTCGTGAAGTTTTCAATCAGATTTAAAGGGTTTTTATTCGTCGAAATAGTCCATCAGCTGTGCAGGGTGAATGAACTCTCATTCGTACCTTTGAGGGTACGAATGAGAGAAAAGATCTATTATTCGTGCCAATAAAGGTACGAATGAGAGGGAAGATTTCTCATTCGTGCTAATGAGAGGAAAGATTTCCCATTCGTGCTAATAAAGGTACGAATGAGAGTGAAGGTTCCTCATTCGTGTCAATAAAGGTACGAATGAGAGGATATATTTCCCTTTCATACTAACGTGTAAATTTGTGAATCTTTGATATAACCTAAGCGTTCTATGTGCATTGCTTGTATGTAAACTATATATGCTTGATCAACTGATATAACGGGTCACCAACGGGATGTCGAGACTTGTGTAGTCGTGTCAAACATTAAAACCCGTTTTCAAACGTACGTAGTCATGGTCTGGACAATCGGGGACTAGTTAGCTTACGGGTTATTAGTCAAGACATTTATACACATTTTATGATAGGTCGCCGGTATTAGAGGCTACATAACTCGGTCGTCGGTCTGTTTTAGAAGAATGCAACCTAAGGTGAGTGTCACGGCCCCACTTTTACATATATTTTCATGAGAGAGAAACATGCTAGCACTTTGATTTCTTAAATATCATGTTTTACTATTGTATCATTTGTTTACTATGCGACTCATCTAAATCCCAAGAAAACCACTAATATGGGTATATAGCGAGGAAATGTGGATAGATCTATTGGGCTTGACAAACCCCACGCGGGTCGACTGGAGGTCGGACAGGTGCATATTATCTCAAACACACAGGGCCTACCGGGGATGACGGTAGTCCCAAGGATACACACTTAAGGAACAACTTAGTCAGCAATGGTTTCAATCGTAGTAGTAACATACTTAACGTCTAGCTAACGTTCATATAACATAGTATAACAAGAATGATCTTTCACATTTATGGAAACGTTTTGTAAAACATGTGAACTCAACAGCATATTATGTTGACATTTTTAGCATGTTTTCTCAGGTCACTAAGGTAGCGGAGTTGGAATAGGCGCACGAGATTTCACGGCGTCTAAGATCATATGCATGGCTTTTGAACACTTTTAAACTATTGACTTTTTATTTTGGTAATGAACAGCTTTTGAACACTTTTACCAACAACAACATATTATGTTAAACTTTTAAACCGTGTGGTTGGTTTTATTACGTTATTTTCATATTATATAGTTGTCGTTTATTATAAGCGTTGACTTAGATCCTGGTATGTCATGCGCCTTGTGGTAAAACTCCGCACGTGAAATTTGAGGGTGTGACACTCATATCTTAAATAATCACAAATCTTTAAAAAGACATAATGATCCAGTTTTATCACAATTAATTTTGTCCTAAAACAACACCAAATTGTTTTTTCAAACATTAATTTGGTTTTTTTTTTTTTTTTTTTTTTTTTTCAAGCTTATTCGTTTATGTAGCGAACCGTTTACATGAGATACCAGGGATCATATCTTTTCCATTCACATCCCCACCCTTTGTCCAGCACTTCAATAATCCACTAAAGATATAAAAAAAGATAATATTATAATAAAAAGAATTAATAATACACACGTATATCACATTCACATATACTTTTATTGGATTACTGTAACAAAAAGTATTCTTTTGAAATTAGCCAACCATATATGAGGTCAACTGGCTGGAGCTGGCTAAACTGTACTTGGATGATGAGGTACATGTACTATTTGATATATCTACACAATATAGTTTAGTTTACACATGGAATGCCCCCCTTAAACCTATATCCAATGCCAATTATTCTACATTTTTGAACACGTTATACTAGCAAAATGAAAATTAAAATGTGAAAAAAAAAATAGTATAAATCTACTTTAGTATGATTTAATCAAGCGAAGGAAACGTGGAAGATTCTCTCATGAGTTCCTCAAAATCCCATTCTTCAACTTTTAATAATTCATCTCCTCCCTCCCAACAGTTTTCCAACCCTTCGGTTATAGCTTGTACCTTGTCCTTGTGAATGTTGTAGCATTGGTTCATGTTGTTGGTCATGAACATGGAGTTTCTATCATCTAGATTTTCACGTTTTATACCTTGGTTATTATTATTATTATTATTATTTGTCATGTTTTCTAATGGTGGGATGTTAAACATCTCATGCTCTAACCCTAAATTCCCCCCAAATATCTCATAACATCCATGGTAACTAATCCCATTATTATTATTATCCATGCCAACCTGTGGTGTACCATAGCATGATGCATGCAAGATGGGCATGTTAGGACCATTATCGCCGGTCATTGGCATTTGTTCGATCATTTGGTTCATGTTCATGGCTTGCAAGGACGAAGAAGATGACGATTGTCGTGTTGCATCCATGTACATAGCCATGAAGTTGTTAGAATCGTGCATTGACATCATTCCACCCATGACTTCCCTGTGTTCGGAAGAAGATGAATCAAGACTTGTGTTAGGTGACGAGGAGTTTGAGGTTGATTTTTTAAGTCTCTTTTTCACCGTTGAGTTCCAGAAATTCTTGATTTCGTTATCGGTACGACCAGGCAATCTTGTAGCAATTTGAGACCATCTACAATATAAGTAAATAAGATAATACATTTAATATATAGTATACGTAAATTACGGTATGAATGCATGAAATGCATGGGGGTTGGCTTCATTTGTAAACAAACTACTGAAATAGACAGTGGAGTGTCTTCAACTCAAAGATTATATGTGGACACACACCCCTCAATCATCCCTTTCACTTTTAGCCTTCTACCAAATACATTATTATAAAATTAAAGAACTAATTTAATACGGATGTTGCTTATTCACCACATGAAGAAACTATATATGTATTTAATTTACCTCGTAACATATTATGTATTATTTTAGTATTTTACTGCAGTCATGTTTTAGATAATTATGTTCATGTGAATCCAAATATCTTGTTTATTAACATGTAAATGTTAGACTTATATTATGATTGATATATATATGTGTGTGTGTATGTATTTGTAACATTGCATTAGCTAGTCATACTAAAAAATGAAGGTTTATGGCCGGTGGTGTTAATTAATTGTACAAGTGTAAAGTGTATGATGCATGTTATATGTGATAATTATGTCAAGTTATTCTTTCTTTGGTTCAATTATGGAAAATAATTATTGTTATCTCCAATTCTCCATTAATGATTTATTAACCGGTTGAAGTCAAAAGCACAAAGATTAAATTTGAATCATAAGTTGCATATATAATCATGTGACCATGACTTAGACATTTTACTTGCTGTATTATATAATTAACAATGGGTATGTCCAAGCACGTATGTATATACATTCTTTTTTTTTTTTACAGAAATGAATGCCTAAAGTACAAGTTATACTTCTATTATTTTTCATTTAAAAAATAAGTCAAATTTGATTTACATATGTCAGTAGCTTGACATATGTCTAGTGTCTTACTTTTATTTTACATTTATTGTTGAATAATATTTTATAATATAGTATCACACGTTCAGTGCAAGATAACGAAACATTATTTAAATATCAGAACTAATTTACAAGGTTTCGTTAGACTAGTGTTTGATCACATGCTAGCTTCTCGATCATCTTGCTTATTTATCAATCCTTTGTTAATGTATATATTAATTATGTATCATGTCTTGATTGACATCATGTAGGAATATTTAACTTAGCTTCAAACATTAAATTCACCTCGATCAATGATTAAATTGTAGCTTGAATTTAAGACGTGTATACATAAAACCTCAATTTTTCAGTTATTACTTACACACCTATATTTATTTGTTTGTTTCGTCCATTGAATTTTTTAGAAGGTATATGCAAAAAAACTACGAATGCAATTCGGCTTTTTAGGAAATTGTATACATTAAAAATCTATATTCCTATGTTTTATATATACTTAATGAGTTAATTAGGATTTGAAATATCTTTTTTATATATATTACCTAAGATATAATTTATATTTTAGTAGACAAAAACGACCACTAATTTCTTAACCCCATTGTTGTTTATAAAATTAATACTAGCGAAAAGAGAGACGTATACTTAAATTGTTTAATCTATTATTAGGATGAATATCACAAAAACATAACAAATTCGACTTTAAACAAAACGAAAAATAATTATACGTACATACAGAAAGTCAGAAACCAAGATTAAGTAAATATATATTAACCCAAAATCAAAATTTAAAAAAAGATATAGCATAGATTAATGTCATGTTAATTGGTCAAAAAATATACATTAATTTCATAAATATATAATTTTTTGAAAGGTTTTTTTTTTTTTTTTTTTTTGAAAGGTCATAAATATATAATTAACCTCGCCTCTTGTAAAATATATATGCGATTAAGGCCTTCAGGCTGAAAGGGTTGCAATACCCGCAAGTGCCGGATTCAAACTCGGGAGGAGGTAAGTCTATTAGGGGGATGGCCTTGGCCGTCAAAAAAAAAAAAAAAAGTTGTTGAATGAAAATAAATGGTACCTATTGCCAAGAAGGGAATGAAGATGAACAATGAGTTCTTCTTCTTGAGGAGAGAAGGCACCACGTTTAACGTCCGGCCTAAGGTAATTAATCCACCTGAGTCGGCAGCTTTTACCGCATCTTTGCAAACCAGCATTACGAGCAATGTCACTCCAGCAGCCTTGCCCATTGGTCAGCATGTAGTTAATCAGCTTCTCATCTTCTTCCGGTGACCACAACCCTTTTCTCATCTTGATCATCGTAGCGTTCGCGTTCGATATCAAACTATTCTGCTCGTATGCACCTCCTGTTGCTGGTTTCCTCATTTGCTTTATTATATATATACCACACACACAATGTGTGTGTGTGTGTGTGTGAAGGCTAGAGAGAGATGAAAGAGAGGTTTGTTTGTGAATATTATAAGCTTCGAAAGTAGTTCTGATTTGAAGAAGTTGATTACTTTATAAACAGCCAGCTGATGTACCTGTGTTAATTTGTTTTTTTCTTTATAGAGAGAGATGGGATTGGTGATGATGATGATGATCATGACGGCAGTGGGGCTTGCTTAGAAATGGGGTCATGAAATATATAGAAATCTATATAGAGAGGGAGGATTAGGGTTTATAACAAGTGGAAAAAAATGTTAACTTTTGGTAGAATATTCATGAATCGATTTGATTAATCTGTGGTATGCATACATGCTATCATAACTAAGCCAATAAAATATCGACAACCTGGTTAGTATGTTTTGTTTTCTTTTTTAAGATATATATGTATCAAAGATGCATTACTTGATCAATTTTGACTTTAATTAAGTAGATATATACTTGAATATATAAATAATAATTTAATTTCAATCTGTCATTCAAAATAGTTATGCCGTTCGTTGTGGACGCGTGAGCGAACGAACGCGAGCTACCAACGTGACTATCAAGTAATCCGGTCAATTGATTTCATTATGGCTGGAGGTGAGCAACGACGCGACCAAATGTCACTTTTTCCCGTTAACCCACGCGACCACCGTCGCTTGTGCTCGCGCCGGGACTGTTCGCGTGGGGCTGTTGTGGCTGGGGGTGAGCACGGGCGCTGAAACCTCGTTCGTGTCGTGCTGCTCGCACGTCCACAACGGACAGTCTTATGATACTTTAAGGAAAACTATGTTAAGTTTAATTAGTATTTGGTTAACACAATATATTTATCAGGTGTAACATTTCACGTTAAATAATTGTACGTTACGGATTAAAACGACAAGTTTTATTATTTTTGGTGATATTTTAAACCCTTATACAAAGATAATTATTCACACACACATATATATATATATATAAGTTTATAATAATAATAATAATAATAATAATAATAATAGTAATAATAATAATAACTTAGATCAATAACTAATTTGTTAATTAAACCAAGACTCTAAGCCCACTCCTCATTTTGTTGTCTGAAGCCCACATAGGTGCCCAGCCCAAGAACAAGGCCCAACTCCCTTCCCCCCTTTTCCCTTCCTGTTAACAAAAAAAAAGAATTATACGTTCCAACCGGGTTTCGAACCCGAGACGAGCCAAACCAACCACAACGCACTAACCACCCGAGCCACACATGCATGTTGGTTTAATTCCAGACCTCTTTATATATATACACACACTTTTATAAAAATTATTTTTATACTTTAAACACATTCTTGTGACCATCTTAGATTTAAAATTCATAAAAAGATTTTTGGTTATTTATTTACTAATATTCTCTCAATTATCAAACATTTTTAATAATAATCAAACAAGCATTTATCCCCAATTCGAAGCCCTAGAAACTTATACATTTATAGACTTGATAGACTTAGACATATATATTACCTTATTATAGGGTGATACTTCACACATTTGGGCAACACACTATTCTATTTATCAACAAATACAACATTTTGCTAAGGTGAGTTTTACATAGCCCCTATCCTATTTATCACCATTTTTGGGGTGAAACATGTTACAACAATATTTATGCAATTCAATCATCAATGTGTCTTTGTGTATTTCTATGTTGCATTATGTCTTGAACATGACTAGGGTAAGCACAATTCTAGCATAAACATTCATCAACCAAACGGTATACATTGATAGATCTATTGGACTGACAATCCCACCCGGATACGTGCCTCCTACAAAGGTTACGTGGGTGTTTGTTACTGCAATATAAACGAGTGAACCATGAGCGTATGGGATGTACCACAATACAACAGTCAACAAGGTTGATTATGCACTCGATTTACTTCTAGTATGTTTTCGCATATGGACTAGATTGCCATGACACATGAATTGCACAACAATTTTATTCAATTATCAAAACCTATGTAATTCTCACCAACTTTTGTTGACCCAAAATATTTTCAACTTAACATGTTTCAGGTTCTAGTTGCTTGAAGATTTGAATTGATGCTTGAAGATGTTTGCATAGTTTGATTCAGTTTGATGTACAAATTCTTAGAACAATTGTATGTAACGTATTTAAATTATTTAATGAAATTTATTTTTCACCATGAGCTACTGAACAATCATCGATACGTGACATCCCGATGTTTCCGCCATCGGTTGGGGTGTTACATCAGGTTATATCTTTCAAACAGTTAATGAAGAAACACTGGGTTAACAAACTATATAGACAAGCACAGTGAAGAGATAATTTCATTAATGATTGCTAGGATGATTACAAGTAGTCGAACACAAGCGCATACAATGTTTCGACTATAATCAATCTTTCTCAATTATCCCAGAATTCTCTAAGTATGTGTTTATGTGTGAAACATAATAAATCCTCTTTGGGGGAGAGGGTTATTTATAAGCTTGGTAGATTTGAAAATGACAGTTGTCATGTGCGGTTGTCATGTGCGGGTCCCACACGGTTGACAGCCTTTGAGCATGGTCATTGTCTTCCTGTGATTGGTCCACGTGCTATGCAATCGTCCTTTTTGTCCTTTTTCCTGTAGCTCGTACCTGCCAGAGATCGTGGAGCAAGGAATATTGACCTCTGATTGGCTGCATGTCATTTTCCTTGTCAGTTGATAGCTGACATGTGACACCCTAGGAAAATCCCACATCAGCCGTGGCCAGGAGAGATCCTTGGTTCATAAGTAATATTCTGCATCTTAAATCGCCAATGCGTTTTGAGGCTTAATGTTAGTGGATGAGACGAGAACTCCATAGCTAAGCGTGCTCAGGTGGGAACAGTATCATGATGGGTGACCTCCTAGGAAGTCTCCACTAGGCAACCAAAAATAAATCCGTGATCTCTGGATGGGCGACCCATCAGGGCAAAGCGGACAATATTGGTGGTGAGAGGGGCCGGATGTTACAGATGGTATCAGAGCCACTCCTGTGCCGTTCGGGATGGTGGGTGCATACCTCATCAGGGACGATGAGACTCTAACAGGGGGTGAATGTGACACCCTAGGAAAATCCCACATCGGCCATGGCCAGGAGAGATCCTTGGAAATCACCAACGCATTTTAGGGCTTAATGTTAGTGGATGAGAGGAGAACTCCATAGTTAAACGTGCTCAGGTGGGAGCAGTATCAGGATGGGTGACCTCCTAAGAAGTCTCCACTAGGCAACCAAAAACAAATCCTTGAGCTCTGGATGGGCGACCCATCGGGGAAAAGCGGACAATATTGGTGGTCAGAGGGGCCGGATGTTACAGAGAATGTGACACCCCAGGAAAATCCCACATCGGCCGTAGCCAGGAGAGATCCTTGGTTCATAAGTAATATTCTGCCTCTTAAATCACAAATGCGTTTTGGGCTTAATGTTAGTGGATGAGAGGAGAACTCTACAGTTAAGCGTACTCAGGTGGTGGCAGTTTAAGGATGGGTGACCCCCTCGGAAGTCTCCACTAGGGCAACCAAAAACAAATCCGTGAGAGGGCCCGGATGTTACATGACATGTACTAGGAAACGTGCGCAGGCTTCTAGAAGGTTTCCTTTGCGGCTCTGCTGACGTGCGTGGAGATGTGTGGCTGTACGCACGCGCGGGTACATATCTCTTCAAGTCCCCCTAGTATAGTGTTCTGTATGCGGAACACTGGACTCGGTCAGTTGAAAATTCTAAGTGTTGAATTGTGGGGGTAGTTGGTGCTCTTTGTTTGTATTGTGCGCCATGTTCGCTACGTACTTGTAGGCAATGCAGTGGTACACGTCAGTAATTAATTTTTACATCAAAGCGATCAGAGGTGTTAGGTGATAGGACAGTTTGATGGTACGGAAAGTCGTCTAGCGTCATGCTTTTGCAGAGGCCGGTGGGCCTCGCACTGTCGTTTAAGTCGCCTAAGCACTTCTCCCTCTTACATGTCACGCCATGGTTGGATGGGCGTGCGGCACGTCGGTACGGTTTTCAATGGAATTAATTGCCAAACCTATATAAACCGTTGCCCTCTCTCTAAATTCCACCACACTTATTCAAATTTCAAACTTTTTCTCTCTACTTCTTTGGCGAAAACCTTTCTTTCCAACCTTTAAATCTCCAGTTTCTCCTTTGATTCTTCTAGATTTCGTCATACAAAACCTTCGAAGCTATGGCATCCTGATCTAGTGCGTTTGTTGTTCAGGAGAAACCTAAGAAAGCTGGGAAGAAGGATACAAAGAGGGATCCAAAGAAGACTCCTCCGTTTGCCGGTGGAGTAGGCATCAAGTGGAAACAAGATGAGTTGGATGAGTTGTGTGACCTTTTTGGGGTTCTGCCTGAGTGTGAGCCGGAGCTCCCTGAGGATGGTAAAACCATCTTGCAACCTCATAAGGGAAAAATAGGCGTATATTCTGTCTATTTCTAATTATGTAATTTCAGGATCCCCATCACCCGGTTCTTGGCTTCCGTGCTTGATTCTTACAGTATACATCTGAATCAGCTGCACCCCGGCGCTATGTCGTGCCTTATTTTTTCCGAATTTTGTTGCCGAGCGTTGGACATCGAACCGGACCTGGACATGTTCAATGTTTGTTATGTGATGACAGTGTCCGAGAGTTGGTTCTCATGCAGTCCGCGCCACGGTCCCAAACCACACTCCGGCGCTGGAGTGAAGAGCTTCCGAGAGTGGAA
Organism: Ambrosia trifida; assembly: GCA_028751855.1. Classification (NCBI taxonomy): domain Eukaryota; kingdom Viridiplantae; phylum Streptophyta; class Magnoliopsida; order Asterales; family Asteraceae; genus Ambrosia; species Ambrosia trifida. The sequence continues at coordinate 141,518,954 of CM054125.1, forward strand.
ACCAAAGTTTTTTTTGGGTTAACGAGAGCGCGGTACCGTTGAAGATGTCGAGAAGGCGCACGGACGTGAAGTTGGTTGAAGTGTAGTCGATTAGGTATGAGGGCACGCCACGATACGAGAAGTTGACCAATCATCCTGTTGACTTATGTTCAGTGCAAGAGATTGCACTGGTATGTTCAGGGATGAGTAAGAAGTACGACATCAAGGGGCGAAATCCGCACCTGACTGAGGATGGCAGAGGTAACACTCCTCGCACTTCTTTCATGTTTATTACATTGCCCGCTTGTTAATGTATTTAACATCTTGCCTTGGTTTATTTTGTTTTGCAGATGTTGAGAGCTTGTATTCCGTCTTGCTTGGCGGGAATGAGATGGGTTGGGCGTTCCGTAAACGTGCGGAGGGGGAGGTGTATGTCCTGGACCGTGCGTGGGACACCTTGCTGCGCCCAAAGTTTCGCCCAAGCATTAAGCTGAAACCCGCTACTCTTCCCCTTACCGCTGAGACATGTGCGCTTTTTGTTCTTCCTCTAAATGTAGCGCCTATTAGCTCGTACACGGCCACTAGGCAACCGCTTGTCATTTTATCTAGCGACGAGTCGCTCAGTGATGATGATCATTCCTCACCTGTGCGCGCGTCACCCGTAGGTGGTAGCGGTAAGGCACTGTCTCCCAATTTTAATCAAGAGGAGTCGGATGAGGAGACGGCAGAAGAAGATTTTGTGTTGAAGACGCATGCTCGCCGCATTAGGAAAGACAAGGGTGAAGGCATTGATGGTGAGAATTTTTCCTTTTACTTAGACCATGTTGTAATCAGCCGGTACCTTTAAAATTATAACCCGCTTGAACGTGGCTATGTTGAACTGTCAGATGCGTTTGTGCAAGGCGGCACGTCTACCATTGACTTGACGGAGACACCGGATGTTGATGAGAGCTTGAAGGCAATTGATCTGCCGGTTGTTAAGTCTGTGCATATACCAGAATTGACGAAGCCAGTGCCTGATGTGCAGCAGGAGAAGAAAGAGAAAGCGAAGCGCTCACGCTTAAGCGCAAGTCTTCTGAGAAGTCTACAAGCGGTGGGATGTTCTCACCACTTGGGAAAAGGGTGCGCTTGGACAGTTTGATTGCTAATCTTGAGGAGGACCTACTTGGCAAGTATAGTTGTCCTTCTAGTTGTTTTGTTTTCTTTCTCTATTTATTGATGCTTGCTAACATTTACGTCTTTCTTTCAATTGACCTTGTATTGCAAGGTAGTGGCGGCGATGGTGGTGAGAAGAGTAAGTCCGGGGGATGGGGGGAGGGGGAGCGGACAGCTGAGAAGGTTGATGGGGAGGGGACAGTCGTTCCCCCTACAGAGAAAGAGAAGACTCCCACGCCAACTGTGCATCCCCTTACTTCGCCCACATCCCCGTCCCCGCAGATCCCTACTCCCCCTTCATCTATGCCCCCTCGACCATTGTGCTCAATCTTGATGAGCCACACGGGTCGGAGATGAACGTTGTTCATGAAGACGTTGTCCATGAGGAGGTGCTTGAAGACCATGTTTCGCAAGATGGCAACACCGAAAAGGAGATGTTTAAGAAGGATGATGGGAAAAGGCCGATATAAGAGGGAGTCTCTTATGAGCGCGCGGTAAGTTGATCTGATGGGGCGGAAACTGTCCCATACCTAGACATATATCACTCGCGCGATGCGGCAAGGCCTTCGTGCCTGGGTGAGGGGTAGTCCACGGTAGCTAGTTTTCTGACCTTAAAACTTGCCGAGACGTCGTCGGTAATTACATACCACCTGCTGAGTTGGTGTTTCAGAGGACCAGGCCTCGCAACGACTTGTTGGAAGACAGCGTGACTAGCCTTGCCAACTTCCTCTCTTCCTCAGCGGAGATCCTCCGCGAATGGGGGGGTCTTGCTCCACGACAGGCAGTATGCCTTGGAGGAAAGATATCAAAACTGATTGAATCACTAACAAGGTTTTTGTTCATTTCCAATATTTTAGATGCTTTAGGGGTTTATGAAAGATTGATTTGTTATTGATGGGTTTGGTGCAGGATGATGATATTCCAATAGAAGTTCATAAGACCCAAGAAGCAATCAAGTTAGTGTTTTTAATTCATATTATTATTCGTTACCGCGTTGAGAATTATATATCTGAATAGGCATGTGGTTGTTAATTGTTTATTGAAATGTGAATTTGTTATCAATTTAGTGAATTTTAGGTATACAGGCAGGTGTTTTGTGCAGTGAATGCGGAAGGTGCGTGAAGTATAGGTGTAGTGTATATATTATGTGTGTGATCACTAAACTTCCATAGGAAGTTAGTTTAATAATAGTATTTAATGTAAAGTATTGATTTGTGATTTGGGACTACTTTGTTTGTGTCACAACGAGCAAAAAAGGATACAGAAGGTGTGATTGGTAGGTATATAAGTGGTGGTCCATAAGTTTAGCTTTGGTTTTTTTTTTTTTTGATAAAAGAGATACAGAAGGTGTGATTGGTAGCGTATTAGGCAGTTAGGCATTATGGTAACAATCGAAATGGTTTATATTCCTTTGTTCAGATTGTGGATAATTAATGTTATAGTTGTGATGACAATTCGTGATTTGAGTTTTGTTTTAGATTTCAGTTTATGTCCTTACTTTAGTTTATGTAGTGGTATTCTATTGTGATTATTAGTGGCTAATATAGGAATCAAATCCATATGAGGCCAATATAATTGAGATGGTAGCATTTTAGGCGGTTAGGAGATACGTTAACAGTCGAAATGGTTTATATTTATTTGTTCTGATTGTAGATAATTGATTTTATAGTTGTGATGACAATTCGTGATTTGAGTTTTCTTCTTTTATCATTTTTTTATTAAGTCATATTAAAATTTTCAACCCCAAAACTTTCTCGGAGTAATCAGCTAGTAATATATGTAAATACAATGAAGGATGACATGAAAATAGGCTTGGAGTAATAGGCGGTGGACGTTAGCTAATCATATATTTAGATTATATACATAAACGGTCGGGAGAAAGAGAGGTGGTTGTTTTGTCTTTTGACTCCATACGCTGTGTTTTCCCTTTTCCATCATTCCTTCACTATTAATCAATATATTTAAATAATTTGGAATATCCAGATATATTGTTATGGACAACTAACATAAACTCAAATCTTTATCTCACAATGCCGTGTTTAAAAACTTAAAGACCACTGAAACTTAGAATTTAATATACCTACATACGTATAAATATTATATTTTTCTTTAACGGTAGATTCTATCATGGTTGTTAGAAGTTTGTCGCTTAACAAAACAAATATCTGGATTTGGTTATATTATATAAAGACTAGTTATTTTTTAATGCACGATACACCGAGAACCTAGTATGTACTATATAAAATGTTATTTACAACGAAAAATAGCAATGTAACCAAAAGATAAATCACTAATATGCTGAAAAAGACATTGCACGTGTTTTACGTCATTGGCCCATGGATGATAACTTGAACATTATTATTATTATTATTATTATTATTATTATTATTATTATTATTATTATTATTATTATTAAATCCAAATTAAAAAAATGTTATTAGCAGTAGTAATAATAATAATAAAAAAATAAGAGTAAAAAAAATAAAAATTACTCAGGACAATAATAATAATAATAATTTTAAAGCAAAAAAACCTTTAAAATTAGTAGTGGGACCGACAACGGCAACAGTAGGAGTAGCAGGAGCAGGAGCAACGACAACAACAGCAGTAGTAGCATAAAATACATAAAAAAAGAAAAAGAAGCATCAATCGACTTGAGCAACCCGACTATCTAGTATGTCATCTAATTGAAATTTGGGCAAAGAGACGGAGACAATATTGCTTGAGTCTCAACTTTTTATTCCTTTCAAAGCATTGTATCTATCATGGGTGCCAACGTTGTGGCCGACGATAAGGGTTGAGGTTGGGGCTACTAAGGAGATGGGCAAAGTGTTCGACTCAAAGATTGTCGCTTAGCTCATTAGCAGACCGAACCAAACCATGCCGAGTGGCTTGTTTACAACTCAAAGGAGCATTTTTTTAACGAGTGACTAGCGGGTTCTAACAGCTCTATTTAGAGGTATGATCATTGACAAACCCAACTATGTTTAACTTCTATTTTACTTTGGAATGAATAGTACATATGTTGTATGACGTGTGGTGAAATTGTTTTTATTGAAAGAATTATATATGATTAAATAGAATAAAATGGATGACTGATTTCAAAGGTAGTTATAAGCAGGTAATGGAAAATTAAGAAACCTTTGATGGTTTCTTTTGTCACGAAGCTAAGATATTTGCTTCCACTACACATAAGCTATCTTTACATATAACTATAATATATAATACACGTGTAGTTCAAGACAAGAAGTAGTTATATATTATATTATATTATAGTATCTATATACATATGGAAAAGTAATTTAGAAGAAAAACGAAAATAATCCGAATTTGTGTTCAAACTTTTAAGCCATCAATTGTAAAATAGAAAGAGAAAAGGTAGGGAAAAGGAAAAAAAAAAAAACTCGAATATGTGGGGGACTCATTTCATACCATCTGGAAACAAGACAAATGGAAAAGATAAAAAGTTACCTTATCTATATAATCAATATATGATAAAATTCATCGTAATAGAACTTCCATATATAAAGGTTTACGACAAAAGAGAAATATATCGGTCGGCATGTACTTTTTTTAAAGATAATTTCTTATGAGTGATCCATTGTCACGATGTTAACTGAAGTCGTCACCCAGTCAAGGTGGCCGAACTCCGTGTTCTATCGGATTCGGGCCGGCTTGTCAGCCTTGATGGCGTTCCCTTGGAAACTGTACTGTCTCCACACAAGTTGCCTCGTTGAAGTAACAGTCAAATGAAAACTGGGGTGACGCTCAGGATCGAAACCCCCCCCCCCCCCCCCCCAGTTAGGTTAGTCGCCATCATTACGCACTATTGCCTCCCTATTTGATGCAGATGGGGATCGAACCTGAGTCTACTATAACATCAATTGTTTGTTCTATAGCGTAACTATTATATTTATTATTTGGAAATTACTTTACGAGTGTTAACGTTTTAAATAATTGATCACATATGAATATGATAATATAATTTTTTGCACTTACAACTTGTAAATACTCATGCACCGTGTGAATGTATGTCAATGGAAACACATGAATAAGTTGAACTAGTTGGATATATGGAACCATAAAGTTTTTCATGTGTGAGTTATGAAGGTGATCCATAACTAAGAAAAATATTGGATTATATTGGTGATCATAAGTCACGCATTTAAGTATAAAGGTATTATCAATAGTGAGCACAGCCCGTATGTAAGTATAAAATAATGGTCACCATGTATTATAACATCAATTATATGTTCTATAACGTAAGTATTATATTCGTTATTTGGAAAATATTTAACGAGTATTAACGTTTTCAATAACTTGTAAATGCCCGTGCAGTATGTCAATGAAAACACATGATTAATTAGATTGATGAATACCTTGATCGAGCTGGATATATGGAACAGCAAAGTGTTTCATGAATGAGTGATGAAGGTGATCCATAACTAATAAGATATTTGGTTTACATGGATATCATAAGTTTTTAATAACCTTCAAATAATATGTCACGCATTTCAGTATAAAGGTATTAATGTATTATCAATAGTGAGCACAATCCATGGATCCTGCTATGGTCAACAAGACTTTATAGCCATGCTTATATCTTAAATATCATAAAATTATGTGGCTCTCTGCCTTAAGTTCAGAGACGGTACTTTTAGATTGAGTAATGCCATATGATCCTTTTGAATCCTTTGCAGAAATGATAGGTTTATGGTTTTACAAAGCGAAAATGGTAGTCATCGAGGAAAAAAATGAAAATGGTGATGTAGCCAAAATTCGTCCAACATTTACTTTGTGGGAAGTGAACCCGCACCACTTGGTTGGAATAAACCTATTGCCACTTGACCAAGAGGCCATCGGCAAACATGGCTTTGTTGATTCGATAACCCCCATATGTGTATGTGATTAGATTATTAGGTGATTACAATTTATTTGAAACTCTTGAGTTTATATCGATATGATTGAGGATCTCTTTCATGCATACCTAAATGGGCATGCATGTATATCCAGGGTGTGTGTCATGTCCATAATATCTAGTTATATGATGGATTTTCACCACATTGTCTTGTACTTGTTAGGCTTCAAACATAAGGTTTATAATTAGTATTTCTTGCATCATTTTTTTTCTGGTTCTCTTTCTCTCTCTCTCTATATATATATATATGTATGTATGTATGATGCCACTTTTCCTTTCTCCAAAGAAGTCAAAACATGATCATCTAGTCCTAATCTCATACGGGGCCGCTTCCTTTTTAAGTTGAATCAGATAGTGGAAAACAAATATCTGCTCTTACTTTGTTGTATTCATTGTTATAGCACTTGTCGAAAAGAAAGTGCTAAAGTATGTTTCTTTTTATTCTTCGTCGTCTTCGATCCCATCTCTTCATATTATATGTTTATAAAATGTACGTCGAGTATCTTCAATATGTCATATATTTTTTTTCGTTTGTTTTGCATTCTTTAATTATCGTCTATTCTTCTTCTTAGATAGGTTTAATTAGTATTAATATCCAGTCATGTTGAAAAAAGGTATTAATGTTATTAACTCAAAGTTTGGCTAAGATCAATGTTAAGATAATTGTTCTAAATACTTCATATTTAGGCCTATATATACAAGGTGTTTGTTGAATCCAGATTTTACATATTTAATTGACTTGTGTAAGAACCCTAAACAAAGAGGTGAATAAGTTATATTTAATTTGTTAACCACTTTTAAAAAACTTACGTTTGTTAGAAAAATATATCTTATGGAATGCTGCAAGATGAAACAACAACAACAATAATAATTAAAAAAACCTTTGAGTTGGAAAGATATCACCACAAAAATGTAAGGATTAGTACGTAGGGGTTAGGGTGAGTGTTAATAAAATAATAAACATACCTTACATTCCTAATTTGGCCTCCCAACAAGAGTTGTTTTTTTACTATCTTCTCTCTAAACCATATTAGAGATCATTTTTCCAACATATCATTAAGATGGCATTGATCATAATTACTTCAACGTCTCACTAAAAGGGTAGTGATTACCATCTAAGCCGGCCCAGCCAATGCTTAAAGCCGCCCCGGCTCTATTTACACCTCCACTGTAACATGCGGGTTTCACGTGCTAATTAATCGTATTACTGTCCCCTAATATAATATATAAGATAATATTAGAATCACATAGCATCTTTCGTTTCAATACTCGATGAAGTTTGAGCAAATACCTAAATACTTTGTTAAAGTGATGTGCATTTCCAACGGTGTACTTTTAAATATCTTTGGTGTTATAATGTATAGTGTATGATTAATATAATCTATTTAAGTTCAAGTGTACTAGTAAGCATTTTTCACGTGAAACAATAAAGAATGAATGTGTATTGAATAGTTCGACCAAACCCTACTTTGAGTTTGACCTTCTGTTCTTGCCCTTAGCTTTACGCCTTTACCGTATGTTTACAAGGAGGCATTGTTGAATATGTGTGTGTGTGTGTATATATATATATATATATATATATATATATATATATATATATATATATATATATATATACACACGCATGTAATGTAACATTCATTGTGAATTTTAGGAGATTTTAGAGTATAATATTGCTGAATACATGAAAATAATGTCGAACACTTGTAGCCCAGTTGGTTGAGAGTCTAAAGTTTCCTATGGGAGGCTTGGGTTCAATTCCCACTAGCTACATTTGGAGGACATTGGTGGATGGGAAATGAGGGATGACCCGGCCATTGGCTTGGGTTCGAGTCCTGATCCCGACCAGTTTTACCGACTATTTCACCGTCGTGCCTTCGAGCGGGTGAGTGGTCGGGTTTTCCCAGGAATTGGTGGCAATTGGTGGTCCGGGTACTCTCGAGTACCTGATTCGCCAAAAGGGTGCCCGAGAGTGCTCGGAATTGATTTGTTGGCCGTTAAAAAAAAACATGAAAATAATTCAATGAGAGGGACAAATTGAGAAATGGAAAGATTTGGGATCAAGGAAGTGTGACCCTTCAACTACAAGCTATTGATTTCTAATGATATTGTTGGAATAAATATAATATGAATATAAGCAAAGCTCCATGAGTTAAATGTGCATAGATTGTCTTGAGACTTTTTCTAGAAGTTTTTTCTCTCTAAGTCAAACTGAATTTCGTATACTTTTTTCTCTCTTGTATCACTTTGCATTATAGTTCAAACTTATGTTTGGTAAAATATCGATCTATGTTACTCATTAGGTAATATAACTTTTAGATTATACAGAAAATTTATTAGAAAAAAGTGTTATGAACGAAAAGGGTTAAAAGTGTCACCCAATGAAAGCCTTAGTGAAGATTTTAAAAATTATGGGTAAAAAGTTGTAGTTACTTGTGGAACTAACAAAACTCATTGTGCACCCGCTTAATTAGGGCACGTTTTATTGGGCTCAAACCTAATGCAATACATTAATTAAACTATATAAACATGTCATTTACATTTTAAGTATAATAAATGGATCGTTTGGGTGCCGCTAAAATGCAACATTTTAGCGTGGAGAGCTGAAATGGAACGACTTCTCACAGTGCACGGTGTTAGCTAGGAGAGGCGTTCGATTGGACTCGGAGGTATGTAGCTTATGTAATGTTGACATTGAAACAGTCGTACATTTATTTTCAGGGTGTGGTTTCACGTAGGGGCTCTTGGCTAGGATTGGTTATTGGTGTGGCATTGTTACCGTGTCCGTTTTTTATGTTCTTGATGTTTTGTGGTTATACAAACGAGCCTCGGGTGGGATGATGGGAAGGAGGTTGGTGGCCGGATTCTTAATTGTTTCGCTTTTGGCCATTTGGACGTCAAGGAATGAAAAGATCTTCATAAAAAAGGAGCCGGAAGTTTTTGAAGTTGTTTCATCTATCTAGTCTCTTTCGCTTTTGTGGTTTAAACATAGGTCCAAATTAAAAAAAAATATATATTATCTGGAGTACAAGTTGCAATTGAGGTTTTTCAGAGGTCCTCAGTTTAAGGACCTGCTCGGTTTTTGAATGAAAGTTTATATTAAAAAAAAAACTAACAATGAGATTATAAAAACATCAATAATGAATGATGCACCTTAATCAACAAAATTAAAAGGTAACAAAAAACTGCAATCCCTATATCCTTAAAAATAAACATTCTATAACACATTAAAAGAAACTCTCATACAATCTATTTAACGTTCTTAAAAGAACAATCCGAATTACTTCCATCATGAACAGATATAAAAAAAATTAAGAAAACCAATAATTAACTTCGTGTATGTTCTCTAGCATCCTATACCCATATTAGTCGTCACCCCCAACCTCTCCACCTTCATCCTCACCAGCCATCACCATTGTCGGCTACCCTATGTGGTAGTCACTTTTTTGAACTATTACACCCACACCTCCCTTCGCCCCCGTAACCCCTCTCCCCGGTCATCACCTCCCCACCTCCCTCCCACCGGTCGTCACCCCACCCCTCTCCACCATCCTACACCCAGAACAATCGTCACTCCCAACCTCTCCACCTCCATCCTCACCATTCGTCGCTGATGTGTCGTAAAACACATATATTCTCCTATGTATTTTAAGTTATAATTGAGTCTTTTGTATATAGTTTTTAGTAGTTTTAGGCGTGTATTCGTTTGTTTGTCTATTTTTATCATTGTATAGTTTTTATTAGTTTTTAGTACTTATTTATTTATTTTATATTTTGTAGGTGTTCATGGACGTTGGAGCGTAAACGAGCAACTTTGGTCAAGTCAAAAATACCCGATACAAGAGCACGGAGTTATACTACTATATAATAATAATAATAATAATAATAATAATAATAATAATAATAATAATAATAATAATAATAATAACAATAATAATAATAATAATAATAATAAAACTAAATTTAAACTGGGAATTTGATTCACGGCCCAAAAATCCAAAAACAAAACCCTTGGAGGGCAATATATTATTGAGAGGAGATATTATAAAAGGGGATATATATTGTTTTTTTCGAGGGGAACATTGATTCGAAGCAAAGTCAACCAAGAAACCATAATCGACGAAAAAGCTTCTGTTCGAGCCTAAGGAGAATTTGGACAAAAGCTTTGAGGAGTTTTGAAGGGAAGAAGATACCGGGTGCACTAAAAATTAATTATTTGAAAACCCAGTGGTTTGTTTTATTCGTTTTAATTATTTAGAGACATGTTTATCATTGTTTTTCAAAACTTTGTGACTATGTTTCTGATTATAACTATGAACTAGACTTTTATGGTTGCTTAGGTTTATGAACTAGATACGTTTTATGCAGTATTTAATGGTTTTGGTTTTTAATTTTGATGTGTAGAATTACATGATTTTAACTTTTATTGTTGGATTTGATATATGTGTGTTGGTGTTATTTTTATTTGAAGTTTGTTTATTGGTTTTGTGGAGCTAGGCATGTAGAGATACCCCCTAGGTCTTGAAATCAATCTCATTCGTCAACTTAGGTTAGTGTGCTAGTATTTGGAGTTGGAGTACGACACAAGTATAACAAACTAATATGATAAATTAATTAAGACGTGTAGTCCATTCTTGAGGGTGAGAAATCTAACTCGAGATTGCTAGGTAACTAACTAGGCATTGTTCGGTAGTTGACAAGCGCTAGGGCGGGAGTCGCTACTTGTCCGTGTTTAGAGTTTTCTTAGGTTTTCTTCAGTAGAGTTTAAGTCTGCTTCATAGTTAGAAGGTTTCGGTCCAGGAGAGATTGTAACTTGATTTCTATAGGATTTCGGTACGCTAGGGCGATCCGGATCCATCTTAGCATTTCTACACTTGTCCCGCCTTAAGTCTAGTAAGCTATCTTTGACAGGAGGTTTATTAGGTAAGAATAGGGTCTCAAGTTAATTACCAGATTCAGGATTTATTGCTAGTGTCTAGGGATTTTACCTAAGTAACCAGCCTTCTTCTTATCTGATTTCTCCAAGTTTCTAGTTTCGTTTAAGCAATTGAGGTTATTTAATTTATATTTAGTTTCTTCTAAGTTTATAATCATTAGTTTAACCCCCCACATAAGTGTATATTTATTTAGGCTAGTATTCGGTATAGGTTGTGATCTAGAGTTGCATTCGCGTCTTTGGGTTCAATACTCGGTCTTATCTGTTTACTGCTTTGCGACCGGTACACTTGCCGTGCGTGTGTAGTTTTTAAGTGAGTCGTTTTAATTATAGTTAAACTTTTTTTCCTTATTTTAAGCAAACCATTCTCCATGATTTTTAAATAGTCATTTTTTTCATACATTTATACTTTTATATAAAAAAAACTACATCATAATAATGAGCATTTTATTATCTTTAATTTGGGTATAGTATTACTATTTTTTTATTTTGAAAATATAAATGTATGAATGGTTCAGTTTTGGTTTGTTAATTTTGGTTAACTTATGGTACAAAAAAACCGATATTAGGTTAACTCGGTTTTGGTTAATTTTCAGTTTGGTTTTGTATGTTTTTGTTCGATATCGGTTGAGATTCAATTATTGTTCACCCCTAGATATTATTAATAACGTAAAAAATCAAACTTTTAATTAAAAGTATATAGCAAATTATACTCTAATCTGGTTTGAAGCTGAGTAGATAGGTTTATGAATTGTAGTGGCGGTATAAATAGAGGGGGTTTTGAAATTTTTAGCTTTTATACCTAGGCCTGCAAATGAATCGAACGAACACGATGTTTGTGTTTGTTCATTTAATTTTAACCGAACACGAACACATAATAAAATACATTTTTGTGTTCATGTTCGTTCATTAAGAAATTTGTCATGTTCTTGTTCGTTCATTTAAAACCTAAATGAACAGTTTACGAACGAACATAAATGACCGTTCACGAACATAATAAATGTGAACGATTTTGTATTACTGAAAAAACCCAATTACTAATTGATTATATATTTATACAAGTAGCTAAAGCCCAATTTATGTTTATATTTATGTAAATATAACTACGTATGTAATTAATAAACATAAACGAACATAAACGGACGTTCACAAACATAAATAAACAAACTCAATGTTTTTTCATGTTTTTTCATTTAACTAAACGAACATTTTTTTTTGTTTGTGTTTGTTCGTTTATTAAATAAACGACATAAACAAACTTCCCGCCGAACAAATTCACGAACAACTCATGAACATTCGGTTCGTTTACAGGCCTATTTTTATCTCTATTTCATGTATTTATATCTCCATTTCATGTATTTGTAGGCAAAAATTTTAGCCAAAGTTTGTTTTTGTTGTTGTTATTCACCAGAATTAACTAAATCGGACTAAAAACCAATAATCTAACACTACTAATCGAACCAAGGAACCAATTGTTTAATAAGATTGACTAATTTATGACTTTTGATTTTAGTTTCGGTTGAGACTAATAATCGAACTTAACGTAACTATACACACCCTTAGAAGTGTTTGTGTTTCCCGCTGCATCGCGCGCGCACTCTACTAGTCTCTCTTAATATAACTCCTTTTTTGGAACCTGAAGTTACACATGTTAATATTCATGATCTACCAAACATAACCGATTTAATTTGTTGGTCCCTTGGTCTCGAACTTTGGCCGATTTAACCAACCCAATTGGTTTAACTTGTAGTACTATTTTTTAAAACTACAGTTAAGACTTCAACAATTTGTTAAACTCCATCATATTGGGTTGTTAACACTATAACATTAAGTAATTCTTTAACAAACGAACTCACAAAAGTTATGACATGAAAAAATTCGATTGATTTAATGTATAAGTTTTATACATACCGTTTGTTGGAATTTTTGAATGATGAATGGAATTTAATTGCTATTTAGTGAAATTATTAAAGAGACTCTTGAATTGAGTCCTTTATTTCATGACACTAATGAAGATTAAACTCTTGTTAAATGTTGATAAATGAGAGACTTTATGTCTCTAATTATCATGACAATTATTATTTAATAATTGATGAATTAATTTAGTCTCTTCATATGTCTATATTTCTTGCATATAAACATGAGGTTTGTGTACCTTATTTTGTTATGAGAAGTCTTAGATACAAAGAAGAGAAAGAGTTGAACAAGAGAAATACTTTGTGTATTACTCAAAATAATGTCAAGCAAAGAAACCTTTGTATATTTCTTTGTCTCACTAAATAAAGAAAGAAGTACTCTCTAAACATCATCTTCACCTCTCAATGTTTCAACACACCAATTTATCCGGTGTAACCTCGGGTGCGTGGCCTTCTCCGGCAGTACAGACTGCTTCGGCTGTTGTACCCTGGGAGACAGACGCGTTGTCTTTAGTAGAGGCGCGAAATCTGTTTTAAGGGAAGCGTGTTGAACACGTGCCTCAGCCTCAACCGTCAACATTAGTTTGTTCATTCTTGCAGCCATGGAGGACTATAAGAAGACCTTGTTGAAGACTTGACTTTTTGAAGATCTTGGTTGAATCATTTTAGATAGGCTTAATGAGATTGCTAGAAGACGTGATTCATGATCTTGTTGAAGACTAGGTTTGAATCAATTTACTTACATTTGTTGTATTTATTTTTAATTTTCATACACGGTTTGTGTACTACAATTTCCCAAATGTATATAGAGTGTGTCTCTATTACTTTTATTAATAATTTTAATAAAATCGTGACCCATGTCCTACAATCTTAAAACAGATTTCGTGAGATTGTTGCTACAATCTTAAAACCTTATTCATAAGGATTTTGGGTTCACGAAATGGTTAAAAAAAAATGTTTTTAGAGATTTTGTATAATCTTGTAAATATTTTCTTTGGGAAATATGTATGTAGTACAACTTGTTGGGTTTGGATTTATAAAAAATTTGGTATAATATTAAATCCTACACCGTGATACAAAACAATTGGTTTATTGATTCAACCATTTGGTTTTAAAACGATCTTAATCATGATTTTTTCTAACATGTGTGTTAGACTTGGTTTATTGGTGTAAACCATACGTTTTTTTTTTGTAAACGTTAAATTCCACAACGTTCGCGTAGGACTTGGTTTATTTTATAAACAATACGTTTTTTGTAAACGTTTCATTTTCTAACACGTGTGTTAGAAATGATTATATTAAAAAAAAATATATTGATTTGAGAAGTTTGTCTAGGCGTCTCATTTCTTATAATGGGTGTTGGAAATAGTTTATTTTGATAAACTAAAAAGCCTTATAATGATTTTGGTAATCATTTATTTCTAACGAGCATGTTAGAACCGGTTTGTTTTATGCAAACCGATAAGTGTTATAACGATTTTTGTAATCGATAATGTCTAACAAGTGTGTTGGAAACTGTTTTTATATATAAATCAATAAGCATGACAATGATTTTTGTAATCATTTACTTCTAACGATGGTGTTAGAATTTGTTTATTGTATATAAATTGTCAAGTTCATAACGATTGTGTAATCGTTTAATTCTAACGAGCATGTTAGAACTGATTTATTGATAAGCTTTATAACGATTTTTGTAACCGTTTATTGCTATCGATTGGGTTAAAAAAAAGGTTTAAAATGATTTTTGTAATCATTTGTCTTCTAACATGCGTGTTAGAAATGGTTCATAAAAACCGCCGATATAAAATAAAAAAAAAAGAGACGATAATAGTTTTTTTTTCTAACTTGTGTGTTAGAAGTGGTTTAATATTATGAACCATGTGTGTTTAAAATATTTCGTATAGAAGTTTTAATACTTCTAAATGTGCGCATTAGAACTCGTTTTAGTTTTCTAACATGTGTGTTAGGAAACTTTTATCGTTGATGTGAGCTTAAATACGATATATTTTATGAAATGGAATACTTGGAAATATTTCATGTAAAAAATGTCTCTAACGTGCGCATTAGAATCATTTAAGAACATGTTTGTTAGAACAGGTTTATTTTGTAAACCACAATGAAAAAAAAATGTTTTATGTAAACATTTTATTTTTCTAGTATGTTCATTAGAAATGGATTCTTTTATGGATTATATCATTGGATAACGTTTTATGTAAACACCCAATTTTATAACGTGCACATTATAGCATGGTTTGTTTTTTAACATGTGTGTTAGAAACCATTATGGTAGATGTGTATTAAACTGAAACCATATAAAATAGTTTGCTATTTTGGGTTTCGATATACGGTTTCATAAACCCGTATTAATATTGCAACACTAAAGGAATGTTTTAGAATGATTTTTAAAACAAAGTTTTGCATAGTTTTGATAATTCAAATGGTGTGTTACTTTTTCTAAATGTAGCATATGTTGAACCAAAGTAGTGTTGACACTATATGGTGGAAAACAACTTGGTGTTGTTGTGAACAAGATTAATTGTTCAAGCTTCACTACTTAATTGTAGTCCTTTTAACGACTTGGTGTTGTTTTGAACAGATTTGTGACTGTCCAACATTAGAATTTCACGATCAAATGAGGAACTTGTACTTATAAGTGCATAAAGTTCTCAAGACATGTTGCAAGACAATATTGTTGTGATGACTTTGATCGGCTAATAAAAGTGTTGAAGATAATAACACTATGAGATTTGATGTGTAGATATGTCTACTTATCCGCTTAAAATTTTAAAAGTGTTTTGCACTTTATGATTTAGTTTCGAATGTATATTATTTATTGTTTTGTGTTCAATATCTTCGGATAACACATGCAATTTTTATTTACAAAGAAATAAATCATTAAGGTTTGTGACGTATGAAATGTTATTATTTTTTTAATAACTATAACGTCAAATATACAATGTTAAAGAACATTGTTATAAACGGATAGTATATGGAAAGAATTGGACATAAACAACTTAAGAGTTGTGGCATTGACTAAAAGTTGGAGACGAGACATCAAATGTCTAACCACATCATGAGAGAATCATGAAAGAAAGTGATGAGTGTATTGAGATGAAATACACAAGAATGTTACATGTCGACATACTTCATTAGAAGTTATCGTGGAAATTCACAAGTGTGAAATTTAACATATGGAAGAAATATATGTTAATATCAATCTTTAATGAATCAGGCAAGATTTGTTCCAAAAGATTTACGATTGGAAATGGAGGACATGTTGATATGTCTACCACTTTCAAGTTGTTGGAAGTATGTAAAGGTTTTAACATTAAAATGGGTTTGTTGAGGTATGTAAAGGTTTTAGCTTTAAAAGAAAACGACAAGGCATGTCACTTAAAGACACAATTTTGAAGTTGGTTTG
The DNA here is from genome assembly GCA_028751855.1 of Ambrosia trifida. NCBI lineage: Eukaryota > Viridiplantae > Streptophyta > Magnoliopsida > Asterales > Asteraceae > Ambrosia > Ambrosia trifida. The sequence goes on from CM054125.1 coordinate 141,535,279, forward strand.
TTGAGAGTGAATCTAAGTGATTTCGTATCAACATAAAAGTGATTGTACACTTATACTATTTATACCTTTTGTGGGTGATGAATGTGTTCACCAAAGTTACTCGAGATAAAACTTATAGTCAGGTACTTATAAGTTAATGGTGAAGCCTTTGAGATCAAAGGCAAAAATGTTATATTCTTAGACTGAATAATGGAAAATGCATGTTTATGTAACATACATATGAGACTATATGAAAAAAAAAATCTCATGATCATGTATAAAATAAGAATGAATGTTAGTAAGAGATAATGCGTATATCTCTTAAGGCTGTGAAGAATCAGAATGATGCATCTTCTGTTCACATGCTAGAGTATTGTAGTCTAAAGCATGCTAGACTAGTACATGTTAATTTAGATGCTTTGTGGAGATTAAATTAACTTTAAACATTCAAATTATAAGATGGCATGATAATGAATTTGGTGTCTAACAAACACTAAAAATATATACCTTCCTTCAGTCTAATGGATAGTGAGGAGAACACATACACACCAAAGTGTTGGCATCTCATGCTAAGGCATATGTTGCCTTGTTTAGCTTTAAAAACTCTTGTGCACAAGTGGAGTATGAGGTGTAAAGTATACTTGAACGACTTAATTGGCACAACGATGTAGATATTTGTGATCTAATCAAGGTGTCTAGTAGTCATCGTGAGTAGTATTACTTAAACTTGATCAACGTGCAAGTAATGTGGGGGAGAGATCCATTTAAGAAACAACCATAGGTTTGTATAAATGGTGTTTGAGGAGTCTCTCAATCCATATAAAAAGATGACATTTCTTTCCCTTTTATCTTGTGTTGGATTGTTTCAATCTAATAACGCTTAAATGTGGGGGATAACTTACATTTGATCATATGAAGTTAAAAGTTTGGAAATAAAGGTTATGGTTCTAATGAGCCATAAGGAGTTAATCTGGTTGATTAGACTCAAATGCCAACTTGAGAAGGAGTTAATCTGATTGATTAGACTCAGATGCCCATCGGTTTGATATTAATACCTGATGATTGAGCATACCGTCCATATGCATAATGAATACGTGTTCATATTGGAATGAGATTTGTTTTAGTCTAAAAAGAAGACGTTATAACTAGATCAAAGTTTAGATCATGAGTTATAGTCTTACGAGTTGACAATAAGTCATGAACGACTTGCGAGTCAATATCACGTTAAAACAACTGATCTCAATTGCAAAATTATCAGTAGTGACTTGACGAAGTCAAAGATAATGTTATGGATCCAACAACCTGAGGGTTGATGAGAGATCAAGTTGTGGAATGAGACTAAAGCCCATAGAAAAAGGCATGTGAAGGAAACCTACCTTAGTTAATTGGAGATCCCAATATCTAAGTTCAATAGGACAACTAATTCATACGCCTAAGGGTGGTCACTGTGGGGGCATGGCTAATATGTGTAAGCTAGTATATATGGTTATATATATCCCCCTAAACTATAAAAGGGTGTTTAAATACGTCCTTGTCCATTCCTATTACATTCAGTGACAAATTGTGAGGATAAGCATAGTATATGGTAAATGATGTGGGTAAATCATGGTAACCATAATGCTTTTAATGATTTGAGAAAAATCACCTATGTTAGAGAGAAGTGGGGTCGCTTCAAATGGAATTGGGGGCACAATTCCTAGAGCTCTCGCAGAACCAGGAAAGTGTTCCAGGACCATTATTGGACACGAAAGTGAGGGGATGGCCCGGCTAAGGAGAGTATTGTGTGAAGTGTATTGTCATCTACACAAACGGGGGTTTGTTCAAGGACATCGCGTCTACAAATCGCTAGGAGATTAAGTATGCTTCACAAAGGAAGGTTCAAAGTTAATACCTACCTATCCTGCAATACTTAACTGTCGAGGTTGCATTGAAAATTTTGTGTGTTTTGATCAATCTCCATTCATGTGGGGGATTGTTGGAATTTTTGAATGATGAATGGAATTTAATTGCTATTTAGTGAAATTATTAAAGAGACTCTTGAATTGAGTCCTTTATTTCATGACACTAATGAAGATTAAACTCTTGTTAAATGTTGATAAATGAGAGACTTTATGTCTCTAATTATCATGACAATTATTATTTAATAATTGATGAATTAATTTAGTCTCTTCATATGTCTATATTTCTTGCATATAAACATGAGGTTTGTGTACCTTATTTTGTTATGAGAAGTCTTAGATACAAAGAAGAGAAAGAGTTGAACAAGAGAAATACTTTGTGTATTACTCAAATTAATGTCAAGCAAAGAAACCTTTGTATATTTCTTTGTCTCACTAAATAAAGAAAGAAGTACTCTCTAAACATCATCTTCACCTCTCAATGTTTCAACACACCAATTTATCCGGTGTAACCTCGGGTGCGTGGCCTTCTCCGGCAGTACAGACTGCTTCGGCTGTTGTACCCTGGGAGACAGACGCGTTGTCTTTAGTAGAGGCGCGAAATCTGTTTTAAGGGAAGCGTGTTGAACACGTGCCTCAGCCTCAACCGTCAACATTAGTTTGTTCATTCTTGCAGCCATGGAGGACTATAAGAAGACCTTGTTGAAGACTTGACTTTTTGAAGATCTTGGTTGAATCATTTTAGATAGGCTTAATGAGATTGCTAGAAGACGTGATTCATGATCTTGTTGAAGACTAGGTTTGAATCAATTTACTTACATTTGTTGTATTTATTTTTAATTTTCATACACGGTTTGTGTACTACAATTTCCCAAATGTATATAGAGTGTGTCTCTATTACTTTTATTAATAATTTTAATAAAATCGTGACCCATGTCCTACACCGTTTTAGCAACGTTCATGCTTATATTGCTATAATTATAAGCTAATGGACCATGCATTATAAACAAATCTGCAGTTTTAAGTGAAATATAAACAACCAATATTCAAACCAGGGATGTATGGTTTCAAAACATTTTTACTAAAGATTTATATATACAAATTATGATTCACCAAATTATGTCATTTCCATCATTTATAATACAAACCATGGGGGCACTAATTGCAGTACATATTCTTATTAATATGAGGTGAGAGAGAAAAGTTGAATGGGTCATTTGGAAGGCACTCCAAAGGCCATCAATTTTTTTTTTCGTATCTTACCATTCACTATTTGTGTAAGCCTTTGTCCACTTGCCCACATTGATTATACCCCTCAAACTAAGCAAACATGTCCTAAAGTTAAATACCAAATAAATAAAGCTAAAATGGGTTTTTAAGGAATAATTATCGCAAAAAAAAAAAAAAAAAAAAAAAAAAAAACCTTCGTTTTCTTTAAAAAGAAAAAGGTTCACCAATCACTAGATTTTCATTTCAATTATTAATAAAAGAAATACCAAGATCCTAAATATGCATGGCATCGATCTAGGGTTGTTTAAATAGCGCATGGTTCAAAATTCATTTGAAAAAAGTTCGTTCCATATTAGCTCGGATAAAAAAAAACTTATCTGAGTAAATCAACTAATAATATAGCCCAAGTAAGTTAAACAAAACACCCCATTTAAAGCTCAAACGCGACATAACATATATCTAACAAAAAACCATAAGTAGATCTTATTAGTAGATATCAACCTTCTTCAGCTAGATTTTAAACAGACTCATCAAATCACGAACGAGCTTGAACTCTAACCGAGCCAAGTTCGAGCTCAAATTTTTACTTCGGTAAAAGATTCCAAGCCAAGTTTACTCTTATATTTTTTTGAGTTTGAACTCAAGTCCACCCAAACTAGACTCAATAATAGCTCTAATATATTGAATCAAAGTAAATGTAGGTCATGAATAAACACGACAAGGAAGGAGAGCATTAGTGACGACCATGGTCGCCGCTAATGACGTCGCTATGGCGCTATTGATTCGTCGCTAAAGATACTTCTATCATTTTTTTCTGCTGATGTTTCAACTTCATGTCATGATACATCATATAGGCTATAGCCTATGGGTATTCCTTTTATAGTATTCTTTGAAAGCCATCATCTTGTATTTCATATAAAAGAAAATAAAATTGCTTTTAGGGGAAAACTTTGACCAAAATACATCATATTTTAGACACCAAGGGTTAGTTTTTCAAACATCTTCTAATCTTCTATACATATATTGATATGTAATTCATACATAAAGATTCGAATGCCATTTTTTTCTCAAGTAACGTTTCAAACTCAAGCGTCATGAAAAGTCACACTTTTTATCCCGTTGGTCCCTTGTAAAAAAAAAAAAAATCATCATCATCATACTCAGTTAATCCCACCTATAGCAAAGCTAAGGTAGGGTCTGAGGAGGGTAAGATGTAGACAGTCTTACCTCTACCGTCTGAGGAGGGTAAGATGTAGACAGTCTTACCTCTACCCCTAAGAATAGAGAGGCTGCTTCAGTGAGACCCCCGGCTCGATGCGGTTTGGTATCAAGCCTTGGACATAAGACACAAAACACTTAGCAATCGGGACAAACCCGATCAGTGCATGTACCCCTTTGTCTTTTGGCTATCCACACCACCACATGATGCATGATTAACCGTCCGTCGTTTTTAACGTTATTTTCACGAAATTAGTAAAATAAACTTAAAACTAGTACAACTTTACTTTTGCCCCCTAGGGCCAAAAAAAAAAAAAAAAAAAAAAAAAAAAAAAAAAAAAAAAAACCATCCGCTTTTATTCTTTTATTTCACTCATCTTGTATTTCAAGACAAAATGAGATACATAGTTTGTATATAACACTTTGACTCGGATTTAAAAACTTCATCCGGTTCATCTTTCCGTCTATGTGCCTCATCTTCACAAGAGTAGCTTCATTGCATACACTTTAGCTAACAGACCGATACATGTTCACGCTTGTTTGCTAATACAAAGTTTGTTCATATACACTTCGTTAACGCAATATTTAGTTCACTACACACGTGAAGATGGCATGTTCTTGCTTAGCCAAAATTTAAGCAAAGTTTTTAATTAATCTGAGTTAAAATGTTTTGCAAATAATTTAAAAGTTATATAATTTAAACTTGCAAAATAAGATATTAATCTACAATGGAATATAACTAATTTCAAAGAACATTAAAGAAGACAGCGATATCCTAAGTACCATTGACTTGTTTGTTGCCATGCCATTGTTAACGTCTTTTCTTTTTTATTGATAATTATATTCTCCTACATAATTGTGGAGACATTACTTTTCATCATGGTACCCATAATTTCAACTCAAGATATTATTTTCATTGAATTTTATAACATAAGTAATTGATTAATTACGTTTTATGGAGTCGGTGATGGTTTAAAATGACAACAATTACATGCTGATAATTAATAAATTAAGAATAATTAAAGTGTTGAAGTAGTTATAGGTTATAGTTTTCAATAGTGTCTCATCACTCATGTATGGTTTATGAGCTATTGATGATGTTATATATTTTCTTTCATTTACATAACGACAAAATCCAGTCGAATCACTAAACCATAATTACTTGAATTATGTAGCTATTCAAAAACAGGTTGAGACATTTTTTTGCTTGTTTACCTCTCACTTTATCGTAATTTGAGGGTTTCTGTTAAAATGTTATCCGTTTAATCTAATTCAATTACTAATGTATTGGGCCTATATTTCTTGTTCTGGATTGTTACTTAGTTATGGGTTGAGTGTATGCAGGCTTGTTGTGATGATATGGGCCTGTGCTTGTGGGCCTCCTGATTTGTATTCAGTGGGCCTCCAGGAGCTTGTGATAGCTGGCGTATTATATCGAGGCTTTATATTGATCGTTGGATTGATTCAATCCTGGCCGTTCATTTGGTAGCTGTGAGAAGCTTCGAGATCCACATATATATATCTTTTTCTCTGTATCATTATCATTCACTCGTTCATTTTTTGTTTTCTTTTGAGTCTTATTTCTCTCTGTAAATTAGGGTTTCAGTTGTCTTCGTCTTCATCAGTGATTATCTTTAATCACTGTAAGTCTGTATTAGTCTTGTTCTTGTTTTCCTTATGTTTGTATCTACTGGTCTAACTAATCAGTAGTTATAAACAAGTATTGTATTGTTTCTTTCTGGGTTCTTCTATTGTTGAACCCTTGGGTATTGGGGGGAACATTTTTGGGTTGGTTTAATAAAGATTTTGTCACCGTTTTATCGCCTACTTTTGTTGTTGTTGATCTAGAGTTTGTGTTGGCTCTGTTGTTTATTAGTTTTAGTATATTGAAACCCTAAATTTCTACATGGTATCAGAGCTGTAAGGCTCTTGATCTGGTCTTGGTTGTCGTGTATAAGTCTTCCGCTGGTCTTGATGTATATGTTAGGGATCTGATCTTTGTAGATCTGGTCTTTATCTTTTCTCTGGTTTGATAGATCTTGTCTGATCTTGTAGATCTGGTCTATCACCACCTCTTGTCTGTTATTTGTGGTTGTATTGCAGGATTATTTGAGGTCAACTATTGTTGGCTTGATTGGTCTTGTGGAGCTATTGGAAAGTGGATGTGTAAAGCTACAGTTGCTCCCATAACTCAACACCCTAAGTGAAGGTGTTGGTTGTGGGTTGGCGAAACCCTAACTTGGGTTCCCCCTCATTGTGAGATCGTTCCTCTCTTTTTTTGATTCTTTGTTGTGTCTAGTGGCACTGACCGGGTTAGGTGGACCGGTATTGGCCAAATTGTGTGGTATCTTGTCTTGTCTTGTTGGTTCTTGGTCTTGGTTTGTCTGTGTATTTGTTTTGTTTATATACGTATATAGTATATTAGTTAATAAAGGGCTTCTGTGCTAAGAACTGCGTGGGCACCTTTTGAGTGATGAACCCATGATCTGTAGCACTGACACAGTTTCGCCCTATTAGGTCTTTTGTGTGACAGCTGCTGTTGTCTTTGGTTTTTGTATTTGTTGATTGTGTTGTCTGTTTACTGTTTGTTGTTGACTCTGTGTTTCATTAAACATGGGAGATGTTGTGGATCCTAATGGAGGAGGTAGAGGGGGTGCTAATCAAGGACCTGATCCAACTTTGGTCAGTAAACTTGACATTAGTGATCCCTTGTACCTTCATCCAAGTGATACTTCTAGTCTGACTATTATCAGTATTAAACTAAAAGGTACTGAAAACTATTCTGTCTGGGCTAACTCTATGAAATTGGCTTTGCAAGCTAAAAATAAAATGGGATTTATAGATGGGTCTTGTGTTAGGTCTGTTGATGATAATGTTCTAGCAAGTCAATGGGATAGGTGTAACTCAGTGGTATTGTCTTGGTTGATTAATTCTGTATGTGAAGAGTTATATCTTGGTCAGGTGTTTTCAAAGTATGCTAGAGATGTTTGGTTGGACCTTAGGGAAACATATGATAGGGTTGATGGATGTGTTATGTTTAACTTGCATCAGAAAATTAATAGTTTGTCTCAAAATGGTAGTTCAGTAGCTGAATACTACCATAAGTTGAACACAATGTGGAAGCAGTTTGACTCTATTGTTCAGCTTCCCATGTGTACTTGTCAAGCCTCAAAGGAATTTAATGATTTTAATTCTCTGATTAAACTCATGCAATTCCTTATGGGTCTTGATGAAGTTTATCAACCAGTCAGAACAACCTTGCTCACAAGTGACCCATTGCCCTCAGTAAAGACAGCCTTTGCTGTGGTCTCTAGGGAGGAATCCCATAGAGGCACAAGCAGTGGGTCAAAAGGGTCTAATGTTTCTTTTGTTGCTAAGTCAAACCAGGTTAATGATAATAGGAGAAGGTTCAATAGTAACAATAACAGAGGACCTAATCCTAATCTTAAGTGCACACATTGTAATATGATTGGTCATACTATTGATAGATGTTTTGAGATTGTGGGATATCCCCCTGGATTCAAAAAGAGACCCTTTAATCAGATAAACAAATCTGTTAATAACAATGGCTTTGGTAACAATAAAACAAGTATGACTAACAACAATGTGTGTGCTAATGTTGCATCTACTTCTAGTGCTGGTTCACCTTTTACATCTGAACAGATTTCAAAGCTGATGAGTTTGATTAGTGAGAAATCAGGAGGAGATCCTCAGTGTTCTAATGTTGGAGGTGAGTCAGTTGTGTTTAATGGTTTTTCCAGTCTGTCTGTTTTAAACAAACTGTCTAAGGTGTTTGAAAATTTTTCTAGTTGTTCAAGTATGTTGAAGTTTGCTTTGTTTCTTGGTTGGTTAATGGATTCTGGGGCCAACCATCACATGATAGGAAATGATAAACACCTAATCAATTGGGTTGATGTGTCTAAATATAATATGGAAGTTAAGCATCCAAATGGTACAAATGCTAGGGTAACTAAGATATGAGATGTTAAACTAGCTGAGGATGTTGTTTTAAGAGATGTGTTTTATATACCTGATTACTGTGTTAATTTGATCTCTGTGCATAAACTTGCTAAGGATAATAAACTAGATGTTTTGTTTAATGAGCATACATGTTCTGTCCAGGATTCCAACTCAAAGAGAATCCTGGTGACTGGTAGACAACAAGAAGGTCTATATTTTGTGGGTGATAATGTGAGTTTCAGCAGTGTATGTTTTAATAGTGTTAGTGATCACAGTCTGTGGCATAGTAGACTAGGACACCCTTCTAGTCAAGCTCTTGCTGTGTTAAAAGATACTCTTAATATAGGTGTATCTGAGTCTCATCCTTGTGATGTGTGTCACAAGGCCAAACAAGTTAGGGTACCATTCCCTATTAGTGATCATAAATCAACAAGTGTGGGTGATCTTGTACATCTTGATGTATGGGGTCCTTACAAGGTCACTAGTAGTGAGGGGTATAGGTATTTTTTAACTGTGGTGGATGATTATTCAAGGTCTGTGTGGGTTTACTTATTGAAAAATAAAAGTGATGTTTTTGAAAACTTAGTTAGTTTTTATGAGTTAATAAAAACCCAGTTTCTAAAACGTGTTAAAGTGTTTAGGAGTGACAATGGTACTGAATTTGTAAATAAACAAATGAATGTATTCTGTGATAAAAGAGGTATTCTACACCAAACCACCTGTGTTTACACTCCACAACAGAATGGTGTTGTGGAGAGGAAACACAGACATCTTTTAAACACAGCAAGGGCATTGTTATTTCAAAGTAGTCTTCCACTTAGGTTTTGGTCTGATTGTATTCTCACTGCTGCATATCTTATTAACAGGCTGCCTTCTTCCGTCCTAGGTGGTAAATGTCTGTATGAGTTGATTCATGGGTTCCCCCCAAAGTTGAGTCATTTAAGAAACTTCGGGTGTTTGTGTTTTGAAACAGTCTTTAATGATCCGGATAAACTTTGTAGTAGGGCTAATAAGTGTGTCATGTTAGGATATTCTTTTTTGAAAAAGGGTTATAAAATTTTGAGTCTTGAAACTAAACAAATTGTCTTTTCTAGGGACGTTAAATTCTATGAAAATATATTTCCTTTTAAAACTGAGTTTAAAGAAAATGTCTTTGATAGTGTAAATCATTTAAATTTTTTCGACTGTTTTGAAAATGAAGTTTCTAAGGATGACTTGAACCAAAGTAACACGCGTCTTCCCGATGATGAAGGGGGAACCATTAGGACTCATGATTCTTCACCTGGGGATCAATTAGATGACTCTCCCAGGGCTGCCAGAGAGGTAGACTATACTGATGGTCAGCCACCTGGTAGTACAGTAGGTAGAGGGACTAATCCCTCAGGGTTTGAAGAGTCAAATGTTGAGACTATATCCTCTGAGGGAAATAAGACTTCTAGTCTTAGACAGTCAAGTAGAGAGTCTATATTACCTAAGAGATATAGTGATTTTATTTTAGATAATAAAGTGAAGTATGGTATTGATAAGAGTGTAAATTACTCTAATCTGTCTAGTGAAAACTTATGTTTTGTTTCAAATGTTAACAAAGTATCTGAACCTACATCTTACTATGAAGCTTCAAAAGACCCGAGATGGGTTGAAGCTATGAATAGTGAGATGGAGGCCTTATACCAAAACAATACTTGGGTTGTTACCGACTTGCCTCCAAATAGGAAAGCTATTGGATGCAAGTGGGTATACAAAGTCAAGTACAAGTCTGATGGACAAGTAGAAAGGTATAAGGCCAGACTCGTTGCTAAGGGATACAATCAACGAGAAGGTTTAGATTTTGGAGAGACGTTTTCTCCGGTTGTTAAAATGGTCACTGTACGATGTGTAATTAGTTTAGCTGTACAGAATGGTTGGTCTTTATTTCAGTTGGATATTAATAATGCGCTTTTGTATGGGTCGATAACTAAGGATGTGTATATGACACTTCCTGAAGGTTATTCGTCTAACAATGAATCGAAAGTGTGTAAGCTTGTCAAGTCTTTATATGGGCTGAAACAAGCTCCTCGGAAATGGAATGAGAAACTTGTAGAAGTACTCATTAATATAGGATTTGTTCAGAGTAAGTGTGATTACTCATTGTTTGTGAAATCTGATAAAGATGTTTTCTTAGTTTTGTTAGTCTACGTCGATGATATTGTTGTTACTGGTAATAGTGAAGTTGAAATTAATAATGTTAAAACTTTTTTTAAAAGAAAGTTTTAAAATAAAAGATCTTGGTAAATTGAAATATTTTTTAGGTATTGAAGTTTTGTATTCTGGAGAAACTGTTTGTTTAAATCAAAGGAAATATTGTCTTGATTTGTTAGCTGAATTTGGTTATTTAGGATGCAAACCTGTAAGTATACCTATAGAACAGAATTACATTTTGTCTATGAAAAGTGTTAAATTTGAGAAGTATATAGAGGATATTACAGGTTTTCAGAAACTTGTTGGTAAGCTTATATACTTGTCGCTTACCAGACCCGATATAAGTTATACCGTCCAGTTCTTAAGTCAATTCATGCATAAACCAACAGAAGCTGTTGTGCAGATTGCCTTTAGACTGTTAAGGTATCTTAAGATGTCACCTGGAAAAGGGTTGCTGTTTAAGAAAACAGATGATTTTGTGCTATCTGCATTTTCAGATGCAGATTGGGCAAAATGTTTGCAAACTCGTAAATCTGTTACGGGTTATTGTGTCTTTTTAGGATCTAATTTGGTGTCGTGGAAAAGTAAGAAGCAAAGTGTGGTGTCTCGGTCAAGTGCCGAGGCTGAATACCGGGCTTTATGTTCTACGACTTGTGAACTTGTCTGGTTGTCTAATGTTTTAAGTGAATTAGGTATTAAGTCTAAGTTACCATTGAGTTTGTTTTGTGATAGCAAGTCTGCTATCTCAATTGCTGAGAATCCAGTGTTTCATGAGAAAACGAAACACTTTGAGCTGGATCTTCACTTCTTGAGAGAAAAGGTTAGTAATAATTTTGTAAAAGTCATAAAGGTTGATTCTAGTCAGCAAGTAACTGACATATTTACAAAGGGTTTATATGGTTCACAACATGATAACTTTTGTAAATCTTTAGGTTTAACTGATATGTTTAGTAATTGAATTAAGGGGGGATGTTAAAATGTTATACGTTTAATCTAATTCAATTACTAATGTATTGGGCCTATATTTCTTGTTCTGGATTGTTACTTAGTATTGGGTTGAGTGTATGCAGGCTTGTTGTGATGATATGGGCCTGTGCTTGTGGGCTTCTGATTTGTATTCAGTGGGCCTTCAGGAGCTTGTGATAGCTGGCGTATTATATCGAGGCTTTATATTGATCGTTGGATTGATTCAATCCTGGCCGTTCATTTGGTAGCTGTGAGAAGCTTCGAGATCCACATATATATATCTTTTTCTCTGTATCATTATCATTCACTCGTTCATTTTTTGTTTTCTTTTGAGTCTTATTTCTCTCTGTAAATTAGGGTTTCAGTTGTCTTCGTCTTCATCAGTGATTATCTTTAATCACTGTAAGTCTGTATTAGTCTTGTTCTTGTTTTCCTTATGTTTGTATCTACTGGTCTAACTAATCAGTAGTTATAAACAAGTATTGTATTGTTTCTTTCTGGGTTCTTCTATTGTTGAACCCTTGGGTATTGGGGGGAACATTTTTGGGTTGGTTTAATAAAGATTTTGTCACCGTTTTGTCGCCTACTTTTGTTGTTGTTGATCTAGAGTTTGTGTTGGCTCTGTTGTTTATTAGTTTTAGTATATTGAAACCCTAAATTTCTACAGTTTCGGTTGGCTACAATCAAGTGATTATCGGATGTTGAACTAAGGGGTTGTTTGGTTGATTAAGTGTTGAATCATTAAGAGATATGAATGGTTCAGCTATGCACCAAGTCTGAATGGTTAAGCTCTTAACCATTCCATTCAGAACCTTTTTTAAGTTGAAACAAACAGTCTGAATACTGAACCATTCAGAGCTGAATGGTTCAGAGCCTAAATAAAGCTGAATGGTTCAGAGCCTAAATAAAAGAACATATACACACAATAAAGCTTGAAACAATCTCATCAGTGATATTTATTTTATAAAACTCCTCTATTTGTAATCTTTAATAATTGAATTTTAATAATCCAAATTCTGCCTTATTAATCGTTATTAATTCCTACCAAAGAAAGTAATAGGTAACAATCTGATATATAAGAAGACGGTAAGTAACTCAGTGCTTTTAAAGAGCCTTTTCTAACGGTAATCCAACCCGGTTAGTTTTTTTATTAATGTGCCATTTCATGTGGCAGAAAAACTTTTAGGGTCTGTTGGTATGAGGTAATGGAATGGAGAGGGAATGGAAAGGATGAGGTAATGGAATGGACAAAGTAATGGAATGGATCATTACCATTCCATGTCTTATTTGGTTGCCATGTTGGAATGAAACAAAACATTACTTTGTGTTGTTGGATAGGCAAGAAAAGACGAAGGAATAAAATCAGTGGTGAGTGGTCGTGGTGGGTGGTGGTCGTTGGCGGTGATGGTGGGTGGTGGTCGTTGGCGGTGATGGTGGGTGGTGATATGTGGCGGTAGCGGTGGTGGTGGGTGGTGTTCGGTGGCGGTGATGGTGATGGTGGGTGGTGATATGTGGAGGTAGCGGCGTTGGTAGGTTTTGGCGGCGGTGGTGGCGACGCTGGAAGGTGGAGGTGGATGGTCATGATGGTGGGTGGGGCGAAGATGGTGAGTAGTGGCGGTGGTCGGAATGGGTGGTGGTTGGTGGCGGTGTGTGGCGGTAGCATGGTGGTGGGTGGTGGCAAAGATGGCAATGGGTGGAGGTGGATGGAGGTGATGGTGGGTGGGTGACGATGGTGAGTAGTGGCGGTAGTGGTGGGTAAAGGAAATTGTGGTGAGTGACAGTGGCAGATGGTGGAGGCAGCGGTGGGTTGGTGACGGTGGTGAGTGGTAGCGTGTGGTGGTGGCAGCAGCGGTAGCGGTGGTGGGTGGTGATGATGGTGGTGGGTGGTGGATTATGGTGTTGTTAGTAAAGGGGTTAACGATGGATGTAATAAAAAAAAAAAAAAAAAACATGGGAGGTAGATGAAATGGTTTTGAGGGAATGAAATGCCTTGTGGAATGAGTGATTCCATTCCTTTAACCAACCAAACACGCTCTTTTTCATTACCTTGTAATGGTCCATTTCATTCACCTTTCCATTCTATCACACCAAACGCTACCTTATTGACAATAAGCACGTGGCTTACTTTCTTTTCCATGGTTTTCTTTTGGTTACTGGACTTATAAAGAAAATTAGTGATGCAACTACACGGCCTACTTTTTAACTTAATCGGCCCAATATTAAAAGCCCATACAAAACAAACCGGTTCACTTCACTACAGGCGTAAGTTAGCAAACAACCGTACCCTGAACAAGAGGAGAGGATAATAAAACCTGCAATCGTATCCATTACCCGCCAAACTTCTTCGTCTTCTTAATGTCATCTATGAATGCCTCTGCACATGTTTCTCTCTCTAGAATCCTCTCTCTCCTCTCTCCAGTTTCCAGACTGTCTCCATCTTGTTCGGTTCTTGTTCCGTCTTCATCCTTCAATCGATCGCTATCTGTATCGGCCTTATCTTTTACAAAACGACATCGTTTAGCTAATTTTCGATCGTGTAGTTCGTTCGAAGGAGAGTTTCAATCAGTAAACGAAGAAGAAGAAGAAGAATTAGTTGGAATTGTTGATGACGTGGAGTCAGATTATGAAGATGCTGACGTGGATAATGTGGATATGGATGAGCTTGAATTGGAGGCGGTAAAGGCCGTTCGTGAATACTCGCTTTCGTTATCTAAGGAATTGAAAATCGGTGCGTCTTTTTATTGTTTAATTAATAATAATTGTTTTCGTTAGGGTTTAAGAGAGGTTTTGTGTAATTTCTTTCATTTTATAGACATAATGAGTGTAACCTGTAGTAAACAAAAGCTTATGTGGATAATATGTGATAATTTGACTTGTATCTTACATGCTAGCTTAATTTTCGGTGATTAATGTGTTTGTGTTTTCTTGTGTTATAGAAGAGGAGCCGGTTAGCGAAAAAGGAGCTCGTGGAAGAAAGAGGAAGGAAACTATCAGCGTGGTTAATGTTAGTACTTAGTACGCTGTACGCCTTATCCTCTATCATCGTTTTGTTGTTGATAGAAGTATAAAACCGTATATGTTTGGAATTCCGAGTAATAAAACTAATCCAAGCGTGCAATGGTTTAGGAGAGGTTTAGGAGTGGATGATTAGGAGTAATTTAATGTGTTTGTGATTTAAGTGTTAGGTGTAATTATCATGTCCTGGTTAATTGATTAGATAATTATCTAGCATCCTAAACGAGTTAGGTTTGGATGTCTTTAGGATGATTATGTGAACAATCCTAGTTATAGTCTAACGCGTTAGGTTAGCTATAGATTACTAAGTATTAGGTAGGGATTTGTAATCAGGTTTTTGAGTGGTTTTCTTGATCTAATAATGTTGCTGGAGTTGGCCGTAATTTTATGTTCGTTTGAGTATCGATTGGGACTTGATATGTTGTGTCTTGAAGTTTCTTTATAATAAGGAGAAGTTTGTCTAAATGAATTGTTGAGTCTTCTGTAAGTTGATAAAAGACTTTAATTATAGTTGTGAACCATAATTCTCACCTAGCTTAAATGTTAAAGTTTGCATTACCCTCAATTAAGGAGCTTCTAGTTATGTGATGTCATTTCACACATCAGACCAATCAAAGTTTAGGTTATGTTCTACCCTAAAGTTTAAAGTTTAATTTGATATATCAGCTGACGAAGATGATGGTTTGATCCAAACTTTCTCAGCACTTATATGCAATCACCAAGTTGGCGCAACTCAGAAAGGGTTGGCGGCGCAGCTTGTTGCCCGTCTACCTTCTATTTTGATGTAACGTGACAAGTTTATGAAGAATTAATGGGAAAAAAAAAGTTTAAAAAAAATGCACATTATTTCTTCACTTTCACATACTCTATTTTCTAAACAGAATCGTTGTTAAATTTAGCTGTAAATAATAATTAATTATTGTAATTCTTAATATCAGTCACTCTTATGCTTATGCTAGCTGATGCATATACATTACGGACAATAATAATGAGTAAAGAAAAATCTTACAAACAGGCCTTTAGCCTAATTGTATGGAAGGTGGTTGGTGCACGTACACCAACCAAGAGGTTGTGGGTTCAAGTCTTGCCAGGAAGGAGTGCGTATGATCTGGAAACGATAGTAATGATAAAGTCTTGTTCAACTGAATGCAGGTACCTGATCATCTTCTTCCAAAGGTTGTAATTGTTGGAAGGCCAAATGTTGGTAAATCAGCATTATTTAATCGCCTTGTTGGGGTATAAATTTTAGCACTCTTCTCTTCTTCCTGTTCACTTAGATCAACGTCAACAAGCACCTGTTATTTGATGGTTTATTACTAACTTTTCCTCATGTAGTCTTTAATTATGTATCTCAGGGAAACCGAGCAATTGTAGTTGATGAACCTGGAGTTACTAGGGATCGTTTGTATGGTAGAGCCTTTTGGGGAGCCATGGAATTTATGGTAATTGACACGGGAGGTGTTATCACAGTTTCAAAATCACCGACTGATGTTATGGAACAACAGTTATCTGTCTCAACAACCATTGGCATGGAAGGTATTTCACTTGCTTCTAGAGAAGCTGCCGTTGCTAGAATGCCATCAATGATTGAGAAACAAGCTACTATGGCAGTAGAAGAATCATCAGTCATCATATTTGTAGCTGACGGCCAGGTGTGGTTCATAAACTAGCAACATTTCATTCCAGTGGAAACTTTCTTTATCATGTTAGTTTTGTTATACATGCTAGATATTACGATATTAACACTCATTACTTCTAAAAGATGAATTCTGTTTGAAACTTTTTACCCTTTGATGCCTTAGAACAGTGTTAGTGAATTATTAAGGTCTAGAGCTCAGTTGATCTTAATAAGTTAAAATATTATGAGAAAATGCTGCCAGTTCTACGTGTCTAAAAGTTACTATCCCCACACCATATTTTCCTAGCTTAACCAATAGAATTACGTCAATATCTGAAGTACAGAAAGAACTAAATCGCACACTTCTTCACAACCTAACATGAAACAGCTCGTTTATAGCTTGAGTTTACTAGGATCAACCAATTTGCGACCCAAGCTCGTTTAGAGTTTAGACCTATCCCCCAACCTTTTTGTTTTCATGGTGATGCGGAATTTCCACCCTACTTTTTCACACCTTGTGCTTCTGCAGTACGTCATAACTATTTACCTTAAAACCCTTTGTCTGTTTAATAGAATAATACTATACATTGCAAGTCTCTTTCATTGCTCGTTTGCATTGGATTCTATTTGTTGTGTGGGCAATACATGACTAACTCTGAACAGGCAGGCTTGAATGCAGCTGATGTGGAAATAGGGGATTGGCTTCGGAAAAACTATTCACATAAATCTATCATACTAGCTGTTAATAAATGCGAGTCTCCACGTAAAGGGTTGATGCAAGCATCAGAATTTTGGTCTCTTGGGTAAGATTTTTTTTTTTTTGTTTTTCACTTCTGGTAAATTGCCATCAACAAAGCTCAAGTTCTTAGTTTTAGACTCTGTCTAATCTTATCAATTAGTTACCTTTTGTTAAGCTATTCTTTATGGAATCTTAGGTTTTCACCGCTTCCCGTATCTGCTGTTTCTGGAACTGGAACTGGAGAGCTTCTTGATCTTGTTTGTGCTGGTTTGGGGAAAATTGAGGTATTGTTTCTCCCCAATGCAAGAAATCAGAAACCACTAGTTTTTATTTTTGTAATCAGTATGCTGTCTTCTGAATTGGTTGTATATTCAGACAACTATTGATTTGTACACTTAGGATTCAGATGTTCAGAACAATGAGGAAGGCTATGTTCCTTCCATCTCAATTGTGGGGCGTCCAAATGTTGGTAAAAGTAGCATACTAAATGCTTTGGTTGGAGAAGACAGAACAATTGTTAGTCCGGTTAGTGGGACCACACGAGATGCTATTGATACTGAATTTGAAGGACCAGATGGCCAGGTTTGTTTTGCTCTTGTATAATAAAATTATGGTATTTCTGATTGGCAGTTGTGCTGCTGTATAAATCACATAGGAAAACATTAAAGTGATGAGGGAAAATTGATTAAAAGGTAATATGCTTTAGTCCAATTTTGAATTTGTTTCAACCATAAAAAACTAACTTTCAAAAATTTGATTAAAGGTACATGTCCTAGTTACCTGTGAATCATGTCAGTGGTGTGACGTGATTCTGATATGGCATATATCACAACCGATTAAGTTACAAGGATTGCCTAATTAATAACTTTTGCAACTTGGTTACACTAAAATCTAAATATGTAACTTTTTATTTGCCCAAGAAATAATTGTACATCTTAAAAACTTCTTGATATATCTTATACATCCTTGAATATCTTGCAGAAATTTCGGCTGATTGATACTGCTGGAATCAGGAAAAGGGCAGCTGTAGCTTCATCAGGTAGCACAACAGAGGCTTTATCTGTTAACCGAGCATTCCGTGCCATTCGGCGTTCTGATGTGGTGGCTCTTGTTATCGAGGCCTTGGCCTGCATCACAGAACAGGTAAAAAACAAAACATAATATTGTTAGGTTAGTTATTACCAAGGTAAATTCACTTGAAAATTTAATTACGTCATGTCATACTTTGCTTTCGAGCCATAGGATTACAAGATTGCTGAAAGGATTGAAAGAGAAGGCAAAGGTTGTCTAATTGTTGTAAACAAGTGGGACACGATACCAAATAAAAACCAACAGACAACGTTGCACTACGAGGATGATGTGAGGACAAAGCTTCGTATTCTTAACTGGGCACCTATTGTTTATTCAACCGCAATTGCTGGTAACAGCGTTGACCGGTACGGTTTTTTATCTAAATCAGTTTTGTTTTCCATTTCACTAATATATAAAATCCAAGTGACCTACGGGTGAATCTAAATGGATTCTGCCACTCGCCTTGACATTTTTAAGTCACCTTCCAAGGAATCCCTTTATAAATCATTGATGATATATTTTAAATTTGCTATAAAAAGATAAATATTTTTAATGGAAATATAGAATCATTATTGCTGCAAGTGAAGTTGAAAAGGAGAGATCTAGAAGGCTTAGTACCGCCACACTGAATCAAGTGGTTCATGAGGCTTTAGCTTTTAAGTCGCCACCTAGGACAAGAGGTGGGAAGAGAGGCCGCCTATATTACTGCACTCAGGTATTCCTCTTGTGTTCTTATCGTGGTATTCCTCTTATCGTGGTCATTCGTGTACCTTATTTGAGTGATTTAATGCACAGGCAGCTATTAGACCACCTACATTTGTTTTCTTTGTGAATGATGCAAAACTTTTCCCTGAAACATACCGGCGTTATATGGAGAAACAACTTAGATCCGATGCTGGATTTTCGGGCACACCGATTCGTCTATTATGGCGTAGTAGGAAGAAATCAGAGAGAGATGCCGGTAAGCAAAACCCACAAGTGACCTGTTTCATTTATTATGATTTTATGAATGTTCATTGCTTGTCAATTTTAAGTTTTCATGTGCATCTCCATAGTTGCTAATAAAAAAGCCAAAAATTAGAGGTAGGTTGTTTCGGCCCGTTGACTTATAAGCGGGTCGTTTTATGTCATGTTTTAATCTCTAATGGGTCAAAGGGGTAATGTCAAAAGAAAATAGCTTAAAAGGAAACGGGTCACATAGGTTCACTCTTTATGCACAAAAAACGTGCTAGTGTGTCAACCCGGGGGCCTGGCTCATATTTGACCATAAGTTGTGCTTGTTGGTATTTCCAGGACAATCTCCAGCATCAAAACCAAAACCAAATCTCACACATAAGAAGTTGAGTGTTGCTACACAGTTATGAGGTTCGGTTTAACGCAAGGGTGCTTGGAACCTAGATAGACAATGGTGGGCACAGGAGATAAATCGCACACGCCATCGCGTCACTATTTTGGACCTTTGATTGTAGTAAGTAGATATGCAATAGGTTTAAAATACAACTCTTTTTGTACTATCAACATCAAATGTATTAAAGTGTAATGCTGTGTTTTTTTTTTTTTTTTTTTTCTGTTATTTTTACGAATAGATGATAACGAGTGTAATACTGGGTTCTCGTCCCTTATTTCCTCTCTTATATTTTCCGTGTGCCAGTTTGAACATTCGTGTTCATGGTTTGGAGGGTCGAACACACACGAGTGTGAGCCATAAAATTATATCGGGCCAAACAGACAAACACGAACACAAACCAGGGAACCAAATCGGCTGGACAGACAAACATGAACCTAATCGTCATTTTACTTTTAACTTTTAAGATTTGAAAACAAATACTCAGTCATGTTAAGTTTTGAGATATAATAAGTCAATTAATCTATTATTAATATAAAACTGGGTTAACAGGTTAAGGGGCTGTTTGGTTCATTAAGTGCTGAATTATTAAGATGGTCTGAATGGTTAAGAGGCTCTGAATTGTTAAGCGCTGAATCATTCAGCATCCCTTATTAGCTTAATGGTTCAGCACTTAATCATTCCATTCAGATGCTGAAACAAACAGTCTGAATGCTGAATGATTCAGACCTGAATGGTTAAGAGGCTGATTAAGAGACTACCAAACAGCCCCTAAGTTCACCAAGACTGGCGCGTTTAGCTACATGTGTTCTCAGAATTGTTTAAAGTTTAAACTAGACACAAACATGTAAATTTAACGTTCGGGTTGTGTAGACATGTTTACAAGTATAATAAAAACAAACTAAACTATATCAAAGATAATTAAGATTAAATAGATTTATTAATGTTTTTCTTGCTTTCCACTTGCTTCTATTGCATACATATTTAACTGTTTCCAGCCACTGGCGAAGCTTGACCCGAGATTTCGGGGGGTCGGAAATCACTTGTTTCGTGGGGTGGAAAACCAGTTTCGGGGGGTCGAAACCGTATATACCCAAAAATTTCTATACGAATACTATATAATCGGAACTTCTGAGCAAAAATTCGGGGGGTTTCAATCTTAATAACTTTTATATACAATATTTAAAAAAATATATACAAAATTAGCGAACATTTTATTATCTTTTCAAAGAGTTCCATCACATTTTACTTAGTGATGTGAAAGATAAAAAAATGTAAACCTATGTGGCGCCTATTTAACACAACTTTTTTCCCTTTCACTCCACAGTAGCGCATAGCCTTAACTTATTTATTAATCATAATAGTTATAGTTATTCCTATCTGGAATACGTAAATGGTTTGTTATAAGTTTGCAACAATAATGAAGAACAAACCACACTAACAGAAGAAGCAGCCATGCATGCACCAGCCAACCATGGAGGCAGCCTAACTCCAATCACCGGAAACAAAACTCCGGCTGCCACCGGCACTCCAAGCACATTATACCCGAGCGCCCACACATAATTAAGATGAATCCTAGCAATCGTCTTCTTCGACAGATCAATCGCAGTAATCACATCCTCTAAACAACTCTTTATCAGCACTATATCAGCCGCTTCTATCGCCACATCAGTCCCCGCTCCAATCGCCATTCCTACATCCGCTGCCACCAGCGCTGGTGAATCGTTGATTCCATCTCCAACCATTGCAACGATCATTCCTTTCTCCTGCAACCACAACTGTCATTTTTACCCAAAATCCGACCCAAATCCAACCCAACCAACCCGAACCATAAATGGATCAGTTATCGGGCCACTTTTTTTTTCAAGACCCAAAACCCAAAAAAAAAAAAGCCATACAGATGTTTTTTGGTTTGGAGTCTTCGATATCTAGAACGTTAAGTTTTGACTTTTGAAAATTATCGCATCAAATTGTCAATAAGCCCCGCTTACGGCTGTGCACATATAATGTATATATGTGTGGCCCTCGGGGGGACAAAAGTAAAGTTGCACAAATTTTAACGTTATTTTACTAATTTCGTGAAAATAACGTTGAAAATGACAGACGGTTAATCATGCATCAGGTGGTGACATTGATAGCCAAAAGACAAGGGGGTACATGCACCAATCGGGTTTGTCCCGGTTGCTAAGTGTTATGTGTCTTATGTGTCTTATGTCCAAGGCTTGATACAAAACCACTATCGAGCCGGGTGTCTCATTGGAAGCAGCCTCTCTATTCCCACGGGGTAGAGGTAAGGTTGTATACATCTTACCCTCCTCAGACCCTACCTTAACTTTTGCTATTGGTGGGATTAACTGAATATGATGATGATGAAATTGTCAATAATGTTTGAATGTTGATAATATCTTCATGCTAGCATGATGAAATTTGATAACATTCATAATAAAAAAAACTTTTGTTTATTTTCATTTTACATCTAAACCCGAATACCGAATAACTAGACACACAAACTAACCCGAGCCCGACCTACCCAAGCTTTAAATGAGTTATTTATCAAGTCATTTTTTTCTCGGGCAAAAACTCAAACAAACCAACCAGGAATTAAAAATAAATAAATAAAAAACTACCTGCAACTCTTTGATCCTCTCCGCTTTCCCTAACGGATCTGTTTCAGCAAACACGTTTTCGATTCCAATTCCGATTTCCGTTGCTATCGCAGTTGCTGTTGACCGGTTATCACCGGTAACCATTACTGTTTTAATGTTCATTGACTGTAAATAAGATATTACATGTGCAGCCTCTGGTTTCACCGGATCAGTGACTGCAATTGCACCAACGATTTTACCGCCAATGGCGACTAGCACGCAGGTCCTAGCTAGTTTCTCATTGTCTGTAAAGTAGTTTTCGACTTCAAGGCCTATAGGGATGTTGAATGATGTCATTAGCCTCTTGTTACCAATTAATACTGTTTTGGGTCCTACTTTGCACCCAACCCCTGCACCTGGGTGCACCTCGAAGTCCGTTACTATTGAACCGTTGCTGGTTTGAGCTTTGTGGTTGGGTAATCTGTTCTTGGCGTGCTCCACTATGGCTTTTGCTATCGGGTGTTCACTGTTTGCCTGAAAACAATGAATTAGTCATGTAAACGAAACAAACGATTAGTGAACAGTTCGTGAACCCTTCAACGGAAAGTGTGTTTATAAAGGTAACAAGATTTTCGGTGGAAAAGGTGGTATTACCGGTTGTTATGTTTTTTGGGCCAAACTAAAAAAAAAAATCTAAATCTTTTACTGATTTTAATACGTAACATTTTAATATATTCACATGCTTTTATAGATAAAATTGTCATTATATCACTTCATTTATTTATAAAATGTAGATGTATGGTAGCGTAGTTATGGGATCGACACACTTTTGCTCCAAAAATTAGCTATTAGTGTCTTATTTTGTTAATAGCTTTATAAATAAAATTACCAAAATACCACCGAAATCCCACCGAAATTTCAAAAATTTCGTATCTCAGTCCTTGACCGAAACACCGAAAATTTTGTCCTTAACTACATAGCTTTGTTTACATATTCAGTCAAAGAAGTTGAGTACACTGTACAACCCATTCAAAACCATTGGGGCCAGCCCATCTCATATTGATGCTTACTGTTAACATGTTTTGGACGTGTATATTTGTGTCCATTTATGGTCGTTTGTGTTCACCTATGTTCGTTTAGAAGATTAATGAACGAACATAAACGAACACGGACACAGACACATTCATTTTCTTAACAAATGTATACAAACAAGAAAATTTATTCGTTTAGGTGCTTGTGTTCGTTTGTTCAGTTAAAACTAAACAAACGAACATGAACAAGTCGTGTTGCAGATAAACCCACCTCTACGGCGATTGTTGTGTTGCAGAACTCCTCCATAGAAATTCTTGAAAATAATATTGCACTAACAACTTCGGGTTTCCCAACCGTTAATGTTCCTGTTTTATCGAACACCACCGTGTTAACCTACAGAATTCAGATAAGGATCTTAAATCAATGCCAAATTAAAGAGGTTGTCGACTTGTGGTTCAGTTCAATAGTTCATGATCGGAAACTATAAAGTGCATACCTTGTGTGCCTTCTCAAGAGCATTTCCGCCCTTAATGAGTACACCTTGTGATGCACCCTTCCCGGTTGCAACCATGACCGCAGTTGGAGTGGCTAGACCCAAAGCACACGGGCATGCTACAACCAGAACCGATATACCAAACTGTAATGCAAGCTCGAATTCGTCCATTGCCTTTGGTATCCAGCTTTTAGGATACATTCCGGCTACTCCAGGAATGAACCATCCCAACCATGTCATAACAGCAGTTACAACCACCTGAAATTTGGAATATGATATGTTTAACTGTTAATTACTGAACACCGGGAATTAATCATATGAAAGAATGCTAATAACTCACTGTGGGTACAAAATATTTTGATATCTGATCAGCTAGCTTCTGTACAGGTGCTCTAGCAAGTTGAGCAGCCTCAACTATTTGAACAATTTGCGAGAGTGCAGTCTCTGAACCAACATGAGTCGCCTTGATCAACAAGCACCCGTTCTCATTAACTGTGCCACCAATAACCTGTTCAGCACATTTTCTATGAACGGGTCAAACAGGTCGAAAGTCACCAAAGTGTAGTGTATTATATATAAAAATTTAAACTTTTCTAGAGAAATGATGTTTTGAGTCAAACCAACTCGACCCGTATTCACCGAATCCACGTTGTTTTATCACCTCTAGTATCATTGTTAGAAAGAAAAAAGTAACGAAAGAAACCAAACATACCCTGTCACCAACATTTTTAGCAACGGGCGTTGCTTCTCCAGTGATCATACTTTCATTCACGTACCCCTGACCGTTAACAACAACGCCATCAACAGGGAATTTTGAGCCAGGAAATATCTTTAGAATGTCGTTTCTTTCTATTAACTGTGTGTTAATTTCTGTCTCTGAAATAATTATTCCTTCATTGTTAACTGTTAGTAAGCAAGCTGTATCCGGAGCAAGATCCATGAGCTTTGCTAATGCATCGGATGTCTTTCCTTTAGCAGTAGACTCCAAATATTTACCAAGAAGAATGAACGATATCAACATCGTACTTGTTTCAAAGAAATCTTGGCCCTCGAATTTATCTGAAAGCGATGCTTTTATAACTGTGTATATAGAATAGAAGTACGCAGCATTAGTTCCGAGTGCAACCAGAACATCCATATTAGCAGATCTACGTCTTAAAGCATGATATGATCCGACATAAAACCTGAGCATGAATTCACAAAGTATTTATTAGAAAGTTGGGAAAAATTTAAATAAAATTTACATAAATGATGCTTTAAGAAGGAAAAAAGCTTTGCTACCTTCGACCGATTATGAACTGCACGGGTGTGCATAGGATCAATCTTGAAACCATGCCAACAGTAAGCATGTTATGAATACTGTAACTTAACCAGTTCCCATAAGGAGGAATCATTGGAAGTACCATAGAGAATATAAAAACCGGAACAGAAAAAAAACAACTCCAGAAAAACTGATTTCTATACATTTTAATCTCATGGTTTCTCTCTGTATCGCGTTGTTTCTCAGGGATGTGTAAACTTGCTTGATAACATTTAGAGCCTTTGCACGAATCTTGGATGAACAATAATATTGACCTTGGCCCGGTCAAATCCGGATCATAGCTAACAATCACAATGGCTTCCTTTATATCTATTTCAACTTCATTTACCCCATTTAGCAACTCTAGAGATTGCATGATTGAATCCGTATCTTGTGAAGATATGACACCTTGTAGTTTTATATGAACTTTATTTGCATCATTCTCGGATCCTATAAGATCGGCTCCAAAACCAGAATCTACAACTGCTTTAATAATACTAGTTATGTTGGTGACATTCGGGTCATAGTTTACTTTTGCTTCTTCAAGAGCTAAACCCACAACTGCCTTTTTGACACCTTCAACCATTAAAAGAGAGCTTTCGATTGACTCAGAGCAACTTGTGCATGACATACCCTTGATTTTGAGCCGGCATATTGCTATGTCTTGTTCTATAAATTCGGTGACTTTAAATCCTGCTGCTTCTATGGTATCTTTGATTGTTTTTGCCTAAATTACAAATTACTGTCAATACATGTTACAAAAGATGGTGTTCGGCATATATGGTTATCTAAGAATTTAATGGGTAAATAATCAGATAATAAGAATCAGTAATAATCAGAATTCAGTTTTAAACTGTTACCATAACCAGACACTAGAAACTGATTATTGCCCGACTGAAAACGCAACCTAAACTGATATTATTTGACCCGTAAATAATCAGAATCAGTTTCACCATATCCAAACACTAGAAACTGATTATTTGCCGATTGAAAAATACGATTTAAACTGCTATTATTTGACCCCTAAATAAGCAAATGATCAGTTTTACCATGTCTAGATACTAAAAAATGATTATGCAACTTGAACACACAATAATAAAATAATCAGTTTTGAAACACAAATATAAACACCTAGCCACTAAGAAGGGAACAATTAACTGTGACTTACACTAACAAGTTCGGATACGTATTTAACTACAGCTTGGCCTTGAAGTGGTGACACGATGATGCTCTTGACACCATTCAACTTCTGAAGCACGGATTCAATAGAGACTGAACATGATGCACATTCAACTCCCTGTATTCTAAAAATTATGGTTGTAACTCTTTGATCCACATTACTAGCTGATCTAGAACCACCTAAATTAACAGCATTAGATTGTTGCAGTAATGGTAACCTCATATCGTCCCTCGAATTATTCCCCATTCCTGCAACGCAAAATTAAAAAAATATTGCAATTATGAACAACTGATCACAATATTTATTTCAGGTGATCAGATTTACTACCGAGCGGTTACTAGTAACCGCTTGTGGTTATAACCCTAAGTCCCTAGTAACCATATAATCAGTTAATCACCAACTGAAACGTTGCAATGGTTCAGCCGCGTATATATAGAAGTCATCTGGACGTCTAACTCTAAGAAATCTCAGACAAAATAACCTCTCATTCTTAGATAAAACTTTATGTATTATCCGATTATTGATTTCGTTTACAAACTAAATAATTCAATCTGAAAGTGATCTCCACACGATTCAAAAAGTATACAAGTCGGTCTGATTAAACCGAAATCTCAAAACCTACAATCATTAGGTCGAATCACGATTTTTAACTGCATTAGGGATTAGCAGCATGCTGTCATGAGTCATGACATCAATCCTCATGTATATATGCACTAATAATGCAGCAATCACAATACATTTA
Organism: Ambrosia trifida; assembly: GCA_028751855.1. Lineage (NCBI taxonomy): Eukaryota > Viridiplantae > Streptophyta > Magnoliopsida > Asterales > Asteraceae > Ambrosia > Ambrosia trifida. Next base: position 141,561,828 of record CM054125.1, read on the forward strand.
TTTACAAACACTAATTAACAGTGAATAATAATATTCTAACAGTATATCAGTCTAATTAATTACTTTATGAAGCTAATGAACTTAAATAGTTTATCCAAATCTATTGTTTCATTGACAAATTAAACGTCAGCAATTAAATTAAATAATTAATAAGAAACTGGATAATGTGATCGCTAGATATATGACGTAAGCAAGAGCTATTGTACCTATCGTCAACGTGTTGGTGATTAGGGTTTTGCAGGAGAAGATGATGAATGAATGAAGTTTGAGGATTCAAAAAAGGTTTATAAATGAGTGTATATATAGCCAACCAAAAGCATCGCTGCAGTCACCGCGCCAAGTGTGTTTTTGTTTTCTTCTTTAATTTTTTCTATTTAAAAAAAAAAAAAGTAATTTTAATAACGTGTGATTCTAGTATTTTTTTTAACGGCTAACGAATCCTTTAAGTGGAGTGGGCTACTGATGAAATTCACTATATTGGAATACGTTTGTTAACGAAACCGTGGAAAATTCACACCCCACGTGACTTGTGGTAGATTTTTTTTTATACAATAAACGTTGAGTTTTATCTATTTCTAAAATAGACGTCCAAAACCAACCAATTTCGTAACTTCAGATAAGCTCTACCGGATAAGGAGATAAACCATGAAAAGTACTATGGTTAATATTTAGTCCATGATTTTATACTACATGTTGTGGAGCTATGGAGTACCATATCAGTAGGGTGCGGACGCAAATATTATTGGAGATTATGATCATTTGACTAGTCAAATAGTCAAAGTGGACCTTATTATTATAGTCAAAGTCATTCTTACATTATGCCCTCATGACTAGCTCCTTGTCTTGTGCCCAAAGATTAGTCACTTCACATTTTATGTATTTCCTATAAATTGTAGCATGTCATTCCATTGTAATCGTACCAAATATTACTATCAATAACAAAACCATTCTATCTATACACTTCTTGTATTGTAGGGCTGAAACAAATAAATGAAACCCAGATAGAAAATCGCTTCCGCTAGATTTCTATATGGTATCAGAGCAGTGTTCATGATCCTGGAACAATCTGCTAAAAAAATCTACTTTTTCAAAAGAATTGATTAAAAATAATAATAAAAAAAAAATGGGAGGATGTGACGGGCGAAAGGACGATGGAAAAAATTGAAAACCAAGAAAAAGAAAAGTCGGGTTCAAATCTACAAGCCCGCAAGAAAAAAAAAAGTTGAGTTCTTTGAACTCGCGAGAAAAATAAAAGTCGGGTTCTTTGAACCCGCAAGAAGAAAAAGTCGGGTTCCTTTGAGCCCGCGAGAAGAAAAGTTGAGTTCTTTGAACTCGCGAGAAGAAAAGTCGAGTTCTTTGAACTCGCAAGAAGAAAAGTCGGGTTCGTCGAACTCGCAAGAAGAAAAGTCGGGTTCTTTGACTCGCAAGAAGAAAAGTCGGGTTCCTTTGAGCCCGCAAGAAGAAAAGTCGGGTCCAAATCTATCAGCACGCAAGAAAAACAAACACTCCAACTTGAAGAGGAGTTATCGAAAAGAAAAAAATATTACTTGGCAAGTTGGACGTTATTAGCATACACGCTCCAACTTGAGGGGGAGTATTGGAGATTATGACCATTTGACTAGTCAAATAGTCAAAGTGGGCCTTATTATTATAGTCAAAGTCATCCTTACATTATGCCCTCATGACTAGCTCATTGTCTTGTGCCCAAAGATTAGTCATTTCCCATTTTATATATGTAACAACCGGCAAAAATAAGGTAATTCCGTACAATTAATTAATATATGATTAACGTAATTAAATGCAATTATGTGTGATTTAATTATCAAGGCCTTAGGGAATAGCAATTTCCAAATAGTGCATAGGAATGCATACGTTTAATGGTAAAGCATGATTGGATCATGTGCGAATAAGCCATCCGGTACGGATGTTGGCAATTACCCGGTAATAATTAAATAAACGAAACGAATCCCGGACACCCAGGATATAAAATAAAGGGTATTTTCATAAGATATAATGAGTTTTGGAACTCCAAAACCATAAATGAAAACGTCTTGTACAAATCTCCCGGTAACGAATAAAGTGCGCGTATCGCACCCGATACGCGTATAACTCGTAATTTCACCCGGTAAAAGCCTAAATAATCAATCAACGCTTAAAATAGACTATATTTAAGTGTTATTTAAGGTATATTTAATGTCCGGATAACGCGTGATTAAAACCCGAAAAACACCCGAACGACACCCGAACGACGGGGGATTAAACATAACAATTAATGGGTTAATATTTGAAGTGGTGGACCCCACCCAAACCCCTCTAGGGGCCGGCCTAAAGGCCAAAAATAATGTTATTCAAGTGTTAATAATAATAATTATAAGATCTTAGATAAAGCATGCAACATAAGACAAAGGGTGTAAGATAAAGTGTATGTAAACATTTGTACTAAGTAAGCTACTTTCTTGTCCCCTCTTTCTAAATTTCGGCCATAGGCCACTAAGGGCCAAGACAAACTCTAAAACATCATTTCACAAGTGTGCATGCATATATGTGAAGTCTTGTATATAGATATAATGATGCCTTAGAAAGATTGATCAAGATTTGCAAGCAATCCTACTTACATACATACATATACACGGCCACATTCATACACACACATATCTCCCTTTCAAAAATCTCCCAAGTACACTCATAATCTTCCATAAGATATCTCAAATCTTTAGCATCATTACATGAGTTGGATATATAATAACATGTGTTAGAGACTTGAAGCATCAAAGCAAAACACTCTTTCTTCTCCCCTCTCTTGGCCGTGAGTTTGTATACACCCACACACATTGTTCTTTCAAGTTTTTACTTCTCCAAAATACTTCAAATCATCCATCATTCAAACCCCTTTTGTGTGTTTCAAGAGCTTGGAGCTAAACCACTAGGAAGAACACACTAAACCCCTCTCAAAACCAAGGTTTTTGTCTTCCCTAGCCTTGTGCTAGTAGTAAGCTTCTTAATCTTGTTTTTGATTGTTATTTTTCATGTATGTGTTCCTAGTAGCAAGTTGTACATGAAGGGTTTAAAAATGGTTTTGAACATAATCTTTAATAGGTTTTCATGTGTAAAATGAAAGGTTAAAGATATAGAAATAAACCATGGATTTGATGATGATGATATATTAGTCTTGAAAATATATGAAGTTTACATATAAGACTAAGTAGGATGATGTTTTGGTTAATATTTTGAGATGAACTTGAATAAGTTAAAACTAACTTTAATTCATCTTACTATGATCATCTAAGTTCTAATATGTGGTAAAACATGTTAGAAGTTCATAAATGAATAAGATGGAAAATTAAAGTTAACTCACTTAGATGAATGAAATTTTGATAAAATGGACAAATACATAAAACACACATATAATTAGTCTTTCATATGGAATATAAGACTAACATAAGTGTTTTGATACAAAAATAACTTACCAATAAAAAGTTGAATCTTCAAAGTTAACTATTTTGAGTGAAAAATGCCAACTTTGAAAGTTAGAATAGAAAAATGCAACTTTTGTAAGTTAAGGGACTAAAGTTGTAACTTTGAAAGTTAAGGGACTAAAATGGACATTTTAGAAACTATTAGTCCAAAAATACAAGTATGGAAAGTTTGGTGTCAAGAATGTAAGTATTAAAGTCTAAGGATGATTTTTGTAAATACTAGTAGAAATACTTGGGTATTTTGTACAAAGGTGTATTTTTGAAAGTTATAAAATACAAAGGGTTTTAACATAAGGATTTTTATAAAATAGAGGTTTTATAAAAATATTAAACAAACTTGGGAAACTTACACAAAAATGAATACTTTTATATAAATGGGAATATAAAAGTGTTGGAAACATTTTTGTAGTTAAGTTGACAAGTTGGGTTAAAAATACATAAGTATTTTAACCATCCAAGTAACATGTGAAAATAGGAAGAAATATGGTTAAATATTTCTATAAAATACATGTTGGGAAAAAACTTGGAAAAATTAACTAATCAAGTTAAGATATCGAACTAAAACGTATTGACAAACCATAACCGGACAAAATATGAGAAAAATGCCATTGCGGCAAGATGAGAAAAATATATATTTTAAGAGGTAAAATATATATATGCTTGGGTGAAAATAAATAAACACTTTCCTAAGTGTTGGAGGAAAAATTCGTGGGAGAAACACTTGACGTAAACAAATAAGACGTTAAAAACAAACATATATACTTAACAAGAAAAATTACACATTTATATATACTTGTACGCTCGTCTCGGTAAAATTCTAGTGTATCTACTTAATGGGAAAGTAGATGTGCGGGAAGGAAAGCCGCGACGAGAAGACAAGGACATATATATGTGTATGTCGTATCAACGAAATCCTAGTATATTTATTTGAATGGGAAAATAAATATACGGTGTGGTGAGTTGAATCGGACGTTAAGAATATACGATCGAACGACAAAATCTTAGCATATTTGTTTAAATGGGAAAACAAATGTGTGGCAAAGTGAGTCGGGTCGAGGATTGAAATATATATTATATCGAGCGATGCGATCTTGAGTATAATTATTTAAATGGGAAAATAATTATATGTTAAGTGAAGTCGAGTCGATGATAATAAGATACAAGTTGTGGAAATATTAACAAGAGTAATATATAACTTGTAACACAAAGGGTAATGTAACGCCAACAACACCTAGGATACACGCTTAATTAAACGGGATTTGGAACAACTTGTGGTCGGGAGTTGGGTGTACAACTTGCCAAGGCACATGCACTATAGGAATAGTGGCTTATACGTTTAGGACGTTGTAGGTGCAAGACCACCCTTTGCTATTCACCTTATTGAGCCAGACGCAGTATCAGGTGAGTTTCACGGCCCCATTTTAAACTATTTTTACGTTTTCCGGGGGAAAGATATGTTAGGGATAGTGTTTGACGGATTTAATACTTGAGGTGTGACCGCCACTCGGGGTTGAGTCCTCGCCTCTATAATCATTTGTTCAGGGAATTGAAACCGGAGGAATATTCGAATAGTACTATTGGTGCCTGACAAGGCCCACCCCTAATCGATAGCGTCGATTATGCATTAGGTTATGCCTGGGGTGCAAATATTCTGAACTTAAGTCGTGGGAAACCGAGTAACGACTTGGAGCGGGGCACAATTATTTTATGTCTTGGTTTGATTATAGTCTCAAGTAGATTTATAGGAATTTGCAACTCCTATATATATTGTCATAACATGGTATTCCCAAGTATTCAAGTTTTAGAAACTAAAAACCTGTGAACTCACCAATATATTTATATTGACGAAACTTTTTAAACATATCTTTCAGGTAATTAGAAGACGAAAGATCAGGCAGGCAGGGTCGGGGAATCTCCATGCGACGTCAGGCTTTTGTGGGGTTTCACCTTTATTTCCCAAGGCATTGGGATATATTTGAGAAACCTCTAAGTTTATTTCAAAAACAATTATCTTTTGTGTAATGTTTAAAACTGATTCGACGTCATAATAAATGACCCATTTTCTTTAAATTACTTGTGTTTAGCCATAACCTTGACTTTATGCTTTTGAACCGTCGCGCCACGTGTTTCCGCCTTTGTCGTGGTGTGACAGAACGTGGTATCAGAGCCAAGGTTATAGCGAACTAGAGTATTTTCTTTAAAAACTAGACTATAACCGGATTTGGTTCTAAAGATAAAGTTTTCAAAAGAAAATGTACATGGTTTTAAATAAAAGTAATTTTCAAGAAGCATTGGGCATGAGGAGATTCCGACCAAGCCAGCCATGAGTATTGTTATGCTTTAACGTAAAATTAGAAGTTAGGAAGGTTACTATAGAGTAAAGCCATAACTGTCTAATCTAAATAAATCATATATATATGTACGGTTCTTTTGCCAGGATGTCGGACGCGGGAAGTATAGCGCCTAGTGTTGACAGCAGTATCCAGATTATACCCGCACCTCCGCCGGAGCCAGTCGAGTTGGTTGTACTCGATGCGGAAGAAGACGACGTAGAGATGGACGTCGCAGGAGGGTCAGACGACGACTCAGACGAGACAGATCCTAGCGAGGATCCTGACTGGACACCGGCCGTGGTCGACGCACCACAGCCCATCGTACCGGCCGCACCTTTGGCCGTACGCCCCGTTCGTGCCATCAGGGACTTCCCTGACGGCTGTGCCGGTCCTTCGCGACCAGTTCCCGCCCAGTCAGACGCAGCAGAGTCTCCTTTCCAGGCTCACGCCGAGCACGAGCCGGCACCGGTACCCCACATTCACGTACCTGCTGGTATGAGACTCCTACCCATTCCCCGTGGAAGAAACGGATGGATATCCGACGACTCAGATGACGAGTCGGTAGGTTCAGTAGGGCACATGCTGGTGCCCGAGATTCAGGCTGCCCAGGAGGAGCCAGTGGCTCCCATGCTAGAGGACGCCCCAGCGGACCCCATAGCCCCACCAGCACCCGAGCCCCTACCCCAGGAAGAGCCAGCACCAGCCGCACTTATACACGAGGGTAGTCCCGCCCGTAGCTCTGAGCTACATAGGGCAGGCTTGGAGGCCTTCGCCACTGCGAGCCCTCCCACACCCCCTGTAGTGGTGTCCACTCCAGAGTGGGCCACTGTTTCTGAGCCACTGATAGCCCCCCTAGCTGAGCCCATGCCACCACCCACCATTGCCATGACTATGCCTATCCCCACCATACCCAGCATGACACCTGCACCATACCCTCTAGGTGCAGGGGACCCTTATCTGATGCCACACCACTTTTCCATCAGACCACCCAGTTTCTTACTGCCCCACATACCAGTACCATTCCCCTTCGGGCCATTCCCATCCACACACCCAGACATACCCGGACCATCCCAGCCACCCAGGACGACACCCTTGTCTGGACCAGCATGGTCCACTGCCATCACACTAGAGCGGGATTTTCAGACTCTCGCTGATACGGTGCAGCGCACCGTAACACAGGTGGAGCATCAGACACGTCTGATGTGGACGAGGATGATAGATGCGCGGGATGCTTTGGCGCATTACGCGGAGGAGTTGCTGAGCCTGGACGCTCAGTGCGGTATCACAGGGGATGCGCACTTTGCGCATCGACATTTCTTGTACGAGCGTATCATGAAGATCAGTATGACGATCAGTACGCACGCGCCGCAGTACCAGTACCCCCCGCCACCGCCACAGTAGGATATATTGGGGATGCACTGAAGACGCACCAGATTATGTATATACTAGCAGCACTATGGTAGTACAGCACGGGTTATGACACTCGTCTGCATTTTGCCCAGCCGTACGGGTATTACGGCGTATGATATGATGTTTTATTATTTCAAAAGCAATGTGTTGTATGAGAAGTGTATTCTCCATTTTGTATTATGAACAAGCATTGTAATGACATTATTGAAATTAATGAAAAATCTTATTATTATGGTGAAATATGTTGTTGCTTACTCCATGTGTTGTGGTTTGTATATTTGTGTGGTGATGTTGTGTTGATTCCTATTTATATTTATGTATGATGTGTTGGTATGTTGTGCGATGATATGGTGTTGATTATTGTGTTCATGCTTTGGTTTGTTATTTATGCTTTGTATTGTATAAATGTTTGCCAAATTAACCTTTGATAATTATTATTGAAGAAAATGGCACCTGCCACCCGAAGCAACAGTGGTGCAGACGGACTGCCCACAACACCGGCTGAGCTCGAAACTATGATTTCTGAACGAATAGCCCGTGCCATCGCTGAACACGAAGCCGCACGCTCTGAACACTCCCATGACAGGACAGGGAGTGAGCGACGTGAGACCTCCCCCAGTGGTAAGAGGTTTATAAATAAATGAAAAAGCGATGGGAGAATATTTCACAAACTCCTATCCCATAATAACATACTATGTTACTATTACAGGGACAGCCTCGGGAGAGCGCGGCTGCACTTTTAAGGCTTTCTTGGACTGTAAGCCACTAAACTTCAGCGGCACTGAGGGTTCCATAGGCCTGGTCAAATGGTTCGAAAAGACCGAGGCAGTTATCCGCATCAGCGGGTGTACCCCTCGACAGTCTGTCATGTACGCCACTAATCTGTTCTTGGATCAAGCGCTAACTTGGTGGAACGGCCAAGTACAGTCCTTAGGAGATGATGTTGCATACTCTCTATCATGGGCGGCACTGAAAGAATTGATGACAGCCGAATACCGCCCGGCAAGTGAAGTTCAGAAGTTGGAGACCGAATTCTGGAACCTCACCATGATAGGAGCAGACGTCACTGGGTATACGTCAAGATTTCATGATCTCGCACGACTGGTACCTCGCCTGGTTACACCAGAGAAGAACAAAGTGGAGCGATACCTATTCGGGCTAGCACCACAGATTCGCAGCATGGTCACCTCTTCCAAACCCACGACCATGCGCGAGGCAATTGATCTGGCACTGAGTCTGACTGAGGATGCTATCCGCATGGGTACCTTAATCCGCCAAGTTTCTGGGTTGAAAATTTCTGAAGCAAGTAGTGTTGAGGACAAGAAACAAGGATCAAGTTCAGCGGTTGCGACTAATGATCAGGGTAACGGGCAAAGGTTTGGGAAAAGGAAGAGAGATGAAGGGAAAAGGGATCGAGCATCGGGAAGCTCGAACAAGAAAGGAAAGGGTTATGCCGCCACAGGACGTGGTAATAATAACAACAACAAACAGGGAAACCAAGGGAGGAACAATGGATTGACTTGCGGGAAGTGCCACCGCACCGGGCACAAGACTGAAGAGTGCCGATCTGGAGCACCAAAGAACGGAGGGGCCAGACCCTGTTTTGCATGTGGGTCATTGGACCATTGGAAGAAAGATTGCCCCAAAGTCAACAATCAGGCCCGTGGCCGGGCATTTGTTATTGGAGCCGGTGACGCACGGCAAGACCCCAATGTGGTCACTGGTACGTTTCCTCTAAATGGTCATTATGCCTCTGTATTATTTGATACCGGTGCTGACTTTAGCTTCGTATCCATTGAGTTTAAAAGACTACTTGGTTTAAAAACTAGCAAACTAGATACACCCTACTCTATAGAACTGGCTAATGGTAAAACTATTGAAACGAGAGAGGTAGCTAAAGATTGTAAGTTAGAACTCTGTGGGCACGAGTTTGGGATTGATCTATTACCGGTCGTATTGGGAAGTTTTGACATCGTTGTTGGCATGGATTGGTTGTCCGCGCACCGTGCCATTGTGGTTTGCAACGATAAGATTATTCAGGTTCCCCTCGCAAGCGGTGAAACTCTCTCAATTCAAGGGGAAAGACACGGGACGCCATTAAGGATTATTTCGAGCATGAAGGCTCGTAAGTGTCTGAGAAAAGGGCTTGTCGCATTCTTGGCACACGTAGTGGACAGGAAGGCCGACGAGCGAAAGTTGGAAGACATTCCAGTCGCCAGAGATTTTCCGGATGTATTTCCAGAAGATTTGCCGGGGTTACCGCCACCTCGACAAGTCGAGTTCCGCATCGACCTCGTTCCCGGAGCAGCTCCTGTGGCACGATCGCCATACCGCCTAGCTCCATCAGAGATGCAGGAACTGTCCAGCCAGCTACAAGAATTATTGGACAAAGGTTTTATAAGACCGAGTTTCTCACCTTGGGGAGCTCCCGTCTTATTTGTGAAGAAGAAGGATGGCACATTTCGCATGTGCATCGACTATCGAGAGCTGAACAAGCTAACCATCAAGAATCGCTATCCTCTCCCCAGGATCGACGATTTATTTGATCAGCTCCAAGGTTCCAGCTATTACTCCAAGATCGATTTGAGGTCAGGCTATCACCAGTTGCGTATACAAAAAGAAGATGTACCAAAGACGGCCTTCAGAACCCGGTATGGACACTATGAATTTTTGGTAATGCCGTTCGGCTTGACCAACGCACCAGCGGTTTTCATGGACCTAATGAACCGCGTGTGTAAGCCATACCTGGACAAATTCGTCATTGTCTTCATCGACGATATTTTGATCTATTCACGTACGAAAGAAGACCACGAGGATCACCTTCGGTTAATTCTTGAAGTATTACGCAAAGAGAAGCTCTATGCTAAATTCTCGAAATGTGACTTTTGGATTCGGGAAGTTCACTTTTTAGGTCACGTGGTAAACGAGAAGGGCATACACGTTGATCCAGCCAAGATCGAGGCGATTGAAAATTGGGAAGCACCTCGAACTCCTACCGAAGTACGACAATTTCTAGGCCTCGCGGGTTATTACAGAAGGTTCATCGAGAACTTTTCAAAGATAGCGCAAGCTTTAACCATGTTAACCCAGAAAGACAAGAAATTTGAGTGGACGGAAAAGCAAGAGGCAGCATTCCAATTGTTGAAAGACAAGTTATGTGGCGCTCCGATACTGTCACTTCCAGACGGTACGGAAGACTTTGTGGTTTACTGTGATGCCTCACATCAAGGTTTGGGTTGTGTATTGATGCAGCGAGAAGAAGTAATAGCTTATGCCTCCAGGCAACTGAAAATCCATGAGAAGAACTACACTACACACGATTTGGAGTTGGGTGCAGTGGTGTTCGCTCTCAAGATATGGAGGCACTATCTGTACGGAACCAAGTGCACGATTTTCACTGATCACAAGAGTTTACAGCACATCTTCGATCAGAAGGATTTGAATATGCGACAACGGCGATGGGTGGAATTATTAAACGATTACGATTGTGAGATAAAGTACCATCCCGGTAAGGCGAACGTCGTAGCCGACGCCTTGAGTCGTAAGGAACGGGTTAAACCATTGCGTGTTCGAACTTTGGGATTGACTATCCACACGAATATGACCGAACGAATTCGTGAAGCTCAAGTTAACGCCCTCAAACCCGAGAATGTCAAAGGTGAAAGGTTACGAAAGATGATTGATTCATTGGAACCAAAAGCGGACCAGACATTGTATTTCATGAATAGAATTTGGGTTCCAGTATATGGTGGTTTGCGTGAGCTAGTATTGGCCGAAGCTCACAGTTCTAGATATTCGGTCCACCCGGGCGCAGACAAGATGTTCCACGACTTGAAGGAACTTTATTGGTGGCCGAATTTCAAAAGGGATATAGCAGCCTATGTTGCGCGATGTTTGACTTGTGCAAAGGTCAAGGCTGAGCACCAGAGACCTTCCGGTTTGCTCCAGCAACCGGAAATACCGGAATGGAAATGGGAACGAATCACCATGGATTTCATTACCAAGTTACCTAAGACAACAAGCGGCCATGATATGATCTGGGTAATCGTAGATCGATTGACGAAATCTGCGCACTTCCTCCCGATACGCGAAACGGACAGGTTGGAGAAACTGACCCGTTTGTACATTAAGGAGGTGGTATCTAAACACGGTGTACCTGTTTCTATCATCTCCGATCGAGATAGTCGTTTCACGTCAAGATTTTGGGAAAGTTTAAATGAAGCCCTCGGTACTCGCCTCGACATGAGCACCGCATATCACCCCCAAACGGATGGTCAAAGTGAACGAACCATCCAAACCTTGGAAGATATGCTACGGGCATGCGCGATTGATTTCGGAGGCAATTGGGATACGCACTTGCCATTGGTAGAATTTTCTTATAACAACAGTTATCATACGAGCATTCAAGCTGCACCGTTTGAAGCTTTATATGGACGCAAGTGCCGATCGCCATTATGTTGGGCGGAAGTTGGGGAAAAGCAACTCACCGGGCCCGAAATTGTTCAAGAGACCACGGATAAGGTCTTTTTGATAAAAGAACGTCTCAAAGCGGCCCGGGACCGCCAGAAAAGCTATGCTGATATGAGGCGAAAACCTTTAGAGTTTCAAGTTGGAGACAGGGTCCTACTGAAAGTGTCACCTTGGAAAGGTGTCGCGCGCTTTGGGAAGCGCGGGAAGCTGAACCCGCGATATATTGGACCATTCAAAGTCTTGTCCAGGGTAGGCACAGTGGCATACAAGCTCGAGTTGCCTCAGGAGCTTAGTGGAATACACGACACGTTTCATGTGTCGAACTTGAAAAAGTGCCTATCCGACGAAACTCTCATTATTCCTGCTGACGAGATCCAGATTGACGACAAGTTACATTTTGTGGAAGAACCAATCGAGGTAACTGATTGGAAGGTCCAAAAATTAAGGCGCAGCAAGATCAGGTTGGTCAAAGTGCGCTGGAATGCCAAGCGTGGACCGGAGTTCACGTGGGAAAGGCTGGACCGGATGAAGCAAAAATACCCCGCCCTATTCGAGAAGACACCTGTACCGGAGAACTTGAAGTGAATTCCGGGACGGAATTCTCTTAACGGGGGGAGAATGTAACAACCGGCAAAAATAAGGTAATTCCGTACAATTAATTAATATATGATTAACGTAATTAAATGCAATTATGTGTGATTTAATTATCAAGGCCTTAGGGAATAGCAATTTCCAAATAGTGCATAGGAATGCATACGTTTAATGGTAAAGCATGATTGGATCATGTGCGAATAAGCCATCCGGTACGGATGTTGGCAATTACCCGGTAATAATTAAATAAACGAAACGAATCCCGGACACCCAGGATATAAAATAAAGGGTATTTTCATAAGATATAATGAGTTTTGGAACTCCAAAACCATAAATGAAAACGTCTTGTACAAATCTCCCGGTAACGAATAAAGTGCGCGTATCGCACCCGATACGCGTATAACTCGTAATTTCACCCGGTAAAAGCCTAAATAATCAATCAACGCTTAAAATAGACTATATTTAAGTGTTATTTAAGGTATATTTAATGTCCGGATAACGCGTGATTAAAACCCGAAAAACACCCGAACGACACCCGAACGACGGGGGATTAAACATAACAATTAATGGGTTAATATTTGAAGTGGTGGACCCCACCCAAACCCCTCTAGGGGCCGGCCTAAAGGCCAAAAATAATGTTATTCAAGTGTTAATAATAATAATTATAAGATCTTAGATAAAGCATGCAACATAAGACAAAGGGTGTAAGATAAAGTGTATGTAAACATTTGTACTAAGTAAGCTACTTTCTTGTCCCCTCTTTCTAAATTTCGGCCATAGGCCACTAAGGGCCAAGACAAACTCTAAAACATCATTTCACAAGTGTGCATGCATATATGTGAAGTCTTGTATATAGATATAATGATGCCTTAGAAAGATTGATCAAGATTTGCAAGCAATCCTACTTACATACATACATATACACGGCCACATTCATACACACACATATCTCCCTTTCAAAAATCTCCCAAGTACACTCATAATCTTCCATAAGATATCTCAAATCTTTAGCATCATTACATGAGTTGGATATATAATAACATGTGTTAGAGACTTGAAGCATCAAAGCAAAACACTCTTTCTTCTCCCCTCTCTTGGCCGTGAGTTTGTATACACCCACACACATTGTTCTTTCAAGTTTTTACTTCTCCAAAATACTTCAAATCATCCATCATTCAAACCCCTTTTGTGTGTTTCAAGAGCTTGGAGCTAAACCACTAGGAAGAACACACTAAACCCCTCTCAAAACCAAGGTTTTTGTCTTCCCTAGCCTTGTGCTAGTAGTAAGCTTCTTAATCTTGTTTTTGATTGTTATTTTTCATGTATGTGTTCCTAGTAGCAAGTTGTACATGAAGGGTTTAAAAATGGTTTTGAACATAATCTTTAATAGGTTTTCATGTGTAAAATGAAAGGTTAAAGATATAGAAATAAACCATGGATTTGATGATGATGATATATTAGTCTTGAAAATATATGAAGTTTACATATAAGACTAAGTAGGATGATGTTTTGGTTAATATTTTGAGATGAACTTGAATAAGTTAAAACTAACTTTAATTCATCTTACTATGATCATCTAAGTTCTAATATGTGGTAAAACATGTTAGAAGTTCATAAATGAATAAGATGGAAAATTAAAGTTAACTCACTTAGATGAATGAAATTTTGATAAAATGGACAAATACATAAAACACACATATAATTAGTCTTTCATATGGAATATAAGACTAACATAAGTGTTTTGATACAAAAATAACTTACCAATAAAAAGTTGAATCTTCAAAGTTAACTATTTTGAGTGAAAAATGCCAACTTTGAAAGTTAGAATAGAAAAATGCAACTTTTGTAAGTTAAGGGACTAAAGTTGTAACTTTGAAAGTTAAGGGACTAAAATGGACATTTTAGAAACTATTAGTCCAAAAATACAAGTATGGAAAGTTTGGTGTCAAGAATGTAAGTATTAAAGTCTAAGGATGATTTTTGTAAATACTAGTAGAAATACTTGGGTATTTTGTACAAAGGTGTATTTTTGAAAGTTATAAAATACAAAGGGTTTTAACATAAGGATTTTTATAAAATAGAGGTTTTATAAAAATATTAAACAAACTTGGGAAACTTACACAAAAATGAATACTTTTATATAAATGGGAATATAAAAGTGTTGGAAACATTTTTGTAGTTAAGTTGACAAGTTGGGTTAAAAATACATAAGTATTTTAACCATCCAAGTAACATGTGAAAATAGGAAGAAATATGGTTAAATATTTCTATAAAATACATGTTGGGAAAAAACTTGGAAAAATTAACTAATCAAGTTAAGATATCGAACTAAAACGCATTGACAAACCATAACCGGACAAAATATGAGAAAAATGCCATTGCGGCAAGATGAGAAAAATATATATTTTAAGAGGTAAAATATATATATGCTTGGGTGAAAATAAATAAACACTTTCCTAAGTGTTGGAGGAAAAATTCGTGGGAGAAACACTTGACGTAAACAAATAAGACGTTAAAAACAAACATATATACTTAACAAGAAAAATTACACATTTATATATACTTGTACGCTCGTCTCGGTAAAATTCTAGTGTATCTACTTAATGGGAAAGTAGATGTGCGGGAAGGAAAGCCGCGACGAGAAGACAAGGACATATATATGTGTATGTCGTATCAACGAAATCCTAGTATATTTATTTGAATGGGAAAATAAATATACGGTGTGGTGAGTTGAATCGGACGTTAAGAATATACGATCGAACGACAAAATCTTAGCATATTTGTTTAAATGGGAAAACAAATGTGTGGCAAAGTGAGTCGGGTCGAGGATTGAAATATATATTATATCGAGCGATGCGATCTTGAGTATAATTATTTAAATGGGAAAATAATTATATGTTAAGTGAAGTCGAGTCGATGATAATAAGATACAAGTTGTGGAAATATTAACAAGAGTAATATATAACTTGTAACACAAAGGGTAATGTAACGCCAACAACACCTAGGATACACGCTTAATTAAACGGGATTTGGAACAACTTGTGGTCGGGAGTTGGGTGTACAACTTGCCAAGGCACATGCACTATAGGAATAGTGGCTTATACGTTTAGGACGTTGTAGGTGCAAGACCACCCTTTGCTATTCACCTTATTGAGCCAGACGCAGTATCAGGTGAGTTTCACGGCCCCATTTTAAACTATTTTTACGTTTTCCGGGGGAAAGATATGTTAGGGATAGTGTTTGACGGATTTAATACTTGAGGTGTGACCGCCACTCGGGGTTGAGTCCTCGCCTCTATAATCATTTGTTCAGGGAATTGAAACCGGAGGAATATTCGAATAGTACTATTGGTGCCTGACAAGGCCCACCCCTAATCGATAGCGTCGATTATGCATTAGGTTATGCCTGGGGTGCAAATATTCTGAACTTAAGTCGTGGGAAACCGAGTAACGACTTGGAGCGGGGCACAATTATTTTATGTCTTGGTTTGATTATAGTCTCAAGTAGATTTATAGGAATTTGCAACTCCTATATATATTGTCATAACATGGTATTCCCAAGTATTCAAGTTTTAGAAACTAAAAACCTGTGAACTCACCAATATATTTATATTGACGAAACTTTTTAAACATATCTTTCAGGTAATTAGAAGACGAAAGATCAGGCAGGCAGGGTCGGGGAATCTCCATGCGACGTCAGGCTTTTGTGGGGTTTCACCTTTATTTCCCAAGGCATTGGGATATATTTGAGAAACCTCTAAGTTTATTTCAAAAACAATTATCTTTTGTGTAATGTTTAAAACTGATTCGACGTCATAATAAATGACCCATTTTCTTTAAATTACTTGTGTTTAGCCATAACCTTGACTTTATGCTTTTGAACCGTCGCGCCACGTGTTTCCGCCTTTGTCGTGGTGTGACAATATATTTCCTATAAATTGTAGCATGTCATTCCATTGTAATTGTATCAAATATTACTATTAATAACAAAACCATTCTATCTCTACACTTCTTGTATCAAAACCACCTAGCCGCTTTGAGAGTCGGTGGCTAGAAATCAAGTAGCCCTTGGCTCCAGGGCTAAATAAAACCAAATAGAAAAACGCTTCCGCTTGATTTATATAAACATTGTCGTGGAGGGGTGCAAGGGCCGGGTGTGAGAGGTTTCACGGGTGCAAGAGTGGAGAAGGTGAATGGTGGGGGTGCCTCGATGGTGGTGCTCAACGTTTGAAAGGGAAGGGAAGGCTAGTGGTCGTGATTCACCACAACATTCATTGGTGTAAACTGTGAAAAGTCTCACTATTTACATTGTCTATTTCTTTTTCACATTTGACATCTCCTCACAACACATAGTCTTACACATGTTTTCATTTGATTGGTTCAGTTATGGTCCTCGATGTACTTTACGTTAGTTTGCGTATCAGTTAGTTCTGAGTTGTCTTAGCAAGCGGTTGTTGTTTGGCGGAACATGATTGGCCGAAAATCAAAATTTATATTTTGTCTAAACCTAAAATCCAATGTTTACTTTCGTAATTTTGTTAGGCAACAAGTCATGATTTTTCCTTTTTTAAATAGCTTCCATTTTTTGTTTGTAAAAGAGAATTATATACATCCTGTTATAGTATTTAAATCAGACAGGTAACACCCCAATAATCTATAGTGATCCTTGTTTCAACAAATTTTATACTTTCCGTTTCTTGACCAATTTTCCTTTGATGAGCTTTAAATTTGTATTGCTATAATAACTTGTTTAACGTAACATATGTAATAAAATTAACAAAATTTTATAAATTTCAGCAAAATGTTTTTAAAAATATTATAGATTTCTTTTATAAAAAAAAAACATAAATTAAAAGTAAAAGATATTAGTTTGAAGGAATCGTTTTCTTTTCGGCTTCCATCGGCATGGGAGGTCTCTTTATCTTTTATAAAAACGCCATTTCCCACTAAAGATGATAACGTTCATTTTTTTTTTTTGCCTTTTTTATCCACTCGATAAACTTTCTTTTGCCTTTTAACCAATCTACTATGATTTACCTTTTCTAGGTTCAGTATCTAAACTTTTTAGAATATGTGTTGTGGCTAGAGATGAACCACAACTTTATTGAATTATATTGTGTTAAGTACGTGTTCATGTGGCATTGACTCGTGATCGCGGACTGTTAGCTTGATCCCATTGTGGGTCAAGGTGAGCGGACCTTTTTTTACCAAATAATAATATTAAACATAAATATTTTACCAAACATTTTTTAAAACATAGCATTAAATAAAAAAAAAGAAATACGTTGCACTAAAAAACATTACATTAAAAAAAGTTACACTAAAAAAAACCTAATGTAAGGTTGAGGTTGAGCGTAACATTTGTCACGCCGAAACGCAGTGAAAGTCATGCCCAACCTCCGAAAGGTACTCCACGTGCGTAAAAGCTGGTAGCACGTCTTCTTTTTCCCCGGGGAGATCTCTGCAGACCTTTTTGTACGCGATTTCGAAGTTTTTACATTTCGATTTCAAATCCTCGTACTTGTGAGAGATCGAATCACAAGTACGTTTGGTACCCCCGACAAGGTTACCAAACTCCTCTAGGACCTTTCCCTACTGCGGTCCGCGGCTACGAGATCCCCGGCTTGTTGAGGTGCCGTCACCATGCACTTGATTATAAGCGATTACTAACGCTAGTTCTTCCTCCTCGGTCCATTGCGCCATGATTTTGGTTGATTTTGAAGATAAAGATTTGAAAAAGGTTGAAGGTTTGAAGAAGGACGTTGTTTTGGTGAAGACGGGTGGTAATAAATATATAATAGTAAAAGTGTAATAAATGAAAATAGGTAAAAAAAATATTTTTTTTTAAATTCAAACGGTTAGTTGCCCGCTAACAGACGCGATAGCCATCGCGTGTGGTCACTCACGTCAGCTCTCACGCATGGGTGCTACCGCGCGCACAATCTACATGGCTAAAATTATGACTCGCGGGCCACAACACATCCTCTTACAAAATTGCAAATGTAGGTGACATAAATTCATAAAATTAATAGTTTTATCTTTTTTTGTTATTTGTGATAATTCACTTTTCAAAATACAAAGCCTGCCTCGTTTTATTAAACTTCTAAAAATACAAAACCTAATTAGAGAAAAATAGCTTTACTATCTCTAAACGCTTTTTGTGAAACTTTATAACCTAAAGAGAATTAATGTTGAATCCTAACAATGTTTTTTTTAATGATTTGTATGTCTATAACGTACGTATGTGTGTATTCTTCATTGTTATATATTTATATTTTTTTGTCATAAAATTTAGAATAGTTTTCATAACATCTTCGGCGATACGGACCAATCTATATACACTATCACCAGTGAAATAATGATTTAGATAAATATAAACCAATTAAGTAAAGCTAATAACACGATAATGATGAACTGAATATGTGCTTTGATATGATATCAATAAAAATATATAGTTTTGTACACACAATATGTGTTTTGATACAATATATAATAGGTACAAGGATTCGACCATTTCATGACCTCTATTTACACACCTCCAACTGTATTCATTAATATTAAAAATGTTGTTTATAGAATCCAAATTGTTAAAAAGTGTAAATAATCTTGTACTTTTCTCCAAATAAAGAAAAATAGACAATGAAGAGAATGTCTTGTAATATATGGCTATGGTACCAAAAGTAAAGGTTGAAGGTTGCCTTTAATATGTTTTTTTTTTTTTTTTTGAACAACAAATTTCATTAACCATGCCCAAATATGTACAATCTACTAAAAGCAAGATGCTAACTAGTTAGATATACAACACCCGAACACACACCCTAACCTTAATACATCAGTTTAATTCAAACTTAAGCCAAGACTCCCAATCTATCGTCTGTTGTTTCGCCCGGCTCTTGACCCATGTATAAGTTGTTGCTTTAATAATACTCATCATTTGCTCCAGAATAGCGTTTCGCCCATTAAACACCATGTCGTTTCTTGTCTTCCATAGCGTCCAACAGGTTGTGAGTATTACGGCGTGTAGTGCTTTCTTCTTGAATCGGTTCAAACCACTTGATTTATGCAATCCCAGTAGATCTTTGAGGCTGAATGAGAATATTGGTTGTATGTTGCACCATTCGCTCACTTTGTTCCAGATATTTGCAGCAAAAATACATTCCAAAAATAAGTGTTCCGCTGTTTCGTCGCTTTCTCCACATAACCTGCAGCATGTTGAATTTACTCCGATGTTCCGTCGAGCCAGATTTCGAAGAGTTGGTAGCCTATCTTGTTCCGCTCGCCAAGCCATGAGATTCACTTTCTTCGGTACCCAATTCGACCACTGGTAAGGGTAGTAAGGAGTGCCTTTAATATGTTATATTGTACAATTTATATTGTACAATTTTGTGTTGAATGGGATAATATATTGTACATAATATCATTTTTAACCGCCTATTTTATCCCTTCTGCTTTTGTAAATATCACTCATGCAGTACGCAAAAATATTTGTGTGATTTTCATAATTCCCTACTTAAATTATTTCTATATAAAACATATCCCGACCTCTTTCACATTTCCACTAATATCTACTTTTGTTACTTCTAGAATACATATATCATATCTTTGTAATTATTTTGTAAAATATGTTACACTACTAGTTACATTGCCTCATAATAGTCTATTTTTTACTCATACTTTCAAATGTGTCGTTTTTGAAACACGATAGATATCACTACAACAAAAGTTGTGTAAAGACGAAATGTGGGTAACACAACGATATCCAACAAACCTTAAAAGGTGTTGTATGCATATGATTCTTCATCGTCTGCTTAGACTCAAAAGCTCAAAACAACGTTAACGTTTCCCATGAACTTGGATGATTTTCGATTTATGTGAATAAGATATATAAAGTCGATCATGCAACCAATGACAAGGGGTAAATTTGTTTTTCCATGTTTGTATACACGAATGATTTGTATTTTGCGCCATTGCGCCATTAGTGTAAATTGAAAAGGCACACGAATTGGCCCCCTTTTATAAAGGAAAAGTGGATATTGAAGCTTTTAAAAAGAAGAAGCATATCAAATTATCAATATATATAACAAATACCTAATGTATTGATATCATCTCTATTCAAAAGGATGCATGAGATATGAAAAAAGGGAAAATGGCCAAAATAGCCCCTTGACCGAGCGTTTTGCGTAAATGGCCCCCTCCACCGTCTTTGGAGAGACGGGACACGGTTTCCAAAAGGGCTGAACCGTCTCCCGAGATCCTTTGGATTCCAACCAGTAGCAACCCAACACGTGGCGGTTACGATCCCGATGTCTGCCACCCGGCTCCCGTGGCGGCTTGAGACGTGTCAGCGCCGTAAAGCCGTCTCCGGTGGGGTCCCTGAGACGGTTCATCAACGGCTCAAGTTAAGCCGTCTTCGGCTCGGCTTAGCCGAATCCCTTTTGGCTGAACCGTCTTCAGCCCCATTAATTAATTTATTTATTTTTTTTTTCAAATTTTGTTTGGGTATAAATATGTGGGTTTGGTTGAAAAAAAAAAACACATCTAAATCAAACCAAATCTTCTCAAATGTTTGTTTCAAGCCCGTTTAGATATTTTACCAAGCCAAAATATTTTACCAAATCAAACAAAATCTTCTCAAATGTTTTTTTCAAATTTAGTTTGATTAATCGACGTGTTTTTGAGTTTCAGAATAGCCGAATATTTTTTCGGTTAAAATTATTGCACTTTTTAAACCTAAGCCTTTGGGATTTATCTAATCCCATTCTATGGAAAGCTTCTGATCCGAAGTTTTTCACCCATTTTCTTTGGCCTTAAAAATCCTTTCACCCATTTTCTTTAGCCTCAAGTTGACCTCCAACCACTTGGTAATACATTTGGAGGGAAAGGTTGAAGTGATGGATAGGTTTCGGTCGGAGTTAGTGAGAAGTAAAGCGAAAAAGGCTTCTGTTGGATTGCTGTTACATCTACATAATACTACTTGGATTGTTGTTGCATCTACACGTGGGTTAACCCGTGTAATTTGCATCGACGATGTTGTAGTCTACTTTGTTGGCTAGTTCATCCTTTTCCTAAATCTCTATCATGTTCTTCTGGATCATCCGTCTTTTACATGTACAAGACGGTCGGATGTGATATTTAGGAGAGTTTGTTCTTTGACTTGTCCGGGCCGTTGGTAAGCATCTGTCCGTACATATATTTATGTACGTATTTAGGGTGATGAAGATGAAACTGGACAGTGGGTATAAAGTACACTGCGAAAATATATCTTGGCGTTCCAAGCAACGGAAATGTCTCGGTGTTTGACGTGTTGAACCACTTCGTGAATTATAATTGTTTGTATATTGTAATTGTTTTAATACTTTAGTTGTATTTTTATTGGATTCCTATTATTATTTGTTTATGTTAAGTTTGTTTAAGGTCTTGTGTTCTCTACTTTTTGGTGTTAAACAAAACACTCCCTTTAAACAATATAAACTTAAAATAAACATTTTTTTTATTATGACTTAAAATAAAAGGAGCATTAAAAGTAAGAAAAAAAAAACTACTAATCCAAAGCCCCGGCGACATCACGAATCATCTGCCACGCCGACAAATGAGTAAAGGGTGGTCGGCCCGAAAACTCGTGCTCAATCTTAGCATGTTCTAGTTTTTCATGGTCCGCAGTGTCTTGTGGGAGTTCACGGATAGCGGTTTGATAAAACCCCTCGAAGAGACGGCACTTGTTTTGCAAGTCCGTCCACTTCCGGTTGAGAGACTCCGTTGACCTGCTTGAACCTCCAACCAAAACTTTGAACTCGTTGAGAACGAGTGGCCAAATGGACCCTCGACGTGGTGGGTTTTCTTTAACAGTTATCCAAGCAGTGCACAGGGCAATTTCTTCTTCTTCTGTCCACGGTTTCGGTGCCATTGTGATTTTGGGTTTGGGTTTCTTATCTGTGACGGTGTACTGACGGTCTGTAATGTCAAACCGTCTACTGGCTTTATATAGGAAGGACATATGCGGGTGGGTTAAGCATTCAATAGGGAATATCAATAGATTTCATAGTAAAAATTACAACATTTTTTAAAACACTAAATAAATTAAAACACTTTATTAATAATAAAACATACATTAAAAAAAGAACATTACATAACATTATTTTTAATAAAACCTAAATTTAAATATAATCACGTAACAAATGTCACGCGGAAAGGTATTCGAATTCTTCGTCGTAGTCCAAAAAGTAGTCGATTTTCGCCAATTCTATGAGCCCTTCCTCGGACTCGTTTGGCGACTCCTCTTTGTTGGAGTTGAAGAACCCTTCGAATACGGTGCACTCCGTCTTGACGTTGTGAAACTTTTCTATAACATCTTGTGTCGTACGGTTTGTCTGACCGCCGACAAGTGTTCGAAACTCAAAAAATACTCTACTCCAAAATGGAGTTGCACGAATTTCTTGACTGGTGTTTGAAACTCGGGTGTTTTCGGCAACATTTCGCCATGCCAGTGTAACCCCAAGGATCTCCTCGTCGGTCCATGAAGACATTTTACTTGGTTTGATTGATGTTTTGTAAGAAAAATATGTGATGTAGTGAAGAATTTGTTAATTTGGCGGGTATTTATAGTGTGAAATAATTTAATTTAATTAAATATTTAATTTGGTAGGTAATAAAAATAAATAAGGACAATTAAAAAAATAAATAAACTTCCAAAATAAGAACATTTTATTAAGAATTGTTTGGACGTGGTAAGCACCTCCAGAAATACATTTTTTCAGCCATGAATCGTCTGTAAGACGAACATGTTTGTTTTAGATCACCGTTCGTAGTAATTGGTTTATCAGTAACCAAATGCTCCATCAGCATACAAAGATATACCGCTTCATTACCAGACAGGGAGTTATGTGGTGCAACATAGTCTTCGTTAAGATTGAAAGTTATACATTTTTCTGGATTACCTGTTTTCTTCCAGAATCTTATGTTCACTAGTAAAGCTCCTAAATAAACTTGTATCTTCGTCAGCTTTGGGTGAACAATGGTTCTGTATTTGTCTCTGATACGAAGGTCTTCGCAAGCATACATAACAAGTTCTTGCGTCACCAACTCTAGTCGCACCAATAACCATTCCCTATTTTCAAGCTGAACGGGGAAAAAAACAAAATCAACGTCGAAAAATGAAGGAAACGGTTTGAATTTGCCATTGCAATAGTTGGCCAAGTTTTTTGGTACAGATTCTAATAACGAATTATAAAATTCTGGTGGAAGAATTGTCCACCGCATATTTAGCGAAGCATTTTTTTGTAGCTTTCTACTCCTCCAGTTCATCAGTCTTCCAACCCATCCTTCAACATGCTGAAAAATAATTGAATCACAATTTTCAGTAAAAAAAAATAAAAAAAAACATTAAAATTTAAGTTATTACTGTTGGTGTGAGGTAGCCGTTAGAACGATAGCCCAACAAAATTCCCCAAAAATTTTTGTCAAGCTCAATACTTCTTGAAAAAACAGCAGAATAACAAAACGGTGCGTCGCCTTTATTGTAGAAGTCAACAACATTAGTTGCCCAATTATCATTCTCATCGTCCGGTATAGCCCATTTGCCGATAACGTTTCCGTGTAAGCTTTGTCGATTATTGATAA
Source organism: Ambrosia trifida (assembly GCA_028751855.1). NCBI lineage: Eukaryota > Viridiplantae > Streptophyta > Magnoliopsida > Asterales > Asteraceae > Ambrosia > Ambrosia trifida. The sequence continues at coordinate 141,585,723 of CM054125.1, forward strand.
ATTCTCTTTCTTTGGTAATTTCAGGTTCCTTCGGACGCCTCCATTTTTTTAGTATCCAACTCGATGAATGTTTCTCTGGTTGAGAAA